>ML686140.1:3361107-3397363 GCA_007922175.1 Pelusios castaneus
GGGTTATAGCCCACGAAAGCTTATGCCGAAGAAAATCTGTTAGTCTATAAGGTGCCACAGGACTCTCGTTGTTTTTAGGGCAAAGAGTGTTAAGCTGTTTCTGTACTAAGTGCAAAATCCTGTTGAAGAGGGGTTAGTGAACAGAATTGTAAGAATTGCCTTTCCCTTGAGTCTGGACAAAGCCATAGGGTTTGGCACATTACAATGCTAAATATAGATCTTGTAGGATGTCCTATCGCCAGCCAGCCAGGCAGCCTTCCCTCCTTAGTGTGTGGGACAGGGATCAGGTTCCTCGTTTTCTCCTTGGCTCTGACACTGTGTGATCTTGGGCGAGTCACCTAATTACATCTTACCTCATTTTTCCTGTTTACTCAGTCACCTCACATCACCGGCATGTTGTGAAGCTTAGCTTAGGTCTGTATAATGCACTTTGACCTCCCGGCTGATGGGACTGCACGTGGAATTGCTGAGGCTGTTGTTGATACTTAGCAAAGCAAGAAAGACTTTTTGATTTTGTGGTTTGGACACTAGGTGGGACTCAAGAGGTTGGGGATTTAATTCAAAGACTTCCTGTGTGGTGCCAGAAAAGTTACTGAATCCATCTGGGTCACTGACCATGCCTGTAAAATGAGGGTGATAGATCTTCCTTTCTCCCCTCCTTATCAGTTTAGCCAGGGAGCTCTTTGGGGCAGGATGGTGTACAGCACCTAGCGCAATAGGGCCCTTATCTTGGTTGGAGCTTCTGGGTGCTGTTGTAATAATATATGCTCCATACCTCATGCTGTCCATAATGCCCAAAGAGGACCCCTCTGGGTATGGGCATTGAAGTGGCTGATGTTCAGTCGCTGGGTACACCAAGCCATGTTTTCCCCAAATCCCAACAGGATGCACTTGACAGTGTTCAGCAAGTGCCATGCAGACATCTAGCCAGAGCAGACGTACAGTCCGGGAAGCAGCTTGTTTATCATACCACTCCTTAGTGCCCTCATTCAAAGCTGGAGCCGCAGCAAAACACAGAGATTGTACTGTTGACTGCAGGCATTTATCACCTCACCCATGGGATGAGCCTCTACTTTCTGATGAAGTCGTACGTTGTGTTATGCAGCTAACGCACCGGTGGTGTGAACTGCAAGTGGCTGGCTCGCCCTGCCTCGTGCTTTCCCAGAGATGGTTTTGCTCCTTCGGTAGCTGACGTCAGCGCTGTTCCAGGCATTTTAGCTCTGTCACTGTGACAGCCTCCGTGAGCTGCTGTTATTACGTCAAGTGTCTGTGGATCTTGCTAGCTCTTGAACAGAAAGGCCTTTGTCTTGGTAATTGCTGGGTAGAAGCAGGCAAGCGCAGCCCTCACAGCTAACACACATAAGACTAATAACCAGCTCTGGCACAAGACACCCAGACATGCCATTGTATTATCTGGCAGCACCCCAGTCTCACTTATCTCCCAACCTCACCCAAGGATAGCGCTTCCTAATAACTAAATGAACAAATCACCCAAGTTTTGTCAGAATTAGTCTCTGCAGAACAATGATTGGGGTCGGATGCATCATATTTTCCTTGGTGCCGTGTGCATTTGCCTTGTAAACACAGAGGCATTTGACTAGAGACATTGAATTTCCTGCAGAGATATGGAAGTTTATCCCTATTCCCCTTATGTTACTTTCCTTTGGTGACTTTTCAAAAGAACAGAATCTTGTGTGCATAGGGGCCAGTGGTTTTGGATCAATAGAAGCTCTGACCTGCCTTGAACCATGGTCCATTTCTAAAATCAAACCGATGCAGTTCTGGAGGCTCTAAAAAGGCTTTCTTCTTTCACTTCTGCATGCCCTGGCACTGCCCAGGTCCAGGTAAATCTGGAAGAGACTGGCTGGAATAGAAGAAAACCTATTTCTTGGGATTTGCCAAGACTCAAAGCAGAAGTGCTGCTAATTTCACCAGCAAGTCTGTTCTCCTGTGGTTTGCAGTCTAGTTTAGCAAATTTAAGAGTTCCTGGCTTCTGGGAGAGGGTGCTTTATGGATAAAACAACATCGGAACTTCATTGATCTCTATTGAAAATGCTCCGTATCATCCATCAGACCAAACTCATTGCTAACATGAGCATTTGCAGCTCTGTTATAGCTAATGGACTTGCAGCTGCTCACATCAGCACAGCACTCAGAAATGTCTGCAGTCTGTATATGCATCACCCCCTTCCGTAATCCATACAGTCCTCCCAGTGCTCACTCCCCACACACCCATCTTCAGTGTCTCTGGACCTCCCTGGCTCCCCAGGACCCTCCTGATGTAGATGAATCTTCCCTGTTATATGACACGTAGCATGGTAGCTGAGCAGTTCATAGACTCAGAGTCTAGGGATGGACAGGATAGGACTTCTTTAGCAACCCAGTGTATCCCGCTGCCAGGGTAGAAGGCCTCCAAGCCCTCAGTGCCTGAGGAACTCAGGATGAGGTCTGAAAAGACTGGCCTCTTCAAAGGTATGGCACATGAAGCATGCCAGGCATTTCTCACAGGAAGTGTGGGGCCCAGGCATGCCATCCTACACAGAGCAGCTCTGGAAGAGTCTGTTGACATGTCAGAGCAGACAGGAGATTCTCTGTGGAGATAGCATGGATGGGAATCCCCCACTGCCGCCTCAGGAGGTTTCACTAGCAAACATTCCTTGTTTGCATTGTCCTGCCATTTTCCTCATGCAGGTGACTGCGGATGCTCTCAGACTGCCTTTGTTTGCCATGAGCAATATAAATAAGGTACAAGCTCCCTGATCAGTTACGGACTCTAATTACTTGTCATGTCTTCCCCAAAACAGTACAGCCTCCCATGCTGCATCTCGACAGGCCTGATCCTGACACGAGCTCTGGGGTGGGGTAATAAAGGCTAGCTCTGGGACGTGGAGCTGGTCAGAAGAGGTGACATGAGAGGTGAATGGATTGAGTTGCAACACGGGCTGCGTATTTACTGCATCCAACCAGTCCCCTGAGCCTTAGCCGAGTTTCTGTGTCCAGTCCACTGCACTGACAGCCCATGAAACCTCCCGTTACAAGGCAAATCAAGTGCTGACCTTCAGCTTGGTGGCTCCCCCTAGACCTGACCTGCCTCCCACCTGATCCTTTGCTGCTGAGTCATTCCCCATATTAGGTTCTGTTCTCTGCTCTCAACCCTTATTGTTTAAAAATGGAAGCCATTTGGAGAAGACCTTTTTTCATGTTAGCTGTGGAGTGCAGGGAAAATCTGTATCCAAGCAGAGAGTTAAGTTATTGCCAATCAACAAATCTGTTCTCATCCTGGAAACAGGACTTGCTCCTTAGGGTGGCCACAGAACGGCTGTGTGACCTGGGACAAATCACTAACCACCTCTGTGCCTCAGTTTCCTCATCTGTAACATGGGGATAATACAGAATAAGACTCAGTTTTGTTACAGGGATGTTGTGGGTCTTAATTCATCCTAGTGAAATGCTTTGGAAGCCAGGGAGCTGTAGGAGTGCAAAGAATTTTTGTCCTAAACCTGAGAAAAGCTAGAGTGACGCAGTGAAACAGCCTCTGCTAAACCTCACTTCGAACCTCACTTCTTGTAGCCAATATGGCAGGAGCTATTTTTGAAAGCTCTAAGGCAGATGAAGTCCCTGCTCTGTATTGGTTCCCCTCCTGCTAATAGACAAAATGTTGGATGAATAACACTTCTCTGCCGTTTTGACCTCAATTATAGAAAGAGAAGCAGAACAGAATTCGATGTAAAATCCAGCTGGGTAGAAATACTAAATAGCTCCCTGTGGCTGTGCAGAGCATCAGGAAAAAAGCTGGATGTAAATACAAAGGGTAATTTTATTCCAGGCAGCAGTGTGGGAATCACCACCCCAGATGAGACTGTGTGGTCCTCCTGTCTCCAACAGCCGCCAGCCACAGCCCAAACCCTTTCACCCGTTCCCTTGGCATCAGCCCCTTTTCCAGGTTCAGGCCAGCATCCTCTCCCCAGGGTCCGCTCCCCACATCCATAAACTGGCTGGGCAAACCTGGTGTGACTGCTCCCTGCTCACCCTGTCTAGACCCAAATCCAAACTGACCCTGGAGGAAGAGTCTGAAATGCTCCGCCAGCCACTTGATCATTCATTGAAATTTCTGCTTCTGCCACCTCTTCATGGCAGACTTCTGGCCCTGACAGGACCCCAAATACCCTGAGGCTGCACTAGAACAGGGTCGGGCTGTCAGGACTCACCGACCTACTCTTTCCTCCTCCATACTGTGTGCGACTATTGCAAAAGGTCTGCTGCTGTCTCTTCCCCCATCCATGTTGCCAGTGCCCCCACTTCCCAGCAGTTCCGTGTGAATGAGACAGACTCCTTCCCTCCTGGGCTATATATGAGGTGGTGGGAGGTGTGGGAGTCTGTCCTCCTGGTCCTAATTACCCACAGTTCTCACAGAAGGAGCGGGCTGGTCAAATGTGATCAAGAGGGAAATCTTTGGCCTCACTAAGTCCTGTTCAGTGCAACTGTGAATCTGACAGCCCTGGGACTGGTTCCCTCCTTCCTCTTCAGCCAGCGCCACAGCTGGGAAACCTCTTTCAATTCTGCAGTGGCTGCTGAAATTCATCCCTCAAAATGGGGCTTCAGCGGGGTGCTAGTGTTGCACAATGAACGGGCGCCCTGCTTGACCCTGATGTGCAAGGGAATTCCACCCCAGGAGGCTGTTACTGAATCATCGATCCCTGCCAGAACTTTGTCACACACCCCCCACGCTCATCAGGGAGAGGCGGAGGTGTCGCTGTTAAGGGGTGCTGTCTGGAAAGAAATTATAGTTACAATCTTGTTTGTTTAAATTCCAGCCCCAAGGAGGCAATTTGGATTTTATCTTTAACTCTGATGATGGCTTCTGAACACGAGGCGTCAGCGTTGCTTCCCGAGACAAACAGCTGCTTGTGCGCCTGCCGCCGAGATAAATACACAGCAGGCCCTTGGGGCCCTGGCACTCATTTTCTCAGAGGCTCACGATCAATAGTTGTTCAGTAAGCGTCTGCTGTTATTAACATCACCAGGCAACAGCCCCAGGCTGAAACGCTCCAGCGCATCTGTTAATATTGGGTGCTCAGCTGGGCTCGATTCCCCCCACAATTCTTCTGGAAGTCCATGGGAGCTGAGGATGCTCAGCCCCTCTGCAAATTGAGCCGGAGGGAGGAGAGGGGCAATGGATCATTCCATCCTGCAAGGTAACTGGCTGGGTCAGAAGCTACATGTTGGCTTCACCAAGCCAGAGTATGTTATGTGCCGTCCCCATGGCTTGTTCTTTTTGCCTAGAGGGAGCAAAAGGGGCATTCTTTCCTCAAAGAACAGATCGTTCAAATTGCAAGTGTGTGGTGTGCTGAATGAACGTTTCCACTGCTCAGGCTGTCCCCTGGCATTGACCTAAAGGGACAACGTTACGGCACAAAGGCTGTGGTGGTAGGGCTGAAAAGGAAAAATGGGCCACTGGGTTAGAAGAACATCCCCCACCGTGAGAGCTCAGCCCTTGGCTTCTCACACAGCAGTGCTCGGGTTACAAGTGAGCTGGAAGCTGAACAGCGGTGGCGGCTCTAGGGATGAAATGTGCACTTGGGCGGTACCTTTCACGCAGGGAAAGGGATCTTGACAAGTGAGCTCGCACACTTTGCACACCTGGGTGTCTTCACTGATGTCAGGGAAGTCACTCCAGATTTGCCTTGGTGTGAGGTCAGAACCAGGCCCATTATACACCGCAGCCCTCTGTGGGGGAGGTAGGTATCGGTAATCCTTTCAGGGGAAACTAAAAATGTAGAGAGAAATAAACAAGGGTGTGAATTTAAATCACAATAGTTAGTCTAGGCTATATCCTCGTGTCAACAATCCCTAAGGCTCTATCTACACTAGCACTTTGGGCGGTATAATTTATGGTGCTTGTGGGTGTGAAAAAACATCCTCCTGAGCAACACCCGGTACACGGACAGCAGCACAAGTGTGAACTGCATTTGTTGGCTGGAGACGCTCTCCTGAGCAGCTACAAGGGAGATCTTACAGAAGTGCAGCTGTGCACTGTAAGCTCTCTAGTATAGACATGCCCTAAGCCAGGTACAGAGGCGTGCTGGGGGACTTAGCCAAGGTCACACAGGCTGCATCTACACTTAGAAATAAAGTCGACGTAAACTTGCTTACGTCGATTTAAGGAAAATGTAGTGTAGACGCAGATTAAATTAAGTCGATGTAAGCAAGCTGCTTAAGTCGACTTAAGGAAAATTAATTCGACTTTGTTAAACCTGGTTTAAAGTCGACTTTAGGCTTAAGTTGACTTTCTAAAGTCGACTTAAGCCAGTGTAGACGTGGAGTAGCCCTAAGTCGACTTAGGGCTCTCCAGGACTCCCCCACTGCCCTCCCTGCCAGGGTGGCTGGCACAGAGAGAGCCTGGCGTGCCCCCCTACAGGGCAGGGCAGAGCCCTGCCCACCCTGCCCCTATGCCCTGCCAGGGTCCCTGTCCCCCTTTGCCCCATTGTACCTAGGTACAATGGGGCAAAGGCTGAGGCCCCTGGCACTTGGCAAGGGATGCCCCCCCCCCCCCGGCCCCGGGATCGTCCCCCGGGCCCCCGGGCCCCCGAAGTCGACCTAGGCATCCAGTGTGGACGCGCTAGGTCGACTTTGTAAGTTCCCCTTTAAGTCGACTTAAAATTTAGGTGTGGACATGCTAAGTCGACTTAACAAAGTCGACTTATAGTTGACTTTGTTAAGTCGACTTAGCTAAACTCGACCTAAATTAACAAGTGTAGACATAGCCACAGTGAGTCAGTGGCATAGGCAGGAATAGAACCTAGGAGTACTCTATGGAATGGCAACGGGCATAGAACTGGAGCAGAATTTGAATCCATCTGCTATAGATCTTTCATGGCATATTTGTTCATCAAGTTATGGATTCAATTGCTCTCTAGACATGGATACTGTGGACCTTGTTCTCCGCTAACCCCTGTAAAATGAGTGCAGCAAGGGGTTTGAAGTGCTGCCAAATGAGAATCACAGTTTTGTAGACACTTGACACCGATGCAAACGAGTGCCCATGGAGCTGGGTGACACAGAATCAGGCCCTGTGTGCAGAAGATATAATTGATATAGCTCTGCAAATGAGGTCCTTTTTACATGCCAGCATTCTTTAAAGTGTTGCTAAATGATCCCAGGTGATTTTAGCTCTTTGAGTTGCCTTGATAAGAGTCAGGATTGATGGCAGTGACTTTAAAACAGCTCTTCCCTGTAATTTGTGGTGATTAGGGGATTGTCTCTAAGACTTCATTGGAAGTTTAAAGACTTCTCTGTGAATTTGTTCTGAGTTAACAGAGGATGATGGGCAGATTTCCACTGATGCCTCTCTAGAGGTTGCAGAGTACAGTCTCTCAGAATAAACCACAAAGCGACTTTCCATAGCTTATGCTCTTGCCTTTAACAGTCAAGGGAGGATATTTACCAAGTCCCACAGTTATTTAAGAAGTTGCCTCTGAACCAGTTAAAAAATGAAACCAACGAGACAAGAATCATGTTCTTAATGTGGCTTCAATCTGTGTTCAAATGTAAACATCCAAGGGCAGAGATTCAAAGGAGTAGCCATGTTAGTCTAGTCCAGCAAAACAAACAAGGAGTCTTGTGGCACTTTTAGGGTATGTCTACACTGGCAAATTAGGTCGACTTAAGGACGCTTATGTTGACCTAAACAAAGCTTGTCCACACCAGGCTTCCATTAAGTTGACTTAATAATTACTGCTCTTTAGGTCGACTTAACGCCTAAGTCGATTCGTTAAGTCGACCTAAAACCGGTGTGGATGCCCTAAGTCGACTTAATTCCCTAGGTCAGTCTAGGGTTGGGGACAAGGAACTGTGGCTCCCTTGTCGCCAGCCCTAGGTTGACTTAGCCGCGGCTCTCTGCTTGCCGGGGAACTTCAGCTCTCCATCGACTTAACACCTGCCTGTGTGGACAGAGGCAGTTGAATTAAATTTCTAGTGTGGACTCTCTAAGTCTACTTAACAAGGTCGACTTTAAATCAACTTAAGTCGACCTTGTTAAATTGACAACAGAATCGACTTAGCTTTTCTAGTGTAGAATATCCTTAAAGACTAACAAATTTATTTATCACATGAGGTTTCGTGGGAGAAGCCTAACAATCGATTTCCTGTTACAATCTGACCAGATCTTATGACTTACACTTCCTTGCATTTATTTTGCTCCCATTCTGTAAGTTCCCCATCTTCAAGCATCTGATGAAGTGGGATTTTCTCCCACAAAGGCTCATGCGATAAATAAATTTGTTAGTCTTTAAGGGTATGTCTACATTTGCAACTTAGGTCGACTTAAGGACACTTAAGTCGACCTACAGAACTCTGCGTCCACACTGGGCACTTATTAAGTCGACTTAAGTGCTTCCTTAAGTCGACTTAATAACTTCCACTCTTTAGGTCGACTTAAGGCTTAAGTTGACTTATTAAGTGGACTTCAAGCCAGTGTGGACGGGGAATAGCATTAAGTCAACCTTATTAAGTCTACTTAAAGCCAGTGTGGACGGCTATGTCTACACTACAGGCTCTGTTAAGTTGACTTAACAAGGTCAAGTTAAGTCGACTTTAAGTGTAGTGGCTCTGTTAAGTCGACCATATTAAGTCGACTTAAAAGAGTCGACTTAGCTTAACAAGTGTAGACATACCCTAAAAGTGCCACAGGACTCCTTGTTTGTTTTGCAAGGGCCGAGTGTATCTGTAGAGAAGTCCCAGGAGGAGACCAACATATTTATGTACAGGGATGTGATATATCAGGCCAGGACTGGTTTTAGGGATAAATCATGCAGGTATCTGCTTCAGCATTCCATGCTCTTTGGAGCTCCCATACAACCGCTTTGGGGCGCTCTGCCCACATATGGCAATTCCCAAGCTAGTCTGGTCTGATCTGATCTACCTTATGGTGGTAGTTCTGCTACAACAACAGTGCTTGCATCACACAGACTGAAGAGACAGAGAAAGTTTTGAATCGTTGCCTTGTTATAGGGCAGTATGAGGACAGGTGAAGAGAAGGAAAAGTCATGTGTTGAAGAAGAACAGTCTTGTGAGTTCCTTGCACATTAATAATCACTGACTATTGATGACCCCACTCTGGAATCAGAGGCAAAGCTCCCAGGGTTTGAAATAATGAGATAGGAGCATCTTCTCCTATTTCTGAGATAATAAAAGTACTACATGTTGAATTCATTAACATATTTTCTGTTTCCAAGTTGTATACATAAAAAACAATCTCTCTATCTCAGAGGCTTCTTTCAACAATTCATTATTACTGATAGTTTGGGTCTAACTTTGCCTATCTTTGAAAAGACTTGAAGTCACACAGCCTCTACAGCAAACATGTTTTCAGCAGCCTTCCTTAAGTATATATGCATTATTTTAAGCAGTGAAGTCTTTGCAGGGGAAGAGCAGAGCTCTTGAAAGACTTGTCAGATGCTTTTTATTCAGTGCTAATATCTGTGCTCTCGTTTATTTCCTCAGAAGCCTATGTCAGGTCCACCAGAAAAGATAAAACTATACAATATGTGTACATTGGTAATTACATCATAGTAGGGATCCTCTAGAACTCTTATACTATCCACAATAATGTAAACAAAGAGCACTTTTTAACAAGATCAATAGTAATCCAGGGACTGAACAGTGGAGACAGCTGTAATGAAATACCACTCACCTACTACAGATGGTGGGTTGGGAAAGCTAGAATGAAATGCAACACTTAACACAGCATTTTGTGCTGGCTGCTCGTATGAACAATTTAGCAGAGAAAACCATTTGAACAGTCCCTAGATCAAATTTATAAGGATGTGTTTAGTTGCTAAATGGAATATATAGTTGTCTAGTTATAGCTATTTTAAACTAACTGTCCTATACTCCTCAGAGACGACGATAGAATTGTCTGTCTCTTGTGCGTCTTGATTGGCACGAATTAAAGTGGTAACTATATCTGTAGTGCTTAACAAAAACCAGACAAGCCTGAAACAAACCCTGGCTCATCTTCAAGGGGAAGACTACAAAGACTGCATCCAACTGCTGGAAGGTTTGGATTCAGATTTCAAATCCCTTCGGTCGGTTCCTGGATTTTGGTGCTGTTCATTATGCAGCTACATTGTAAGCAGATCCAAATCTGGAGTTTGGATCCAAGATTCTGGCTGCAGCCATCTCTCCAGAGAGCTGGAATCTTGCACTTCCAATAAATTGCTAGATGGGCGTGAACCTAGAGTCTAGTACCTGCATTTTAGGCCTATGGTTCTTTCTATAGGGCTGAAGCTCATTGGAAATTTTCCCATTAACAGTAGGTAACTAGTTAAGATTCACGCTGGAATCTCAGATGTTTGCCTGCCCCTGCAATGGTGAAAGTTTCACAATAAGCTGAGCTATGCCTGCCCAGCATGACAGCTAGGAAGAGAGCTCTTGATGCCACTCACTATTTTAGGAACAAGCTTCCCAAGAGAGGAATAAAAAAGCAGGTGGCAAATACCTGGGGAGGAAAACAATGGAAGTGGAAACATAGAAGGAAGGTGAGTTCGGCTCATCACTTTGACACACACTTCAAGCCCAGAAGAGCAGACAGACAGCAGGACTGCACACTGTACCAGGACTGGGCCTCAGAAGTGCATGGAAGATCTGGGATGCTCTCTGCAGCATTGTAGGCCATTTTGGAGCATCCTGTTTAAATAGCCCCTTCCAAAGACAGGCCACAATAGCTCCCCATGGTACTTACACAGCCCCCATTACCACAGCACCTCAGAATCTTTCCAGCCTTCTCACCAGCCAAGGCAGGGAGGCAGGGAAGTCCTCATTTTAAAAATCAGGAGCTGAAACAGAGAGAATACCTGACTTGTCCAGTGCCCCACATGGCCAAGCAGTGAACTGAGTCCAGATTTCACAAGGTCCAGCCTAGCATACTCCCACTGGGCCATCCTTCCAAGGACCAGGGCAGCCATTCTGTGACATCAGTGAAGCATGTTGTCTATTGTGTGACAATCACCCCTATGCAGAAGACCAGCCCAAGGCCTCTACCCCACATAAGACCCATTCATGGTCCTCAAAAAGATTTTGGACACTTTACTGACCAGCTTGCAAAAGACTTGCTCTGTTGCTTGTCCTTGAACTTTCTGCTTTAGGGAAGATATCTGTGGTCTTCAACTAGGGCATACCCTCTCATGCTTTAAATAACAAATTCATAAAGCCTGCTGGCGAAAGGGACTGGACCATGACTCAGCCTCTGAGTTGTTGGGTGATTTTGAACAAGTCAGTTCTCCTCCCACCCGTTGTCTTGTCTATTTATCTATCAGCTCTATGGGCATGGTCTGTATCTTACTGTGGGTATGTATAGAGCCTAGAGCATTGGAGGTGTTACTCTCAGTTGGGTCTTGTATATACTACCGTAATGCAAATAATAATAGGTGCTTTGGTTGATCCACACACACAGAATTTGGTCCTTCAACCAGATGATAGTGAGAAAGGACAAAAGGTTGGTTGGGAATTTGATGCAGAAACTATAGAAAGTTTTTGGAAGTTTAGGGTTAGTTATCCTTCCAGCTACTGGAAATACTGAACAGATCAGGTGCTGGAGAGCCGCAGGAGAAAGAAGAAAGGGTTAAAAGTGACATGACCTGGGCTGGCAGGAGGCAATTGACGGATTATTTATTATTATTTATATTGCTGCAGAGTTTAGAATACCAGTTATGGACCAGGACACCACTGAGGCACTGTACAAATACAGAACAAGAGAGATCCCTTATGCCATAGACCTTACAATTGAAGAATCAGAGACAATAGATGGACTTAAGACATGGATGGGCAAGTACAATGAGACAGTATTGATCAATATGATACCCTGTCATCTCAACACACCTGCAGCCTAATCCTGGAAAAGTTTTTTGTAGAGATCATGGAGAAGGAGAGTCTTAAGAAGGGTTTTGAAGAAGGCTAATGCATTAATTTTGTGGATACAGGGTGCTCCACCCAAGCATGAGGGGTAGCATGGGAGAAAGCATGAAGGTATTTGTTTGAAAATTTATCAAGTGGGTGATGGAGGCTGGGATCATGGGTCAATCAGAGGCGGGAGGCAACTTCTAACTAGTGAATGTGAGGTGATAGCACCAGTGGGGATAGGCCAAAAGAGACTTGAAAGCAAATACAAGCGGCTCATATCTGATGTGATGGAGAAGGGAGAGGGAAGAAAAGAGGGGGGTGACATGGTCAAATGGTCAGGCTAGGCAAATTATCTTTCTGAATGGCACAAGACTGCATTTGCAATGCCAGAGAAAAGGATTTTGCAGTAATTAAGATAAGTTGCAGCTGCATGGATGGAGGAGAAGGCTGTATTTCAGAGACATTCTGCAGAAAGAATCTGCCAGATTTAGACATAGCCTGGATGGGAAGACATAAAGATACGGTGGCCACATTCCAAGCAGGTTGAAGGTAATGATGGGGAAAGGAGGTAGCAGGAAGGACTATGGGGTGAGAGGCAGAAATTAAGAGCTCTGTTAGGAAGAGGAGGCTGGAACACCAGTGGAGGGAAAATGAACATCGGAAGCAGAGAGAGCAAGTTAACACACCTGCAGCTGCTATAAATTGACATGCCAGATCCCCAGCTAATGCAGGGTTCCACTGGCTTCAGCTATGCCTATTTGCATCAGCTGGGGATTTGGCCCATTCCTTTTAAAAGGCTTGTGCCTTAATTGATAGGTTCATTCTTTGAACTGCTATCACTGTCACAAAGCTGATGGTTAAGTGCCCTGGGGCATTACTGCTGTTGCTGACCTTCTTCATCTTGGCTTTGGCTTTTGATCCAGCCTTTTGGTAATTTGTGTAAATAGTTTTGATCCAAAGGCTTTGAAAGAATCATAAATGGGCTTCAGATGCTCTCAGCCCCTTTCTTTTATAAAGCACAGCATGATGCTAACACCAAGGTACTTGTTGAAAGGCTCCCTCCCCATGGTCTGGAGTGAGGGGGATAGAATTGACAGCATCGGCCCTGGGTGCATTAGGAGAGAGCATTAGGAAGATGGTTTTGCAGTCAATGGTTCTTCCATTATCAGAGGTTATAGGCAGAGCACTGGTGGCTTTAGGGAAAAGCCACAGAAAGTTATAAAAAATCAAGGTCCTAATAAAAATACCTCTGCTTTTTCTGTGCTTTAAATTGCAGGATCAAACAGTGGCAAATTAATCTGCTTTTTAAAAAATCAAAGTTAAAAGCTAGCATGAGAAATAAAGATCGGTGCTTGGAAATTATGAGCAGAGAGGTTGGTTATTGCAGGAACTTAATGAGGGGCAATGTGATGCTCCCACTGAGGGAAATGACTGGATACATTCAGAGTAAGCGAGATATGCTGGATCGTCTGCAGTGAACTGGGAGGCTGCAGCTAAATGGTCTATGCAGGGTCCTGCACTCCAGACTATTAAGGGTGTTGCAGGTGGGACGCCCGAGGACGGGCTGGGGCTAGCAACAGTTCATTTAGGTTCGTTGCCCGGAGTGCGCAGCACCAATAACCACACCAGGGCGGAGAAGCACACTAAGATTTATTTGAGATCTCAAGCAGGCACACGGAGACAGGCATGTCTCAAATCATGCACACCCGCACTCAGTTGCAGTGACTCTTATATAGCTTTCTTCAGTACTTTTCCCTTGCTGTTTGTGAAAATATCCCACCCTCCTCCTCTTTCCCTGGGTTAGAAGCAAGCTTTCAAGGCTATGTTATGTTATCTGCTTATGTTTCCTGGAACCGGGGGACCTCCTTATATGGTGCTATTGTCTCCTGGCTGCCGCTGAGTCTGGAGCAAGGGCCTTCATCAGCACTCATGGCCTTCTACCCCCTCGAGTTACCCAGTGTGCACCCCCAAATGCAGCCAGGGTCACCAACAAGGGGACAGATGTGTGTGCGAGGAATGAACAAACCAAACACAGCACTAGCTGTTGCGCAGCCATCAGAGAAGGGCTGGTGGGAAAAACAGATTTTTTAAGAAAAGAACAAATGGTTTTGCAGAAAAACTTAGTTTCTTTCTACAAAAAAGCAAAAATCTTTGTGCTTTAGGCATTTTTTATTTTTGAAAACCAGAAAGTTTAGGGGTTCATGAAGAAATAAGAATGTCAAGACCCACATAAGTTGATAAAAATGCTTATCATTCTCTGCTGTAATTAGGACCATTCTGGCTAATGCAGAATACGATCTGTTGAGGGTGTTATGGGTGATGCACAAATCCCATTGAAATCAGCGGGAAGGGGGCACTTAACTCTTTTAGCTACCTTTGCAAACCTCGGCCATACTCATTAACTTACTTACATAGCATCATCCATCCCATAAACCTGTCTTCGGCTATTGACCTGCATGACTGTGGGCAAATCACTTAACCTCTTTTGGCCTTTTCTGCCAGAAAGTGTGTTGTTTTTGACAAGTTATCTAACTCACAGTAACTAATGCATTAAAACCCTAGTGTAGACAAGGCAAGTTGCAATTTTAACACTTCAGCTGGTCGTGGAAAGTGTCATGGAAGTGCTGTTGTCTTTCCAGAGGGGTGGCCGTGTTAGTCTGTGTACAGCAATAACAATCAGAGTTCTGTGACACCTTAAAGACTAACACATTTCTTCAGGCACAAGCTTTCGTGGGCTGCAACCCACTTCGTCAGATGCTGTTGTCTTTGTTGCACTCTGCAGAAGAGAGCAAACTTAACACAGGCTGGGATGTGTTTAAAATGACCATAAGGCAGGTGAGACTATGGATCTCCCAGCAGCTCTGTAGGAAACAGACTAGTTGAGGGGTCTACTGGAAACCTGTCAGTGACCGCATCTTTAAGGAAAAGCTAGGTGGACATGAGCACTCAGCAGGGACCAAATCATGCCCACCTTATTTAGGGCTTGGCCCATGCTCTGAATCCCCAGCCTGTGCACTGTGAAGACCCATCCGCACAGAGACCCACGCCCCTGAAGGGACCAGCGGCTCTGTTAGGTGACTGGTTACTTAGGACACCTTTGCTGTACTGCGGTCAGAGGCAACGATGGCTGGAGGGGTGGGGAATCAGGCACGATGCTCCAAAGGGCAGTTGTGTATGTGCAGTAGAAGGGATTTGGGCAGCAACAAAAGCCTGAGCGTTGGATAATTTCCAGGGCTGCCAGAAGGAGGGGTAGAAGTAATGCCAGGGGAATGGCACGTTTCTCCCTCACACAAAGACCCCACAGACACTTTCCTCTGACCGACTGTAGTGTGACCGTTCCCCTGGCTGGCTTCTTGGCTGTAGGAATTGAACCTGGAAGTTCAAGCATGACCCGCTACTGCCTGAACACAAAGTGAAGACTCTTCGCCATTCCAGTACCAGGTGCCTCAACCCCTCTGTGGCCCAGCCCCCACCAGAATGGGTAGAGCGCCATGCTGAGGGGGTGGGGCTTACATTTGCTTTGGTGAAAGGGACTAAAACCAAAAGGAGCCAAGGCTACGTTCCCGTGAGAAAGCCTAGCGTGCATCTCTCTGGCCCGGGCTGCAGCGAACAGAGCACAGAGGCTGTGTCTACGCTGCAGGTGGGCGATGAGATTCCCAGCCAGGGTCAGTAGATTGGCGCTAGAGTGCTAAAAACCACAGTGTGGCCACCAGCAGCAGCTTGTGCCAACCCCTCAAACTCAGACTAGGCTTGGGTGGGCTTGCGGCTGACTAGCTCAAGTTTCCCTGAGACAAACTGGCTCTGCCGAGGAGAGAAGTGTAAAGAGAGATGGTCCCTGAGGTAACTGGACGCAGGCTATTCAGAGTTTTGGTGCATCAATGTCTACCAACCTGAATCCAAAACCGCTGCAGGTAAGCAGGAGCTGTTTACTTGGCAGCCAAGGGCACTGAAAGCCTTTAACCCCATGTACGATAGCTGCTGCTCATCCACAAGCCGGCTGGGCTACTTTGAGTGGCCAAGGGATTTTCCCAACAGAATGCTGTGCTTTTGTTATTCATTGCTTTATTCCTTCCGGGAAATATTCTGAGCCTGGGCCCTTTCATGGGAATGATATGTAATCACGTGCACACAAACACATACAGAAACCAGGAATTGGCAAATGAAATGATCGCTGGTGAAGCCAAACTGGGAGCTGCATGAGCTAACAGGCCTGTGACACGGAAGCTGCTTTTCCTTAGGTTCCATGTGGTGGTTTGGTTTCTCTGTTAATTTCTCTGCTCTTCTGCAGCTCTTGCTGGTGTTTCACTAAGTGAAAGGTGCCAGCAATGTTATTTGCTGGACATCAATGCTCACAGTCCTCTAGGAACATAATATTAGTAGGGGTGGCCAGGCACAGCCCAAGAAATCTCTTCGCAGGCACTTCCACATTCAGTCCAATGAACTATAAGCTACAACATTACATAAAGTGTTATGGGGGGGACCAATGATCCAATTGGTGACTAACCATTCAGCTTGGAATCCTGGGAACTGGGAATGTCTTAATTGTTCCCTTCAAAAGAATTATTGGTTTTAATGACATCAAGCCTTTGGTTGAAAGCTTTAGTGGCTTAAATCCATTTTATAGCAGCAAGAAGAGGAGGAAAGAGAGAAAAGGTGCAGCTCAGAGTAGGAGGTGCCTGATGTGTACAAGAGGTTGTACGATAAGAATAAATCACCATTTAGTTTCACTGCTTATGCCAGAATCTAAGAGGTTGACACACCCGTACAGCAAAGTGCTTAAGAATATGCTTCACATCCCCATTGAACTCAACTTTCATTAGAGACATAGTACTAAATGACTGCTCTGTCTCATACATCTGGCTAACTAGACCAGCAGCCCTGCTGAGTGCCTTTCTTCAGACCATTGTCAATTATTAAAGTAGAAGCATGATTAGCCAAGGGTTGAGTGTCCTAGGGGATTGCCTCATTAAACTCAGGCTGTTGGATCCAGAATGGACAGACGCTAGTTGCAGATTCACCTTTGAGTTTGTTTGTTTCTCATCCTTTATTCTAGGGTCAAGTAAATTGTTTCAGAAAAACCACAGTGCAACATTCCCCTCCCAGAATCTGGTCCAGTGTGCCACTGTGACACCTTGATCTCCACTCCTGAACCGCAAATTATCCCACTATGCCTCAGTCAGTTCACACCAGCCTCCTGTGTATAATCAGTCCCAGGCAGTGGGTGTGAGCCATTCAGCCACTCAGGGTACAGTCCCCCAGCAAGCACCCCCAGCTCCCAGATACCACAGGAACTTCTGTCAGGACCCTTCCCCAATCACAGTGGACTCAGACACTTGTCCGCTCATTTATCAAGGAAATGGATATGCCCAGCCTCACTCATTCACGCCCTCTAAAGTCCACACAGTTTTAGATGAAAAACACTAGTTTATTGATTAGAACATGATTTTAAGTGAGTAAATAGCAAATCAAGGCACAATCATTTAATAAAGGAGTCACCATAGTCAAATAAAAAAAAAAAGATATAAGACATGCTAACTAACATCACTGTCCAAGATTATTCACAAGATGTTCCGCTGAAAGATGTTTTTACAGCCAATCTCTGTCTATCACTAGGCAGGGCCCAGATCTTCCTTGAAGTTGGAGAATGCTGTCAGAGGGAGTTTCTCTGGCCCAAAGCCTTTAGCACTTCAAAATGTCTCTATTTATTTCCCATCTCCTCTCACCCCCTCCTCTTCCTGGGCTGAAGTGATTGCCTTTGCTCCACCTGAGCCAGGGAGCTCAATTTGCATTGTCTTTTCATATACCTCTCCAGCCTCTGTGCTGAGAGATAGCCCTAATGGTCTGGGCCACATAACACGCTTCACATCTGTACACATAACTGATGCTGCAGGAAACATGATACCATAACAATAAGGCAGAGAGCGCATTCAAAAGGGAACCTTGCATTGCATAACTGGCATCAAACCATACAATTACATTGCAAAGTGAACAGAAAAGTTATATAGATCATAATCTAGGGAGCATGGGTATGCATCCCGTGACATGCAGAAACCCCATTGAGTCTTTGCATGATTTTAGGATAGAAATACCTCTCAGGTTTTGGAGGTTCTGAAATGCTCCAGGAATTTTTTCTTTTTTCCTCTATTCTATTCTGTCCTATCCTAGGTAGACTTTTATACCACACTTATCTGCTTACACTCAAGGTCCAGATTTGGCTCCTAACTTCTCTAGGGCCAAGTGTCTTTTTTCTCCTCATTTTCAGTGTTTATGACTGCTCCTGCACTTCCTGATTCCACCTGCAAAAGGAGCTAGACATGTTCCCTCAGCAAAGCATTTCCTCCCATGGCATTTCCTTATGGGATTGGTACTGCATACCTCAGGGAATCCCCAAATCCCAGCCTAATTCTGCAACCCCAAGAGGTTCACAGAAGCATCCAAACTCTGTGGTGTTTCTCTGAACCCAAACTCTGACCCTTCTGATGTTCCTCCATTGCTGCTGGGTACATTGCAACTCACATAGCTTACTGTAAATTAGTTTCTTGTAAGGGGCTGGATTTTGGCCAGTCCATTCCAGTAATGAACCATAGTCCATGCTTCCATTGCTGTGTGTCTGTTCCAGGGACATGGGGCTTCCTGAAAGAAGAGCAGAGCATCCTTCATACCCTAGGCCTTAGCAATCCCATATCAGCTTAAGTATTGACTTTTGCCCTCCAGTACCAACATTGCATGGCCTAATTAGACTAGTATGTTTTCTTTTCAGGCTCAGGCTTCAGAAAATTGCCCTTCTTGTGTTGGTAGATAATTAAGTGCAGGTGTTCTCTACTCCACTGTTTTCATCCTCCTTCATCGAGGCTCATGCCTGTAATATCCTCTCTGCTCACTTCATTGGCTTTATCCTTCAGACAGCATCTGTGTGGTGTGAGTGCTAACTAAGCACTGATCTGTAGAACAAGCAGCAGAAGCAAGGCAGAGCCTGTAGTAATTAGGCAGCAGTCCAGCAGCTGTGTAGGACTTGAGCTTCATCTGTGCTACAGGAGCTGCCGTCCTCCACATCAGGTGTCAAATGCTCCCCCTTCCTCAACCTGGAAACGGCTCTCCCACTGCTGCTGAGGGATTAGGGAGGGCTGAGCAGCCATCAGGAGAATGGAGGGAGATGCAGCTCAGCTGTGTGAATGGCAGCAAGAGCTGCTGCAATTGCTAAGAGGAGCCCCACCTGTGTGTGAAAAGGTGGGAGCAGGGCTGCCTTATCTGCCAGCCAGGTGGGCCAGGAATTTAGTCAGTGGCTGTCAAGGGCTCTAGACAGGCTCAGTTTGGTCCTATTTGAAGGGACCGGGAAGTGGGCGGGCGCAAGCCCTTTGTGATTCTTCTGGATGAAAGAAACGATAGCATCTTGTAGCAGTTTGGCGACAGCGGTTGGCCAAATTCTGAGGCCTTTGTAGGCTTGTTCCCATCAGGTGGAGAAATCAATGAGATGAGTCTGTTCTGGTCTTGGTGCAAGCGAGTTGATTTACACAAAACACATACAAAGTCCTGCTTCTCTGAACACAGTAGACACAAAACAGAGCAAAAACCCCTTAAGTCTGCCACTCTAGCGAGCTCTGTGCCTGAGAAGCTCTGTCTTCTTCTCGAGGTTGGATTCGCAGCTGCTTCTCTAACACACACTCTGCAACTGATACCCCAACTCCTGTGCTTTCCAGGGAAGCCCCTATAAGTAATACAAAAACTAACTGGTTCCGTGGGGCAGCTCAGTGCTTTGGGTGAAGACCATCATGCTCTGCAGGTGTTTTTGTTACATAATAATGCTTGATTGGCCTTCTGCTGAGCTTTTAAAAATACTCATCACTCCCCTCCCCCCCCACCATAGGCTTTGTGTTTGTCATTGGATGTAAGACTGCTGCTCAGACCTTTCCACAGAGCAATATGTATGAGACTGATTTTAGCACCCTTACTCATGAGGAGTAGTGCAAATAACTCCTTGCTTACTCCTCAGGTAACACTACAGAAAGCCTTCTGGAGCAAGGTGTAAGTGGAGGAATCAGGATCTGTCCTTATATATGCTCCCTGCACAACACCGGGAGAGAGCTGCATTAGGGGAAGCAGGTGAAACTCGGTTAGGGAGTCCTGAAATCCAGTTCTGGGTCCAGGGTCTTGTAGCCCATCAATCGCTGTGAATGTGAGCTGCAGAATGGTATGAACCTCCATCTGCCTGGAGAGTCATATAGTCGGATCATTGTTACAGAAGCCAAAGTTCAGTTCAGAAAATCCCATGACCTATGTGATGCTGGAGCTCAGATTAGATGATCATAATGGTCCCTTCCTGGTGATGGATCTACACTGTGGGTAAATAAAAATCAAGAAAAATCTAAACCTCCCCCAACAACCTGGCACCTACCACCCCACTCCTAGCATTCTTGCTTGTCACACCCTCATCCTTGAAAGCCACAGGTGGCTCTGGTGCCTGGCTTTATTGCTACTGCTGCTGCAGTCCCAGCAGAGCCTGGAGAGGGAGTGGTTACCACACTGCCCCTGGGAGAGATCAAGGGCCTCGTACAGGGAAACCCCTGCCTTAGGAAAGGGAGGAAAATGACCTTTGGGATTTCACAGATGTTGCTATCAAAGCATCTGCTGTTGCTAGACACCCTCCACCCTCACACTGCTCAGCTTTGGTTTGATTATATGGCTCAGATTTCCCCAGCAGGAGGGAACAGGTGCATCACAGGGTGCACCCTGCTCTTTTTAGCCCACTTTCACCTGCCCTTACTCCTGAGTAAGGAGCTGTACCCCAAGAGCAGATCAGAGGCTGGCTGTGGCCCTCTCTGCATCAACTCCTGTCCTGCTCCCCTCTTGCTCTGGGGTCAGGAGGAGCCAGGGCTCAGGTCAGTATCACCAGGTCTCTCCTGGCTCCCACGGGTCTTTTTACAGCTTGTAGTGCATTTCTGGGTGAACCCCACAAGAAATGAAAGCACAGGATGTGGGCCAGTAAAGAGGCAGGCACTGGGCAAACTTCACTGCCCATAGCCTTTCTGGTGCAGTAACAACCACTCAGCTGCAGCACTATGTTGTTTTCCCATGCTGGCCCCTCACTCCTGACCTGCAGCCCCCTGCTATTCCAGCCTGAGACTCCCTACAAACATCTCTGCCAACAACCGTCAATCCTGACCTACAGCTCCCCACTACTCCACTCATCCCCCACCTTTCTGCCAGTTAATCTCAGTCCTTATGCACCTCTTGCTAGTTTATTTCCCTTCTGCCTCCCATTGCCTCCTTCTCCTGGGCTGGCCCAACCCCTCTTCCCTGCTATCCCAGCTCAGGATCAAAACAGTAGGGGTTGGTTCACATCTGGGGATTGAAATCCAAACCAAAGCTCTCCCCACAAACTCTGGGGTGGGAATTTGGCCCACCTCTGCTTTGATCTTTGTCAAAGTTCAGTTGCTCACCTGGGGCAACACAGCTGAAAGCACCTGGGCAATGATGCTGAGTGTCCCTCTCCCCACCTGCATTGCTGCTGCTGTGGGGCTCATGCCAGATGCCTTCTGGAAACCCTGTAGAGACCATTCCCTCCCACAAAACTGCTTCAACCTGAAAAACAAAGTGACCAAGTCTGTGAGTGCAGACAGGGACTTGATGCTGAAGAGGTAAAAAACCTTATCCTCCCCCAGGCTTGCTGCCTGCAGTCTACTAATTAGGGCCAATGACTCCTCACTCTCCACCTGGGGAAATGTGACTAAGGCCCACATCCTCCATCAGGGGCTATAAATCAGATTGAGGAGCCAGCTAGCCCAGGGAAGGTAGGGGCTGGCCTGTGCATAAGCATCAGAAGCAACTTGTTAGGGTTTCCTGTAAGCTGCTGGTGCTCTGATGGACTCTGCCAAGGACCATGGCACATGGCCAGTAAAGAGGCAAAAGTGAGGGGATGTGGATGGTTCAGGATGTTGCTCACAGGATCCAGAACCCATTGTCTCTAGTTGCCTTGTGTGAATCTAGCCTGCAACTGCAGTGCAGACTGTTGGGGGCTGAGTCTGGACTCCACTTCCCCACTGACTGCCCTGCTCCTGGGCAATCTCAGCAGATAGGTCAGCTGTGGCTGACCTACTGGGGGAGAGCCAGGTCATTTTGCTGGGTTTCACAGGTTTAAGCAGGCTTGAGCTAGGCCAGTGATTAGCATGAGAGACGTTCAAGTAGCATCTCTGTCCGAAGCAAATGCTGTTGGTGACTTACAGGTGGCACTTTTCTATCCATGACATGTTATGAAAGACACCAGGATGCTTTTTTGCAAGAAGAGGGCTGTTAGCCCCAGTGTCTCAAATGCCATGGGGTTGGTTGATCCTTTAGAAACCTAGATAGATCGTTTTGAGCAAATTCCAGGGTGGATGATTACCTTCTGCTCACCCCTTAACAGATCTGATTTGATACAGTGAGCTTCTTTACTTCCTCTTCCAAATGGCTGCACACTTCTTGAACAGCTTCCACGGTCTGCTCCAGAGTTGGCTCCTATTTCTACTTGTAAAGCATTTTTTAATCATTCGGCAGGAAAAACATAATGTGAGTGTGCCAAAACCGCCCTCATCCCCACTATTGGCATTGCTAATAATATCTGATTAACCCGCATTTTTATGGAAGAAAACAAAGTCTCAGCAGCTCCTGATTTGTAGCAGACCACCTGGCGCAGCATATATTTAATCTCCAGACAGACCTCTGAGCCTGTTTGATTGCGAAAAGGACATGACACTTGTCATATTAAAAGTTTAATTAGACCATTATGTCCATGTCCCTCTCATATAATTCTGCAAGCCTGCCTATTGTGTCAGTAAACAGATATTTTTTTGCTGTTTGACAGGTTGGCTCATTTTACAGGGCCCCTGTGAAAGAAGGTTGTTTGGATGCGGGAAGGAATAATAATCTAGCCCTGCATCATAGTCAATTCCCACATAGTGGGAAGTCTGCAGGGTCACTTAGGGCCTGAGCCAAAGTCCCTTGCAGGCAATAGAAATTTCCTTCTTGATTCAATAGATCAAAACCATAGACTCCCAGAATGGTTGGAAGGTGCCTCAAGAAGTCATCAAGTCCTGTCCCCTGCACCGAGGCAGGGCCAAGTAAACCTAGATCACCCCATCAAGTGTTTGTCCCACCCACTCTTAAAAACCTCCAGTGACCAGGATAAACAGAAGACATCATGGTGTAGGACTCCCCATTTAGTTTCACTCATGAGAACTACTGGCACTTTGCGGGGGTAGGGGGCGGAGAGGGCTAAGTAAAGAAGTATATCATTCTGAAAAGAAAACTTAAATGCTTACAGTCTTAACACAGTAATACCACTGGTTTTGGTGCCTTCTCTCCCCACCAAACACACTTATTCCACCCCCACTGGCGTAGATGTTAGCAACTGAGTCAGATTTTAATCGAAATTACATTAAGCAGCAGTTTGTTCACAGCCCAACACAACAAAACAAACCCTAGTGCTGATGACAGTGTAAATTAAAAAAACCCCAAAACATCATAAACAAGGCGCCAATTTAGGAATCAGGTGCTGCAAAGGCAGCTCTTCCGCAGCGTGGCAGGCGCTGGATACACAGTGTTACAGTGAGTGGGAAGGATAGAAGAACTGATATGTTCACACAAAGTCCCACTTGAGCTGGCTGAACCCAAAGAGCTCTTCAGGGATGTCTTTGCTGCATATATAGCTCAGGTCATTGGCGTGCAGGTGTGAGCATTGGATGTGAGTTAGCCTGGGGAGTGTAGCCATCCCACAAAGTCAGACTTGAGGTTATCCAGCTGACTGCATCCTCATTGGGGGTATTGTGAGGCACCTCCTGGGTCCATAGTCCTGGTTCCCAGTGCTCCACCGGAGGGATTCTTTCGCATTGTATAATGGAGTGCTGTCGTCCAGCACCCTGTAGAATGGGTACAGTCTTGGTGCATTGTGGCGCTTGGTCTGCCGGTACGGATTCTTCTGGGATTAATTTTCTCCATACATTGAAGTCCCATCCAGTGGGACCCTTCCACTGTCAGCTTTTTGGAGATGAATCATCATAGCATTATAGAGTTGAGGTACTGGTCCCAAAATCTATCTGAGGTCTTATTGGTCTTGCCCCAAAATCCTAGTTACAGCCTCAAACCAACTGACAGCATGCTAGCAGGGTGTTCCCTCAGATGCCATCTATTCTCCACAAGTTGCACATGTGCTAGAAATGTCACATATAGAGCAGGGCACGTGTGATTGTGAGGTACAAAGACCAGACTGGCTTTAGGAACTGGTAAGTGATGTCTGTTGGGAAGCGAGGAATAGGTAGATGGCTAGAAAATAGTTCTCAGGTGGAATTGTGGGAAAATTGGAGGACTCATGTGGCTTAGGTCTGCAGAGTTGTTGGGTTACCAGCTCAAGTGTTGGTAGCACTCAGGCATTAGTCTCTATCTCTGAACAAACCAGTGAGTGAGAGGTTTTTAGGTATGGAAGGGAATCAGGTTAGGGCCAACAATAAGAACCAGCATTAACCTTGCAGTGAAGACAAGCCCTTAGAACATATGTTATCAGGTCTGAATGCAAACTTTACAGCTGGCTCGCATCTGTAAAGGGCTGAACCAAAACCAGTGATCTGAATACGTTATTGTCATCTTGTTTGGATTGCAATAACACTTATAGGCCCCAGGCAGATATCATGTTCCCATTATGCTTGGTGCTGTACTCACATACAAGGAACAGAGGGTCTCTGCTCCAAAGATCTCACAGTCTAACTACGGCTCAAATTCTTGAAAACTCGGTTTCAGGCCAGGTCTACACTAAAAAGTTAGATCTGGTGTGGAAAATCCACATTGAGCAGCAAAGTTAACCTGATCCAATCTCTGGTATAGATTCTGTCAACCTAGCTATGCCACTCAGGGAGGTAGATTAAGTACAGTGGTGCACAAACCCTTCCCATTGCTGTAGTGAGTGTCTACACTGGAGAGTTACAACTGTGCAACTGCAGCACAGCAGCTATGTGCTGCCGTAGTGGTTTCAGTGTAGACATAATGCAAAGCTAAACTATGTAGCCCAGACCAATCCAGTTATAGCTCCCTGCTGGGAACAGATAACTGCGATTATTGCCAGAAATATTGCCTTTTCTCTTACATGATTTTTCCGGCACTGATTTGTGTAAGTATTATTAAAATATAGACTGTTCCTGTTAAATACACCCCCATCCCCACCACAGGGATTTCAAGCTATCTGGAATCCAGCCACACCATTACAGATGGAGAAGAGAGCTACCTAACTTGGAGGCTCCACTACATATGCATTGATACTCTTTCAAGATCTCTCTCTTTAAAGGGAAGGGGATGGGGGGCTTCCCATCTGATCTGTTGCATGTGCCGTGTATTGAGAATCCTTTGTGGCCCAACAGGCAGGCTGACAACACAGCTTCTGATGTGCCCTCTGTTGAGAACCTGGCATGAGAACCTTTCTCTGCTCAAAGAGATTTTATTCCAGCTTCCAAACAAAGAGGTTAGAAAGTCAGATGAGGTCATTTGCCTGTTTAGTAATGGGGATCCATTGCACGGGAGGAAGAAATCCAGTGTTGGTAAAATTTGGGAAGAAGGGTGCTGAATGAGGTTTTTATAAAACCCTGTTTATTTGTGGGGGTGGGAAGCTGCTTGCTTTTTAATAGCTTCTCTAGCTGCCTTAGGGAGGTTTCCAAGATTTGCTGTTTGCAGGTTGCTTTTCCTTGCCCTGGCTAAAGCCTGAATTGTGCGGTCTAGCTTGATCTCAAGGCCATGAATTGTATAAAAAATAGGTTAGTTTCTTAATTATCAACACTAAGGTTTTATTCATAATAAACAGGAGAGGTTGGTTGGTGATATTGACAAAGCTCTGGTGATCAGTGGGTCATAAAAGATTCCAAGTTTTAAACCCAGGAAGCAGTCGGCTAAAGTCTGGTTAATAATGATCAGAGACAGGCAACCAGAGTTGGCTTTGGCATATGTTTTGCAAAACCTTAGTGCTGGAAGTTTGGTTTTAGCAAAACCAAACCGAGGTCATTTGGACCAGATACTTTTTCTTCCAGATTCCCACAGCTAATTCAGTTTGGCTGAATGGCTCCAGTTTTGACTCAGTTCTCCCAGTAATAAGTATAATAATAATAAACAACTTTCGGGACACGGCAGGGCACTTGTCATGGTAAGGAAAAAACACCAGGCAACTCTTTAACTCAGTTTAAATTCTGCTCCAGATTCTGCTCCTGCAATAAATGATTACAACTCCATTGAGAACAGCACCGTCCACTGACTCTGTTTAGACCTGATCTCTACTCTCTGACTGAACTCTGGGAGATCCCATGTGTTGACCCCGGCCTCTTTTAGTCAGTTTGGGGGCTGAGAAGCCCAAGAGAATCACAGCATCTGTCAGGATCCAGCAGCCCTGATTGCCTTTCCATTCACCATAACCAAATTCTGTCTTTTCTCTGTCTAGCCCAAGAGATGCTCTAATGTCTGCCGAACCCTAGGCCTCAGTAGGAACCAATATGAAATGAAGAGCAAAGACTGTGAAGGAGGTGCCAGAGGGAAGGTGTGAAAACTGCATCAAATGCAGCTGGGAGAAAACCAGCCGGCTGGTGAAACAGTTCAGAGCGCTTGACCTTTCTGAGAGACGGCTGTATTTGGCTGATGACGCTTGGGCGGATTTTTAATTTCTTGCTTGACTGAGTTTCTCTAGAGACCAGTAGTTTGGAGCTGGGATAGGAGGGAGACCTCAAGCTTTCGTTTGCTTCCATCAAACATAATCAATTGACCTTGGCATCAACCCCCTCAACTATTCTCAGAAGGCAACCTTGGTTCCCTTTCTTGCCTCCTATTAATTCTGCCTTAATTATACAAGAGAGTTGCCAACCAATGGGGCTGAGATTAAAAACATAAAATCAGCCAATTCAGCTCAGTGTGCTGAGGAGGAGGGGAAGCAGGAGAGTTATTTTGAAATTACATGTCTTGGAAAATGAACTCTCAGCAAGAAGACTGATTTAGAGAAGTCAGCGCTGCGGAGGTTGAAACAAAACGATCTGCAGCAAAGAAGGTTGCTCAGGCAAAAAAATGCAGATTGTAACTGACCAGTCAGAACTTCCTCTAGAAACTTAGCTTGTTTGGGGAGCTTTGGAAAATGCTTTTGCTGGGTTTGAATTGCCTGGTTGGTTTGTTCCAAAATTGCTGTGTTTGGCTCATTTGAGGAGCATGAACAGAAGCGCCGTTCAAACAGGCTGCAGCATGGAAAAGGAATGGAGGGGTTTCTCCAGCTGCAATTCAGCATCCAGTGCCAATATTACTTAACACTTTGCATTTTCAAAGGCTTCAAGTGAGTAAGTGCCAACACGCTCTTTGAGGTAGGGAAGTGAGTGAACATTATGATGGCGATAGCATTGCTGCAGGGATGAATTGCACCAATCGTGGGGTAGCAACAATGCATGCAAATTTCTGCTCTAGAGGAGCCCACCTCTCTCCTATAACCACCAGCTGAAATAATGTGAGGGTGAGGAAGCAGCAGAAAGGCTCTCTCTAGCCATCCTTCCTGTATTCCTCACTCTGGTGTCTAACGGTGCCTTCTGACAGATGTATGAGTTCATTGGCTCAATAGTATATGCAATGGATTAACAAGGCCAAATTGAAACTAACGTCATGTTTTTTACAAACAAATGGCAAACAAAAATTCAGACCCAAAGTGACTTTTGTTTTCGATTAAGAAAAAATGACAACAAGAATTCACTATAACAAAGTCTCCATAAGAGAGAGCACAGTGTGTGCGGCCCATCCGTAACAGGGTGCAGCATTGAGCCGCTCTGAGAAGAAAATGGCTGCACTTTCTGCGCATAAGAAGAGCAGCATCTTCTTTGGGGCCAGGTGGATTAGGTTTTATAGAAGCTTTTTGTGCAGACCTTAGATGTTGGGTCTCCTTTGACTTGACAGCATCCTGTGATATCATAATTGTAGACCCCAAATTGAACCCAAGTCATGAGAGATGAGACAGCAAGGACTAGACCATTAAGCTCCCCCATTAAACTCAGCAATGTCTGGACCATTAGCTTGGAAGGTCTGGAGTTCCAGTTTGTAAGCAAAGTGAATTGCTTCCAGCTGACAGGATTCGGGGCCTCAAGGAGCAGAGAACATCCCTGTGCCTTCCCTTTCGTCACAGGCTGCCCTTTACGCTGCATGGAGCAAACATGGCCTGTTTAAAACCTGATGGATTGTGTTTGCTGTACAGCTGTGGGGATACTGTGAAAGACAGAGAAGCCTGGTAAAGGGGAAAGAGGCAGTGGAAGTCATGTGCTCCTGCAGAGTGAGAATTGAACTGATGGCTTGACTGGGAGTCCCAGACCACTGCCTCAGCCAGAAGCCTGTCTATTCCTCCCACCATCCTCTTTCTCTGTCATCTGAAGTGAAGAGCTAGCTTTATTTTCTTCATTTTGCTTTTAATGTGCTTGTGCAGCCCGCATCACTGTAGCCGTTGTCTTCAATTTAGAACTAGCAGATACAAAATATATTATTAGGGGAGATTAAAGCAATTAATGTTTCCTGTTCCATTATCTGCACGTGATGCCCTTGCCATGTAATGATGGCTCATTAACTCAACACCTGGTGAAGGAAATACTGTGAGCCTCACATTGCATTCTGGAGATTGCCAGGTGTGACCTGGGAAGGGAGAGGAAGGCTGGTCTCAGGGTGAAGGCACTGGATGGAGACCCGGAGGGGTCCAGTTACTGGCTCTATCATAGTGTCCCTGTTTGACATTGGGCAGACTAGGCCCAGGTAATCAGCAGCTAGCTTAGCCTAGCATGTGGGTGAGCAGCTACACCGCCTCAAGCCCTGCCACACTACGGTGTCCTCCCTCATGCCGCACGCCCCATGGGGGTCTCTAGGACTTCTGGGCAGGGGCGTATCCCTTGGGTTTCTGTGCTGAAGGAAACTGAGCTCCTCTAGGATTCTTTTCCAGTGAATTGCTGAAGAATTGTCCCTTTGGACACATGGGGGAATTGTGGGAAGGCACTGGAGGACTGTGAGCACTGGAGTGGTGTAGCCTGTGTCCGTACTGTAATGTGGGTGGATTACCAAAAACGTAAGGAGTCCCTGAGCTCTTGTCTAGCTGGGCCAGCTAGCTTGAGTTGAGAGCACCACCACATTCAGGTGAGAGGGACATATATGTGGATGGGGGGAGGGTTAAAGGTAACACCCAGGGAGATGTGCAGCGCAGGCAGTTACGTCTCAGTTCCCTTCTGTGAACAGAGCTAAACATACTTCCATTAGCTACTTAAACTGTGCAGTCTTTGGGGCGGGGATTTTTATTGTGTGTCTCTACTGCACATAGCACAAGGGAAGCCTGACCTTCAGTGGACCTCTAGGAGGGATTTTCTGTTGGATCCCACCTGCAGTGAGAGGGGCTTTTTGCAGCGAACACTTTGCCCCAGGCCATAAAACCTGGATCTCCTGGTTCCCAGCCCTGTGTTTTTCCTTCCCTTCTGTTGTGTTCAGCTTAGGGGCAACTATGCTTGTTTCTGAAGTGCTTTCATGGTTTGTGCTGTCCCAAGGGCCCTTGCTGTTGAGTTTTCTGGCTGTGCATGTGGCACAAAGGTTGCCAGCTGCGTTTACAAACAAACAATCCTCTGAAATTCCTATTAAAATCCCATTGATCGATGGATCTGGGCTGCCGGCAGCAGCTGTCTGGCTGTGAACAGACAGCTTCTGCTCCAGGCCAGGTCTGGGACTGCAAGGATACTGCGAAGGAAGCCTCAGCCTGTTGCCTGTCTCCTCCCCAAGCCTCTGACCAGCTTTGTCCTTTCTCCCTTCTCCTGCAGGTGCTGCATTCCTCTGCCTACTACTGCAAAACCATCCTGGATGACAACAGCTCCTCCGCTCTTATCATCCTTGGCTTTGTCATCATGTCTCCGCTCATTGTGGTGGCCATGGCTGTGTATTGTAGCCTGGCACGGCACCTCCGCCTCTTCCTGTGTTTCCAGCCCTACAACCGGGCCATCTACAAAGGGGTGAAGTGGCGCTGGTACGAGGAGGGAGGGCTGTGCAGCTGTGCCAAGGAGTGGAGCACTCAAGTCAAGGCCTGGGTATGAACTCGCTGCACTGGCTCCCCCAGCTCCCCTGATGCACCCCCATTCACACCCCCAAAGTCACCATCTGCTGTCCTGGTAGGTATAAGCTGGCAGGATGCCTTAGGCCAGAGGAATGTAACCAAGTCTGGAAAGAACCCTTCTCCTGTAGCTGGAACCGTCAGCAGGTCCTGCCTATTGCAATGGAAAGACACCGTTGGGCTAAGGCGAGACAGAAAGAGCGTCAGAGGGACTCTCCTTCCTGTTACTAATGTGGGGCCAGTCATGTCTCTGCTGGTACAGAAGAGACAGGACAAACTGGCATTGAAATGGGGCTGCTGGATACAGACAGACCTTGTGCTTCTCACTGGCTCCCAATTTTTTCTGCCTGGAATCAGAACACAGGATTGCCCTGTGTCATGGACTAGACTGAGCAGTGACGGAAGGGGCTGCTAACAGCACTACAGGCACAAGGGGAATTTCGCCAGCTGGTTAAAAGGAACACCCTGCAGCTGTGTCCTTTGGTCCCAGGGATGTGGTGCTCCTTGTAAAAGACACATTCAGCCAGGGGAGGAGTCAGTTGTGGTCCCCGCTACCCAGAATCCCATTGTGGCTACATGGATCTCTGGCCCCTCCAGTGCACCTGTCAGCCTTATGACACTCGGGAGCCATCACCTTCTTGCTCTGTCCTGCTTTGCAAAGCTGCTTTTGTAGCTGGTTACAGTGGTGAATATGTCCTTTTGTCATTAGTGGGGACCAGGAGGCTTATGGGATTTCTGCCAAGCTATGGGTACCTTTCTCTCTAGGGTGCTGCCCTGAATCCGGCCCACTTTAGCGGTCGTTATTAAAATCTGAGGGCCACTCGATGGTCTGCTAGACATTGGGTATTATCTGGTGCTGTTTCCCAAATGATGGGTCACGGGAAGTTTCTAGATGGGTTGTGGGCCTGGTGCGGGGTCAGAGTTTCATGGGCGTGGGGGCGGGGAGGGGAAGAGCAAGCTCACCCCTACTTACCCCACAGCAGCTGGGACTGCCTCCCCCGCTCTAGCCACTGATGGTGGGGCAGCTGAGCCAAACCAGAGTGGTGCTGCCATTTGGCAGAAGGGGTCACAATGCCTGCAGCAGGGAGCTGGGTCCAGCCCGGTGGGCTAGGAGCTGCTGCTGCAGACTGAGGCCAGGCAGAGCTCACACTCTGGCCCACACCACCCTGGGATATCCCCTCTGCACCGGGCTGGGATTAGGGTGGGGATGCTGTGGGAGAGGGTGTTGCTGCAGCGCTCAGCACCCCCTCAGCAGGCAGCGGGGGAGAAGGATGCTATCCTGTGGTTTTGGGCCTCTCCCATGAATCTTGGCCCTTATATAGATAGATTGAACAGTGGGTTTGAAAATCAGACCAAATGCAGCTGATGGGTCACTTTGTAAAAAGTTTGGGAACCACCCGAGCTGGCAGCCAAAAGCCACTCTGGCAGCCACTACTTGCTGCAACCGCCTCTCGCCCAGTCTCCACAGACAGGCTGGCTGAGGACTGGCTGGGACAGAGACGACGCTACCTGCCTCCAAACAGTGTGAGGAACGTGGGCCCCATTGGTACCAAGGATGCACCTATCGACACAAGAGGGGTTTCTTTCTCCAGGGCTCTCCAGCCAGTATCTTTCACCTGCCATTTGCAGGACAGCTGGTTTTGGACCAGGCCAGAGGAGCCCTTCATAGCCTTGAGCACTGTAGCATTGCTCACTTCCACAGTGGGAGGAGCGGCGGCATGGGGGAGAAGTGTGCCAGCTTGGGTGAGGCATGAGTCTCTTTCCACAGCCCAGGACACTGTGGCATTGAATCTCAGAGCCGGGAGGGCCTTTCCGGACTGTAGGCCAGCAACCTCTGGATGCTGTGTATCCCCAGTCACTGTTGTTCTTCTGTTAAGTATAACCATTTCAACCGCTGAAGTATAAATAAACCCCACTCTGGGGGCTCAGCTGTGGGAGCCGCCCTTCATTCACTATCTGAGCACCGCCAGTACAGGCTGTTGGTATGTGATGCCCACTGTAATGTGACCGGGCCAATGGGGCCCCTCGTTGTATATTAAAGATGAATTTGTGTATTTTCCCTGGGGTTGGTCTTTGTTCTTTGAAGCGTGTTGGGTCCTGAGGCCATCCCTTGAGATGACAGGGGAGAAGAGTGACCACAAAAAGCTGAGGGGGTGAGAGCTGAACATGGCTAGCTCAAGCTTACTTTAGCTCCTCAAATGCATGCAGGAGCAAATGGGCAGCAAGCAAGTCCTACCTGAGGATTACACTGCAGGAGAGTGGCTCGAGATCTGGAACAACAGTCAAGTGAAAAGAGATTGAAAAGAGTATTATTGATTGATCTTACAGAGGAGATGAAAAAGAGGGGACATGGTCCAAGTATTGTTGCTAGAGCTATGTGGAGGCTGGATGGTCTGTTCTATGAAGCATTTTGTGATTTTTAGCTTTCAGAATTCTCTGTAAAGGCAAATTCCCCCCAAAACAGTCGTTCCAGGGCAGCTAAAGTGCGGCTTTTCAGTTCTGGCTCTTTTCGTTTTGTGTAGAATACAACATTTTTACACATTTGAAATTAAAATTGTCACAAAAAAACCAAAAAACAAAATGGTTCATTCAGAAAATGTCATAACATTTTCCCCTCTGATTGCCCCTGTAATGGGCTGGCAACACTCCCCGCTGGACGGGTACCTCCTGATGCTATTATTGGGGAAGAGCTCAAGTGGGCAACCCCGCTCACACCCTGTGTTAAAAACTAACAAATTTATTTATTGCATCACCTACAAATGCTTATGTGATACATGCATCTGATGAAGTGGGATTATACCCGCAATATCTTAGGCGATAAATAACTGTGTTAGTCTTTAAAAATGCAAATAGTGAATCAAGAAGGTGGATCATGATTCTCCATTCCCTATCTCACAGGAAAACAATGGGACATTCAATTAAATTGCGAGATGAAAAGGAAATATTTTTTCTTACAATTGGCCTGTGCAACTCACTGAAGGCAAGCGCTTAGTGGGATTAAAATGGAACTGGACTTGATATGGAAAACAAGAATAGCCAGAAAGACAACCGGCTACCCCTTTAGAATAGCCAGAGTTAGAATAATAAACATTACAGATAAACAAGAGGTTTAGAAGGGCTATAAACCCTCATGCTCCAGGGCATAAACCAGCCTTTAACTGATGGGGGTCAGGAAAAAACTGTCACTGGGATCAGACATCTAATAACTGCCTATTTAGGGTTTCTTGAACACACTCCAACACAGCTTGTGCTGGCCACTGTTAGAGATGGACACTGTACCATGGCTGAATCAGTCTGGCAATTCCTATGTGAGCTCGTGCTTTCATGTTGCTTCGAGGGTGACCAGATAGCAAGTGTGAAAAATCAGGACCAGGAGTGGTGAGCAATGGGCACATATATAAAACAAAGCCCAAAATACAGGGACTGTTGCTATAAAATTGGGACATCTGGCTGCTTCTCCCCATCACCCAAGTCATGGTGACAGCATCCTCAGTGAGCAAAGATTAATCTTGGCTCAACGGCCAGTTGCTTTTGCTGCTGGAGATGGGGGGGTGTCCCTGGGAAGGTTATGCTCCTTACCTAGAGAGAGAAAGTTCTGGTGAACCCCTAGCCAACAGGGAGTGGGGCGGGGGGAGAGTTTTCTGCTTTCCTTTTTATTAATGTGAACTTATTTTGCTTCCCTGTTCCGAGCATTATTCATAGATGGAAAGAGCTTGCTGGCTACTTCTATATATTTTTTCCTCTGCTGAGTCATTCCACAAGCCTTTATTGTGATTCCTCCCACCCTGGCAGCTGCATTAAATGAAATGGCTAGGCAGGCTACCTCCATAATCCCAAACACTCCCCAGCACAAGTTCCAAGATTATAGCTATTATCTCAGCTTCCAATTTACTTGCCTGACTCCAGAGAGACTCTCCCAGCAGAGTTCACCGGCTACTGTACCAGACACAGCAAATCAAGATTGCTGCTAGCAGCTGATCTGTAAATCCTGCAGTCCCGATGTAATCCTGTAATCCAAGCCTAAAGGCATCAGCAGAGATGGGCAGGCTCTGGCATTTCTAGGACACCTGATCCCATCAAAACACCCACTGAATAACTAGCCAATCTAGCCCAGATGGAGGGCTGATCAAGGGGTTAGCTTCGGCTGTCTTGGCTGCATCTAGAACTGGTCCACAGCCTGGAACAGAAATAAATGGCAGAGGTGCATGGGAAGAGAGAGAGCTACACTGGGTGCTGCTAGTGCTCAGAACAACAGCATCTGCCCTGGGGAAGGAAGAGCCAAAAGCAGTAACAGAACTTGGTTGGCAGTGAGGTGGGGTGAGGATCTACACCATGAGAGGGGGGTGTCAGGGATGGGCAAAAAGGCTGGGAAGAAAGAGGGTGTGGTTTAGACACAGCCAGCCTGGGGTACACTCAGTTCAGGTAGAAGGCAGCTTTCTAAAGGGGAACGCTACGTCAGGCGGGTCTGTCTCATTCATAGCAGTGGAATGTTGGGCAAGGTACCATAATGAGGCCAGCCTAGCCAGGTGAGCCCGTGCTGCTGGGCTGAGAGGAGTGCGTATTGGTGTACGAGACACATCAATCAGTCTCTGTCCAAACCTGTTACAGCAACTGCTAGGTTGCAGCCACTACACAGACTACACATCCTCTGAGGCAGACTCTAGGGCTATGTCTACACTTGCCAAAATTAGTTCCAATTAGTTAGTTCAAATTAACTAATTCAAACTAATTTTAGTTAGTTTGAATTAGCTTAACTTGAACTAGGAAAACTTAGTTCGAATTAGCAATCCCCATTCATTTCAATGGTTGATTAATTCGAACTAAGAAATTAGTTTGAATTAACATGGCCACATTGGGTAATTCAAACTAGTTAGTTCAAATTAACCCCTTAGTTCAAATACCCTATTTGAACATATTAGTTTGAATTAAGGAAGCCCTTAATTCGAACTAACTAAAGCCTAGTGTAACCATGGCTTTAGTTAGTTCGAATTAGGCCTCCTTAATCGAACTAACTTGCCAGTGTAGACATAGCCTGGGATCTGTAGTGTATGCAGAAAGGGACAATTAAAAGCTTTCCTGCTTGATGTGTGGTGTGTGTTTCAGACAACCCATTGAGGTGAGTCGGGGTGGAGGCAGAGGGAATGTGGGACTCCAGCCGCAGGCTGCAGCTCTCGGGGGTCAAGGGCAAATTAGTTCAACTGGCAGCTAGCTGTCATGTTGCTTCCTTCCTCCCTGTGCTGCAGGGACACAGGGTAGAGTGGGACTGTTCCCCTGCTTGCCCTCTCTCGTGCAGGCCTCTTTGTTTCATAATGACTCGTGTGTCAACATCAGTCAGCAATGAAAATTTTCCAGTCCCCTCAAATACTCCAGAGACCAGCAGCACCGTGTGGAGGTGCAGCCTGCACAGCTGTGTGGTTTGATCTTTGCCCAACACTTCCCAAGGGACACACAGCAGGAGTTTGGAAGGCTCAACAACTGCTCTGTCCATGGAGTGGTCGGAGTCTCTAATGTGCACCGAGCATAGTCTTTGTGTAGCTCCTCCAGGGAGATGTTGTTAATAACAACATACTGATGATCAATATCAACAAGGCTGATGAAAAATCAGAGCAAGGCCATGAGAATGATTAAAGGATGGGAAAACATGCCTTAGAGCAGGGGTAGGGAACCTTTTTGTCTGAGAGAGCCATGAACGCCACATATTTTAAAATGTAATTCCGTGAGAGCCATACAATATGTTTAAAACTAAATACAAGTAAATGTGTGCATTTTATGTTTTAATTAATTGAATTTGAATTACTTTTAATTGAAATTTAATTTTAGAAAGGTTTTTAAAAAACCTTTAAAAAAGGTTTTTAATTAAAATTAATTTTTAAAGGTTGGGTTTTTTTAAAAAGGAAGGAAAAAAAGAAGGGAGGAAGGAAGGAAGAGAGAGAGAAAAAGAGAGAAGAAAGGAAAAGAGGGAGAGAAAAAGGAAGGAAGAGAAAAAAGAAAGAAGGAAAGAAGTGGAAAGAAGGAAGAGGAAGGAAAGAAGAGAAAGAAAGAAAAAAGAAGGAAAGAAAAAAGAAGACAAAGAAGGAAAAAAGAGAAAGGAAGAGAGAGGAAGAAAGAAAAAAGAAGGAAGGCAAAGAAGAGAAAGAAGGAAAGAAAAAGGAAAGCAAAGGAGAGAAAGAAGGAAAGAAAAAGGGAGAAAGAAAAAAGAGAGAAGGGAGAGAAAGAAGGAAGGAAAAGAAAGAAAGAAAGAAAGAAAGAAAGAAAGAAAGAAAG
>ML686140.1:3398837-3414712 GCA_007922175.1 Pelusios castaneus
GCCTTCCTTTCTCTTCTTTCTTCCTTTCCTTTTTTTCTTTTTCTCTTTTGTCTTCCTCTTCCCTGCCTTCCTTTCTCTTCCCTGCCTTCCTTTCTCTTCTTTCTTCCTTTCCTTCCTTTCCTTTTTTCTTTTTCTCTTCTTTGTCTTCCTTCCTTCCTGCTCTTTCTGTCTTTGCTTCCTTCCTTTCTTTCTTTTTTTCTTTTTCTCCTCCTTCCCTCTCTTTTTTCTTTCTCTCCCTTCTTTTTTAAAACTTTTTAAAAATTAATTTTAAATAAAAACCTTTCTTAAAATTAGATTTCAATTCCAAATTCATTCCAATTAAATTAATTAAACACAATTAATTAATTAATTCTATTTACAGTCACTTTATCTTCAATTAATGCCTATAATTTCTGTCTTGTGAGTTTTCCCCAAAAATTTATTCTGAAAAAGTTTTTCACACGGCTTGAAAATTTTGCACACAAGCCACCAAACCTAGAGGGAACATTGGCTACTAGTTGCGTACACAACAGCAGGCCAGCAGGCTAACATCGGTCAGTCCCACACTCTGGGCCTGGCCGGAGCCCACAGCACCAACAAAAAGTGTGTGGATGCATTACTGCCTGCCACCCAGTACCCAGAAACACAGGCCAGCAGCAGACGTGATAGCTACGCATTCACGTTTTTTTCTAATTATAATATGGCCCCCCAACAGTCTGAGGGACCGTGAACTGGCCCCCTATTTAAAAAGTTTGAGGACCCCTGGTCTATAGCCTGGGCTACCCAGGAGGTCAGACTAGATAATCACAGTAGTTTCTTCTGGGCTTGGAATCTGGCAGATGCCTTTCTGTACGAGTCAACTGTGACAACCCCTCTGCATGGTGGCAAGGCTCACTGGTGCAGGAGATGCTATCTGTTTTATGAAATGTAAAAGCTATATCTAGACCACTTGTGGCCACTAAAGTTTCCACAAATTTCCTCCTGAATAAGGCCTTTAATGCTAACAACCTGGCCACATCCCAGTTTGGGTATTGACGTTCGGCCACACTAAAGTCCTTCCCCAGTGTCAGCTGGAGATGGCAGTGGTCACTTCCTGTCCTAACTGTTGTTTAATGTGTCTGTGTAACGTGAAAGAGCAATTATGTTCCACTCCAGAGGTGGGTGCATTCCAGTGATGGATAAGGTGATTTTTCAACGTGCTCCTGGACCTGGCAGTATAAGAAATGTAGGGTCAGGCCTCCAGTTTATAAAGAATTTTCCAAATGCTTTTCAAGGACATTGGGAAGGATCTTTCAGGGTGAAAGGAGCTGAGTTAATAATTCTCGTGATACTCAGCTGCCCCAGAGTTTGTGCAGGACCATTAAGCCCGGTGATGGAAACCCAGGAAAACAAACCTAGAGGGGCTGTAGGGAGAAGTGCTTTAGATCTATTTCCTTTGAGCTAGAGATATTCTGTCCTTTCATAACAGCATGTTCATCCCAAAACTTCCAGTATTAGCTGTTTTTATTATATCCTTAGGCTCTCTATAACAACAAGAGGGGAAGGTTTCTATCTCTTAACCCTTTAGAGGCTAGCGAATTTATTAAGATGGCTGCAAAGTGAGGTGCTGCTTTTGCATGGGTGCCTTGTTTATAAGGAATGGGAAGCATTGTTGTGTCTGTCTGTTGTTTGCACAGCAAAAACAAGACAAGGAAATAAGAAGAGTGCAGTTGTATCCCGTGACAGGGTGTTCTCCACAACCTGCGCCCATCACTGTAGACGCTGCCAAGGTGAGCTAATGAGGAGCAGCTGGGGAGCTTGTTATGCAAGGCTCCTTAAAAGCTCACTGGATGGCAGTGTAATGGGGAGCCACAAACACAGCCAGACTCAGAAGTGGCTTAAGACCCCTGGGTGCCTTGGGCTGCTCCTTTTGTGGAGGCAGTCAGCCAGGGGCCCAGCCTGGCCCTTGGCATGCTGACCCTGGGGCTGCCCGGCAGATCTGTTGGCTGTGTGGGGCAAGCCAGCACTTGCCACAGGGGGATCTAGAGGCAGGCCAGCACTCAGTGCTGCGACCTGGCACAGAGTGCCTGCTTGGGCCAGACTAGGCTGTGGCTCCATCACCGAGCTGCTGGTCTGCCCCAGCAGGTCTGGGACCTGGGGTGGGGACTCTGAAAGGGGAGGTGACGTGTCAGGGCTCAGAGCATTGTCAGGCTGCTGTGTGGGAATCCCTGGGGGCTGTTGGAGGAAATTGGCTCAGGGGGCTTGGCTGGTCCAGACCAGGGTCAGATTGTTGTGGGGTCCCCCTTTAGCCTGCGGCCACAGCCCCCAAAGCCCCTATGTTAATCCAGCCCTGGCCTATTTAGGGTGAAGTGGTTAGGCAGTGAGGCCCTGAGGGCTAATAAATGGTAGATATGTAACTAGGAACTGGTGGTGGGTAGAGAAATAAGAAACCACTGATAGCAGCATGAAGTGGATGGGGCCTGAGTGGGGGAACAGAGGACTGGAGCAGCAGGAGAGCATCTGTGAAACTGTTACAGTCCCAAATAACTGTATTTACTAAAACACACAAACATGCCAGATCTAGCTACATCTAGCTTCTAAAAGCACAGAACAGGCTGATTCACACTAAGGGCCTCACCAAACTATCTAAAGCAGGGGTTTTCAACTCTCTTTCATTTGTGGACCCCTACACATTTTTGACTGATGATGCTGACCCCTTTGGAAACCGTAGACTGTGGACCCGCAAGGGTCTGAGGATGACAGGTTGAAAACCCACTGATCTAAAGGGATACTATTCTCTGCCACACCATTGATAGATAGATTTGGAGTGAGTTTACGAGAGCTGAAGAAGTCCACCTGGACAGCAATCTCCCTCTCCCGGTCTTTTCTTTTGCTGGCTATTTACAGTGATTTCCAGTGTTACTAGGTAGGGAAGAGCTTAAGTAACATCTATAGTGAAACCTCTAACTCCTTCCTTCTTGAAATATGTGATGTGGTATTTGTACTATAAGTTCACATAGCTTTTCCTTGCTCTGGTTCCTAATTGACACCCCACTCTCTGGGGTGGAATAAAAGGCCAGCAACTAAACAGAATGGCCAGTTGTAAATGTCGCTTTGAAGCTGGTTATTCCTAATAAATCACACAGGGGAATATCCAGCAAGGGGTTTGCTAACACCATCTGGGCACCAGTCCTTGAAGCAGTAAGGTAAGGACCCAGCCTGACCTACATGCTCCTGAAATCTAGGGCTATGTCTACACTGGCAAGTTAGTTCGAATTAAGGAGGCTTAATTCGAACTAACTAAAGCCATGTCTACACTAGGCTTTAGTTAGTTTGAATTAAGGGTTTCCTTAATTCAAACTAATATGTTCGAATAGGGCTTTAGAAGTAAGGCTTTAATTCGAACTAACTAGTTTGAATTAGCCAATGTGGCCATGTTAATTCGAACTAATTTCTTAGTTCAAACTAACCGGCCATTGAAATGAATGGGGATCGCTAATTCGAACTAAGCAAGTGCCATGAATGGCACTTGCTTAGTTCGAACTAAGTTTTCCTAGTTCGAATTAAGCTAATTCAAACTAACTAAAATTAGTTCGAATTAGTTAGTTCTAACTAACTAATTCGAACTAATTTTAGCAAGTGTAGACATAGCCTAGGATGTCTGAATAAATCCAGATCTGGAGCCGAAGTTTCCATTTCTGGCCTGGCTCTAATTTAAACCCAGGGTACCTCATCTGCTGGGGGTTTCCTTCCTGTTGTTATGCATTCCCAAAGCAACAGGAAGGGGGACCTTGGCAACAGCACTTTCCTGCACTCATACAAGGATTGCAACCTCACTCTTGACTCTATTACACACATGGCTATAGCAACCTGCATGGAACTTGGAGGAAGGTGCACAGGTTGCAGGAGGGATGAGTTTGGAGGAATGTAGGCAATCTGGGTGCACATGGTTGGAATGCAGGCTGTCTTTGAATCATAGCTGTAAAAAGTTCTCATAAAGAACCAGTTTGGTTGTAGAAAAATGGAGCCCTCTCTTGTTATTACCCAACAGGAGGTACATGAAACAACAACACAGAGCACATGCAAAACCTCATGGTTTGTTTTCCTGTGAATTCTGTGTTGTCTGCCATCCTACAAGGCATCTGAAGCTGATTGCCAGCTGTTTTCCTTGTCTCCCTGCCTACGGTGTCCCTCTAGTCTCTCAATGAAGACCTTCCATCACACACAGACTGATCACTATCACAGTAGGTACCATTAGATATAGAGAGGCAGCAAAGAATTACTAACAGGAAGAGCAAAAGAAAGTTGCTTTGCACAACAGGGAATATACAGCCCTGAACATTAACACTGCACATCATGGTGTATGCCCCCAGGGCCGAGCAGAGTCTTCAGATATGGCGATGGCAAAGGTGACTTCACCTGCCCCCATCCATTCCAACCCATGTACAGGTCCTGAATAACTAAGAATCAAACCAATTGACTCCAGCAAAGGAGCAAGATCAGCTTCTAGGTCATCAGAGCCCCTGCGTGTTTTCAGGCGCTGTAATGACTGGGTTTCTTCCCTAACGCAAATATTCCTTAATCCCATGACTGAGACAGACATGTGATCAATTACTGCAACTAACATATGCTTATAGACTCAGGGGTATTTTATAAGAACTGTTGAGACATTTGTTTGCCTGTCACTTAAATTGAATTTACAAGACAATACTCTTTAATCTAATTAGGCTGTAAGTAATCTAGTGTGCCCTTCCTACTATTAGCTATGCAGAAGAAATTAGCAGTCGCTTGGCAAATAGCCCTGTTCATAAAAATGACTCTGATTTAATTTTCTGTTTTATTTTATAGAGAGTTTTAATATCAATGGGGAAATGAATCCATCAGAAACCAGGAGCAATCTCTGAAGCATAGCAGGCATGTTGTTATAAATTATATTTTGCTTGAGTTGGATTCTCCTGTCGCAGGTATAAATCAGGAATGATTTCACTGAAGTCAGTAGAGTTACACTGAGGTCCGATGATGGGAGAGCCGGTCCCAGCACTGGATACTTTCCCACTGGGGCCTTGTGAACAATCAGACATTACTTAGATTATAAACTCTTTTGGGCAGAGACCATCTCTTGTTTTGTGTTTATACAGCACCTAACGCATTAGGGACCTGGTCCACAACTGGGATTCCTAGGTGCTAGCACAATACAAATACCGTATATGCTCAGGTATAAGCTGAGAATTTTATGCCCCAAAATATGCCCCAAAAGCTGTGTTCGGCTAATCTGAGGATCACAGCTAAAACTGGGAGTTTCAAACCTCTTGCCCTGAGCATGCTCAGACAGAGCATGCTCATGGCGGAAGGGGCCTGGCCCAAGACCAGCTCTGCCAGCCACCGCTGCAGCTCTGGGCCTCCAGCCAGGTAAGGGAGGTCGCGGGGAAGGAGGGGGAGAGCAGAGGTTCGGGGAAGGGGCCGTGGGGGCGGGCTGGGAAGGGGCCACGGCGGCGGGTGGAGGAGTGGGAAGAGGCCACGGGGGCGGGGGGGGGGGGGCTTATGCGCAGGTGGTGTGGTTTTCTGATTTTTTAGGATTTAAAAACAAGGATCGGCTTATACATGGATCTGCTAATAGGTGAGCATATAAGGTAAATAAAAAGAATCTCTTCTGATAGTGTTGATGCCTAATGAATAGTACAGTGAACTGGGTCTCGGAAGTCCTGGATTCTATTTCCATCTCTGCCACTAACCTGCTGGGTGACCTTGGGCAAGCCACTTTGCCACTCAGTGCCTTAGTTTCCCCATCTGTAAAATTGGGACAATAATACTGCCCTCCTTTGTGAGCCACTTTGAGCTCTGCTAATGACAAGTTCTGATGAAAAGAGCTGAGTGGTATTATCAATTTGCTCACTTAAGGGCTATTGGCACAGCATACAGTTTGATTAAAATTTTCCATTATTACCATTATTCACAAGGTTCACAACTAGAGGAAAACCAGAAGCATTGTCATGCCATTTCAAAGCCATAAAAACAAACTCGCTTAAATATAAAAAACCTCGGAGTTTTCAGGAAAAATGTCTCTGGTACAAACACTGTCATAATTTATAAGAATGACTTGCCTCACCTCTTGCCAAGGTTCTGAGCAGACAATTAGAGTCCAGTAACTGGTCCTTTAAAATGAAGAAAAGAAGTGATTCTCTGTGTAGATAATGCAGTGCAGTGCTTAGCACACCTGAGCTCCTCCTGGCTTCTGTTTCCAGCTGTGTCACTGTCTAGCTAACTATCGAAGGTGCCATTACTTTAGCACCTCTCCACTCTTAAATGTTTTTACTTCGCAGCAGCCCTGTGGGGTAGGGAAATGCTATTAGATCCCCATTTACTGATGGGGAAACTGAGTCATGGGGCGACTATGGCCCAGGCCTTCAGCAATATTTAGGCACCTAACTCCTCATGTGAATTTAAGTCATCTTGGGCAAAGTGCTTGGTACCTGTGGTTGCTCATCTGTAATATGTGGACAGTGAGCCCTGAGGTGGCTCCCAGGGAGAAAACAGTGCTTTAAAGACATTTGGGGACCACAGATGAAAGGCACTAGATAGTAAGTGACAGCCATTATTATCCTTGTGTCTTGAGAGCCAGCCCAGCCATGGTTCAAAGAGCTGGGTTATACATCTCTTAGGCTATGTCTACACTTACTAAAATTAATTGGAATTAGTTAATTCGAACTAATTCACACTAATTTTAGTTAGTTCGAATTAAATTAATTTGAACTAGCAAAATTTAGTTCTAACTAAGCAAGTGCCATTCATGGCACTTGCTTAGTTCAAATTAGAGATTTGCATTGAATTCAATGAGCTAGTTAGTTTGAAATAAGCAATTAGTTCGAACTAACATGGCCACATTGGTTAATTCGAACTAACTAATTCGAATTAACCCTTACTTCGAATAGCATATTTGAATTTATTAGTTCGAATTAAGGAAGCCCTTAATTCAAACTAATTAAAGCCTAGTGTAGCCATGGTTTTAGTTAGTTCGAATTAAGCTTCCTTAATTCAAACTAACTTGCCAGTGAAAGCAGAAGCACATAAAGAGAGGAGAACCAGAGCTTTCCCTGCATAGCCGCCCTGCTCTTACTGCAGTTGCACCAGGAATGGGTGATGAATGGATGGAGATGAGATGAACTGGAGACACTGTTGATTTCTGATTGTGAGAGTGGAGGTGGATGGGAGCCGCCAAGCCACAGGGACAGGGCATATAGCGACAAGTGAGCCACTTTCACTCCACCTTTGTCCAGATGTCAGCAAGAGCCCATAGCCTGTTCCATCCTCAGGCTCTCTACTGAGACTGTGAACGAGGGTGTCAGTTAGGCGGTCAACATTAGCTCCTAAATTTTAGGAGCTAATATTAAATCAACAGTGCCTGTTGAAGGAGCTAAAATCCTGGTTTTAAGAAACAAGGGTCAAGAACAGAGTGGAGGTCCACCCTGCCCATTTCACACAGGATGTCAAACCCCATCAGACAGCACACAGTGGTCCCCAACCAGTAGATCGCAATCTACTTCTGAAGGGGAGTTGCCATTGACACCTATGAGCATTGCGCCATCTGCTGGTGAAGGGTTGGAGACCACTGCTAGGGGATTTCCTAGATGGCTTCTCTCAAGGAAACCAAACACAACAGAAGTGGGTGAAATTCATTCCTGAGCACCCAGCTGTCTCAACCAGCATGGTGCATCCTCCCTTTAGTGGCCACGCATGACTGAAGCACAAAGCACAGCTTTGCATTGAGCTTACTTCTGTTCCCATGGGGATTCTGCCACTGACTTCAATGGGAGCCAACCCTGAGTGCTGTTGGAAATTTCCCACTGTGGCCCTAACTCAAAGCATATAGAAGTCAGTGACTCTAGCTAACTTCAGCAGGCTTTGGCCCGAGGCCCTAAATTAGAAGCTCTTGTGTCAGGCAGCATCCCCAGGCTGGCATGTCTGATGGAGATGAAGATCGGTTGCCTCAGCTCAATCGCAGCTGCCTTCTCTCTGAGCACTGAGGCAGGGCATTCTCATTTCAGATGTGATCATTCACAAGGCAGCGTAGTGGCTTCAGAGCCACACATCACCTGGTGAGGTGCAGAAGAGAAGAGAGAAATCTATTCGGGGGCCTTAGCCACACTTTTGAAAATCCTATGAAGGCAGCTTTGGTATGGACTTAATTTCCCTGCATTAAAGCAAGGGCATCATGACACGATTCTGCTCACATAGCTCATATACCTTCTGTATTTTTCCTCCCTTCTTTTGTTACTGTATGAGGTGGGCTGGATCCAATGTCCACTAAAGTCATTGCAATGATTCCCACTGGCTTCAGTGGGCTATGGATAAGACCCTTGTTTCTTAAAAACAGGATTCTAGCTCCTTCAACAAGCACTGTTGATTTAATATTAGCTCCTAAAATTTAGATTTTCTGCAAGGGAAAAGGGGAGGGGCATGAAGCTAATATGAAGAGAATGCTGATTCCTTGTTTTTAAAAAAGTCAGCTATCCCTTTTGAAATGGGAAATTTCCTCTGGAGTGCTGGGAGCCCAGTATTGGAATAAGGCATGATAAAAGAACGAGAAAGAAAAGTGAAATTGCCTGGCCTGTGGGCACTGTTCAGGCCAAACGCATTGCAAACATGAAAACATATCTCTATACACAAATCACACAAAGTAAATGAGACTTAAGCTGACCATCCATTTTGTGTGTCTCAGGTATTTTTAATAATAACAAAGATAAGGGTGCTTTGCTTCTCAGTAGGATTTTTATCCAGCAGCATCCCTTGAGTTGATTATTCTTGCAAATTCCATGCTCCCTCTTTAGATTAGTTTTTGTTCACAGATAAATAGAAGTTTATTAAAAGGCTCTTTCCAGATACAGATGGCTATCAGGGGGAGTGAAAAAAAACAAGGTAGCATCTTATTTTTGAGTCTGCTTTGTTCATTGTATTATGTATTTCTTCTTTTAATTTAAGCAACAACGCTGAGCACTGCAGACCTTTCTAATAAGGCTTAACCCTCTACATCTTCAAATGTCTGCACCAGCATTAGCTAATAACCCCATAAGACTCGTGAGATAGAGCAATATAATTCCTATTTTACAGATGGGAAAACTGAGATGCAGAGCGGTTAAATGACAGGCCTAAGGCTACACAGTGAGACAGTGTTGAGGCCAAGATTAAAATTCAGTCGCTCCTGGTGCACAACCGTATGCAAACTCCATTAAAACATGCCAGGTTCCACAACTGTTGACAGACTGGTGCCTTGAGGCCACAGTCTGGGTCCCACAAAGAACTAGAGGCCTGATTCAAAGCCACTGAAGTCAGAGGGAATCTTCCCGTTGGTGCTATTAATGAATAGCTGGCGGGAGGTGGTCAGATGATTACTCGGTCATACTAGCAGTGTCTAGCAGAACACTGGCTTTGAGCTACCACTTCTCCAACGGGTTTATATTTGCAAGTAGGTGATGATGGACATTTAAGACGTACCTTCAGTGGAAACAGGGTAGATTCAGTTCATGACAGATGTATGTCCATAGTTAGCCCAGTTGATTATTTTTAGAAATAAGAAAACGCTTCTCTTGACCTAGTGGGTCCTCTTGACTGTCTCACAATGGTTAGCAGAGCAAGTGAACGGTATCTATGGTTACCAACCATTAGTATTTAGCTCACTGCTTCTCCCTTCCTTATTTACTATCCAGTGACAGCCCTACCCCTAAGTGGCTCTAATGCATTTTGTCAGGGCATAATCAGCTCCAGTGCTCGAGCCAGATTTAATGTAATCAGAGTGAGTGCTCGCCTTTCAGGTCAGAGTGCTGTACCTCAGGCTTGGTGCACAGTTGCTATAGTGATGTGGCTTTCCTTATCAACTTGATTGCAAGATTATTTGCTGGCGCTGTGCTGGCAACTTTGATTCAGGTCACCAGGCAAAGGGCAATCAACCCAGCCTCTGGGAGCCATGCATGAGCCAAGGTGGGGATCTAGTGAGCAGGCAGATGGGGTGTTTGAGCCACACATGAATGGAACAGGCCAGAATGGCAAATATTGCAGGATTCTATAGTCATTCTATACTCCTATAGTCAAACGATTGTAAGCTGTAGTGTTTGGGGCCATTGTTGCAGAGGGCCATGGCACTTTTCTAAGAAACAGCCATCGCTATGGAATATTATTGTGTTTTTCATAAGAGAGAGGTCATTACCAAGCAATTGCACAGTATTTTTTATAGGAGAGGTTGTTGCTGCAGTATTTCCCTTAGGCGAAGTTGTTATGGCAGCATTTTGATGAAAGGTAACCATTAGTAAAGAATCCTGGAGTATTTTTCACAGGGGCAGGCCATTACTGCTGTCTTTTTATAAGAGGAACATGCTCTTTAGTTTCTCGGATCTTTCTGCCGTCAGCTCACCTCTACCATGCAGAGATATTGGACTATTCTGCATAGAGGATTTCCTTCTCCTTTCCTTCCCCTTTGCATTAACCTTTTATCCCAGCAGCAGCAGCTGTGCTGGAGCCAAGAGGACACCAAATTCATCCATGGGTAGCAAAGTGGCATGAAGCAGAAGAGAGGTCATTTTTACTCTCTCTCTGAAACCCTTGTACTCTCAGAGGGATAGAAATTAGAGGCGGGAAAGATCATTTCAACCATCTTCCTGCAAAAACAGGTTCCAGGAGCCTTGATTTCCAGTCCCTTGTTCTAATTACTAGACAACATCCCATTTACAGAACAGATGGAAAGAGGAATTCCTGACGCTTTGGTCCCCAAGTGTCAAAGCTTGGGTGCTAAGTAGATAGTACTAGAGCATTCTTCCCGGGGTTGCCATACAATGTGACTGGATTACTTTTATCCTCTTGGTCAGGGACTAAGGTTGGTAAAATAGTTGGAATGCTGACTTTGGTTCAATTCCCTATTCCTCTGCAGACCACCTGTGAGACCCTGGTCAAGTCACTTATCCACTCTGTGCCTCTGTTTTCCATCTGTAAAATGGGGATGATAGCTCTGACCTTCCTCACAGGCAGGTTGTAAAGGTAAATTCAGCCAAGATTATGAGGTGGATTAGATTATGAGGGAATGGGAGCCATAAATTATAGGGGACTACCAGGTCCACTGTAATTAATATTTAAATCATCTTTCTGTTTAAAGCTCGTTTTTTCTAAGAGCACTAAAATCTGCATGGTCACTCAGCTTGCCTTGACATTTGGTGTGCCTCGTGGGGACATCTGGGATGTTAAAGACCCAAATTTGGGGTATTTGACCAAGGGGTTCCTGAATTACAGGCCCCAGGAGAAAAAATTCTTTTCTTAAAGTGAATGTATTCTACTTATGTATTTTTGCCCAGATCTGGGGATCACAAGTGGCTCTGACCCTGGCACAAGGGAGTGCCTGACACCCACTGTTTCTTTGGGGGAGCAAAATTCAGAGAGAGAGAGAACAAGTTTGAAAGCTAAATTCAATCAGCTTCTTGGATGTTGCCCCTCTAAATGAAGAGATAGAGGGGAAGGCTCAAAGCCAGCAAGTATATCATTCTCTCAGAGCCTTCCCCAAAAGCGCCTTTTTTATTCTCCTTTTTTGCTCTCACTTCTCTCCTTCTGCATCAAAAATATTGTCAAATGGGATGGGAAGAGAGAGGCAATAAAATTGCTCAGTTTAATGGAAAGAGGGCAAAATTTCATTCTGAAAACATTGGTTGTGTTTTGAGAAAGGTTCTGGCATTTCACCAAGAGCTTAGTTTTCACTGCATTCATTTCAAAGTTGTTTAAAAAAGAAAATCAACCAAAATAAAACAGAAGTCCTGTCTCTCTGTTCCAGGCTGTTCTGCAGCCAGGAGATCGCTGGAGATAGCAGATAGCCTTGCGTTTAATCATGTCAGCCATCTCCCCTATGCAAGATTTATAGCGAATGACTTTGTGCAATGCAGCATAGCTCCAGATTCTCCCCCATGGAAAGGCACGGGATAACAGACACAAATCGGCGAATAGGAAGTGGGGAAACATAACTAATCCAGTAGGATTTACACTTTGCGGCAGGGAATAAAAGTCCTCAGACATATACTCTTTTTGTGCATGACCTTGAACTTGACAGCATATAGCAGTAATAATCTACTTGTACCCTTCAGAAATGAGCTTTCTCCCCCTCTAAATCAGTTCTTCCCAGAGGGCAGGGGCCCTGAACAGATGTTTGGTAGCTAGCATCATGGCCCTGTTTACAAAAGAAAGTGGTGAGTATCTGGTTATATAAGGAGAAATAGCACCACAATGTTTACAAAGCAGAGCAGAGGCAATAACTTGGAGGAAAACAACAGCTGGGATGGAAACTTACTGGCTTACTCAGCAAATAACAATATATTGTGTAAGTGCCAGGGCTATGAAAAAACAGTTTATCCTGTAGACATAGTTTATTATTTCTGGTGCACCTTTTTCAAGTTAAGTATCAAGTTAGCTTCTGGAGGATGCTCTGCCATCATGGGCTAAGCAGCGTCTGCCTGGATCAATGTGCAGATGAAAGGGCCAATTTATTTAAAAGTAGGAACCCAAAGTTAATTATGGCTCTATCTTCTATATTCAGGCTCCTAAACAAGGGTTTTGTTTTCAAAGGATCTCAGCAACCCAAAATTGCCTTTGAATTCCATTTGGCCATAGGGTGGGTCAGTACTTTTGAAAATTGCCATTTACCTGAGAACCTAATTCGAGGCTCCTATTTTTGAAAATCTTGGTCAAGGCTTCTGCTGGCAACTGGTTGCGGCAAGATGCAGTGATGCTGTTAGTGCAGACCTCATGGGGGCAGTCTTTCCTTGGAGCTGAACCCAAGCTATTCCTCCAGCTGTGCTGCTCACAGGTGGTATCTGGCGGCTGGAGGCAACTCTCGCATCCGGTCACTTGTGATCAAGAGCATTCCCACCAAAGGTGTTAGTGTCAGAGGTCAGCCTGTCCCTTTAAGGGCCGGATGTCCTTGGGCTAGCCAGCCCTGTTCAGTCATGCCCACTTGCCTAATGAACTGCCTCCCAGCCTGAAGGCTGGGATTGAGTGTCAGGTGGCTACACGAGGAATACTTGGACCCTTGAGAGAATACCGTTGGGAAGAACTTGTGACAGAAGTTAAAGGGAGCAAGGTAGGGGCCTGTGGGAAGCCCTGAGGTAGGCTCTGTGGGTGTGTCTACACTTACAAATTAAGTCGATTTAAGATTGCTTAAATTGACTTAATTTAATCTGCGTCTACACTACAATTTCCGTAAATCAATTTAAGCTGCTGCTTAAGTCGACTTAAGGAAATTTAAAGTCGACTTTATAAAAACTTGTTTAAAGTTGACTTTACTGGCTAAGTTGACTTTATAAAGTCAATTTAGCCAGTGTGGATGCAGATTAGCCCTAAATCGATTTAAAGGGCTCCAGGGCTCCCCTACTGCCCTCCCTGCCCTGCCCACCCCGCTCCTATGCCTTGCCAGTGTCCCTGTCCTGCTCAGCCCCCATTGTACCGAGATACAATGGGGCAAATTCTGAGCCCCCTGGCACTTGGCAAGGGGTGCCCCCCCACCGCCACCGTGGACCAGTCCCAGGTCCACCTAGCCCCTACAGGTTGACTTAGGCGTCCAGTGTGGCGACTCTAAGTCGATTTGGCAAGGTCCCCTTTAAGTTGACTTAATTTTTTAGTGTAGCCATGCTAAGTCGACTTAAAGTCGACTTTGTTAAGTCGACTTATCAAAGTCAACTTATTTTGATAAGTGTAGACATAGCCTTTAAGAACAAGGGAGGACTCTGGGAGTATCAGGGACAGGGAGGCAGTGTGAAACCTGCTTGAGGAAAAGTGCTAATAAGGAGAAAGCCCTAGGAGACAGTGCTCAGCGAAGGAGCAAAGAAGGACTCTGCAGGGCCAGAATCAGGGAACTTCAGCATCTCCTGAGATGGGAAGATGAACTTCTTTGGATGTTTTTTGGGTTTTGAGTTGGACTTTTTTTGCCCCAGAAGGGGCTGAAGTTGAAAGGTGACCTGATTGGAGGGCTGGGCCATGGAAGAATCAGGCTTGGCAGAGTCAGATCAGCCAACAATATAGGGTGCTGGAGTGGAAGAATTCCTACAACTCTCTACTGCCTGGCGGAAGTTCTTTGGCAGTGAGTTCCCCCGTTGTCCTATGCAAATTAATATTTGGGTAAATTCCAAAGGGGTAGCCGTGTTAGTCTATTGTAGAAAGACAAGAGTCCTGTGGCACTTTTAAAGACTAACAGATTTATTTATCATACATATGGTAGGTCTAAGCCAACAAATTCTAGCGATGCCACCCAGGACTGGGTGTCAGGACTCTGGATCTCTATCACCAGGTCTGCCGCTGACCTGGCATAAGCCGCTTAACATTTATTGCCTTTAGTTTGCCCATGCCATGTATAAAATAGGGGGCTTCAGAATGAGCAGCTTCTGAGTGTGAGGAAGGGAAGGTCTTGAGGCTTCAATAATTGTTGTCTGCAAAGCATTCGGAGATCTTCTCATATAAGAGACAATAAAGTTTATATATATAAATATATTGTGTGGATGCAGCCCATCTAACACAGAAAGATGCATATGCAGCCCACAGTGGTAAATAGGTTGAGAACCAATGCTGTAGACAGTGACAGAGCTCAGGCCACTGCTTAGATTCTCAAGTAGGCAGAAATAAATGACACAAATACTTCCCAGCATGTTCCAGTGGGGGCGGGGAAGTGTGTGCCTTTCTATAATTCAGTCAGGACTAGCAGTGAAGGGCACAGTCCCTGGGCCAGCTTCCCATGTTAGAAGGGAAGATTAGGGAGCAACATGGGAGTAATCCCATGCCAGTTTGAGCCCATGATGGATTTGCTAGTTGGCCCTCTGGAGTGCAACAGGGACCTTGACCAGGCTTAAGGCTCAGTCCACTGCTGTCAGCGCTTGTTCATTTCCAGTGGCCCTTCACTCAGAAATGAGCCTCCATCACAATTCTCCCCTCAGGCCCAGCACAAGGGCTGTTCAGAGCTGAGCCCGACTGAGCCTCCCTCAGTTCCTTCCCACCTCCTCTGTCTGGGCACATTTCTAGTGTTCTTCCTTCTCCAAAGGTCTCCCAGCCTCCCTGTGAAGTTGGGTAAAAGATGGGCATGTAGAGATCACTTGTCTGCTACTGAGTTTCTGGCCAAGATCTCTCAAGACTGCTTTTCACCCTATATCCTGCTCTGTCTATGAGCCCAGCCTCCATGTTCTGCTTGTCCATTTCTCCCACAGCCATCTCTTTTCCTCTACCCCCACCCCACCCCCTGCATGGAATAGCTGTCTGCTCTGCTCCACCAGCCATGCCTTCTCTTCATTAAATGCCATTTAGGACTCATTTCTCCTGCCAGGCCATGGAACAAGCAAACACATAACAAGCTTCTTCATGGGGCATCAGCAGAACCTTCAGCAGGTCAACACTGCCTCTGCCACCTAATGCAGCCCAGTTACTCCATTCCACGGGCTCCTCAGTGTCCGACTCCCTTCGTGAGCAGTGTAAGTGTAGAATCTAGATAAACCCCCTCGTTTGCTCCATGTCTGGTAGATGAGAAGCTCTGAAGTATGGTCTGTATTTTATTTCATGGACTGCAGCAAGCCCACTGATCCTGCTGCATGAACCATAACAAACAACGGAATAAACAAGCTGCTAAAAACAATCATGATATCTAATTGGTAGGCCATGCATTGTAACTTTAATGTTTTATAAATGGGTTTATTCGTTATTGAGACACACCGGAAGCCTGTAAAGTTTCTGCTCTTTCAAGTTGTTGAACTGCCTTGCCTGCTACCCTGTTAGTGGATGTAATAATTTATTTGCTTCCCCTTCCATCCTGTAATTGCTGGGATTCACACTGGTTTCCAGTCAAATGACAAATTTAATGAAAGCAGAATTGAGAGAGAGAGAGAGAGAGAGAGAGAGAGAGAGAGAGAGAGAGAGAG
>ML686140.1:3414722-3425068 GCA_007922175.1 Pelusios castaneus
AGAGAGAGAGAGAGAGAGAGAGAGAGAGAGAGAGAGAGAGAGAGAGAATCTTTTAATAAAGCAGCGAAGGGGATGATAGCATGTTCTTCTGTAAAAATGTTCCTGTTTTCTTTCAGCAAGGCCCCCACAGACAGTTAGTCCATGGCAAGCTAGTGTGGGCTAGATTCAGATCCTAGCTTGCCATGGCTAATTGTCTGCAGAGACAAGCCATTTGTCACTCTCCAATGCAACCTCGTTTCTCCAGTCATAGTGACTGACTTGGAGGACTCAGGCATCCTTCCACAATGCAGAAGCTGAACAGTTTTTTGCTGTGATTCTGTGTGTGCACTCTTCTCAATTCTCCCCTTCCTCCACCCTTGCATCTTGATCTGCAAGCAGCAGGCCTGACAAAGAAGTCGGGGAAGTCAGCTCTTGGCAGTCACATGGCAGCTGGGCTGGAAAAACACTATTACACCAAGGCAGAGGAAGTTTTAGCTTCCCACCAGCCAGCACCATTTGATCTGTGCAGACTGTACCACTTACTGAGCATCATTGTCAGAGTCCATCTGTCCCTACAAAGAGAAACAAAAACTCAGGGGGTGAGCATGGTTGAAGAGAGGAGAGGGACATGCTACAATTGCTGCCGTATTCAGCAGAGAAATATGCCAACATTTTTATGGCTGACTTAGAATGACGCTTCCTCAGCTCTTGTTCCCAAGTACCATTCCCCTACTTACGCTATATTGACAGTATCTTCAACATCTTGACCCATGGAAAGGAGGCCCTTGAAGATTTCCACAGAGATTTCAACAATTTCCACCCCACGATCAACCTCAGCCTAGACCGATCCGCATGGGAGATCTACTTTCTGGACAGTACAGTACAAATAAGTGAGGGACATATAAACAGCACCCTATACCAGAAACCTGCTGACTGCTAGAGTTACCTACATCTCTCAAGCTTTTGACCAGGACATACCACATGATTCATGGTTTACAGCCAAGCCCTAAGATGCAACCGCATTTGGTCTGATCCCTCAGACAGAGACAGATACCTTCAGGATCTCTATCAAGCATTCTTAAAACTACAGTACCCACCTAGGGAAGTGAGGAAACAGATTGACCAAGCCAGACAGTACCCAGAAATCAACTATTACAGGAAAAGCCCAAGAAAGAAAACAACAGACCACTGATCATCATCTACAACCCTCAAGTCAAACCTCTACAGCACATCATCAAGGATTTACAGTCTATCCTGTAAGATGATCCCTCACTCTCTCAATCCTTAGAGGCAGACCTCTCCTCGCTTACAGACAATCCCTCTACCTTAAGCAGATACTCACCAGCAGCTACAGACCATACAACAGAAACACTAAGGCAGGCACATATCCCTGCAACAAACCTCATTGCCAACTCTGCTCACATATCTGCACAAATGACACCATCATAGGACCTAATCAAACCAGATAATCCATCAAGAGCTCATTCATTAGCTCATCCACCAATGTGATATATGCCATCATGTACCAACAATGCCCCTTTGCCTTATACACTGGACAAACTGGACTGTCTCTGTACAAAAGAATAAACGGACACAAATCTGACATCAGAAATAAAAACATTCAAAAACCAATAGGGGAATACGTCAATCTCCCTGCTCACTCTCTGAAAGACATTTCCGTTACAGTACTTAAACTTAAACAGTACTTAATTCTAAATCAAAGCTTTGAAGAGAAACTATGGGGATAGAATTCATATGCAAAGTTGACACCATTAACTTGGGTTTGAAGAGAGATATGGGCTGGCTTTCTCATTACAAAAAGTGATTTTCACCTCTCTCAACCTCCACACCTTCTATGTTGTTCCACACTGTTTGGATCTAAATACGTTGTTTGATTTGCTGAAATAGTCCGACCTGATCCTGTGACTTGCACTTCACTGGATTTATTTTTCCCTCCCACAATGTAAGTTTTCCATTTTCAAACATCTGATGAAGTGGGGTTCCTCCCATGAAAGCTCAGGCAATAAATAAATTTGTTAGCCTTTAAAAGTGCCACAGGAGTCCTTGTTTGTTCAGCAGAGAAAGTTAGTAGTCATAACTTAACATATAGTGAAACTACCGTGTAAAAGAAAACTGGCTGGAACTAGCTAATTACATGGATGGTAAAGCAACCTGCCCACTAATTTTAAAAGCTTCTTTGTCCATCCTAGAGCTTATAGCAGTGGCTTGATCACAAATCACATGGGGGAATATGACCCAGCACTATCTGCTGCATGCTACCTGTTTCTATGAGGAAGTGCAGGAAGAAGTGGACTACAAAGGTATGGAGACGTGTCTGACCTGTGCGATAGTGAAAAGACCCAGTGCTAGGCTAATTGTGCTCCTGTTGATTCCCATGGTATCAGAGGTAGGCCAGTGTTGCGCCATTTGGAAAATCCCACCTGCAGAGTTAGGGATTCTCTGAATATGACACTAAATCCATCTTCCTCCATTATGTCTTTGACGTGACCATGCTTCACTGAAACTTGTGACTCCATGTTTCTTCACCAATCCACCAGGAGAGGTTAGGAATGGAACTCAGGGCTGGGAGATCTGCTATTCCCACACCCCATGTGAGTTCATCCACGTGGCCTGTAAATAGCCCTGACAAAGAATGGGGAAGGGCTGGAATGTGAGGGCAATTCTCAGCTCCTGTAGTGAGTGGATAGGTCAGTTGTAATGACTGTAAAGATCCTTTAACACAGTGGTTCTCAACACTTGGAGGCATATTGTGTCTCTTCAGGACACACTAGCCCAGTCCCTCCAGGCCAAATCCAGCCATCTTCTTGGCTCTCCCAACACACTTAGGGTATGTCTACACTGGAGGCTCTGTTAAGTTGATTTAACCAAGGTCAACTTTAAGTTGACCTGAAGTCGATCTTGTTAAGTCGATTTAGAGACTCCAGAGCCCTGCGTCCTCACTGGCAGGTGCTAGATCGACGGAGGAGTGGCCAGGAACTCTGCAACAGGGTCTGGAGGCCAATTAGGTTGACTTAAGGGCTATTCCCGCTCACACTGGCCTAAAGTCAACTTAATAAGGTCGACTTAAGCCTTTGGTTGACCTTAAGAGGTGGTGCTGTTAAGCCGACTTAAGGAAGCACTTAAGTCGACTTAATAAAAGCCCAGCATGGATGCAGGAATCTGTAGGTCGACTTAACCTTCCTTAGGTCCACCTAAGGCTCCAGTGTGGACGTCCCCTTACTGCTGTGTGGTGACACACTAATGCATCCCGATGGTGGTTGAGAACCACTGCATTAACAAACCCATTCTGGGCCAGGCCAACAAGTAACTTCCTTTGATTTTCAACACTTGGCTTTACAGTAAGCGAGAAAAGTGGAGACAAAACAAAGCTGCCATAGTCCATCCCTGGGGAGCGGCTCCATGCTGAGAAGCCCAGGAAAGCAAAATCTATGCTCGGAAACCTTAGGCTATGTCTACACATGCTAATTTAAGTTGACTTTGTTAAATTGACTTAACATGTCCATACTCAAAAATTAAGTCGACTTAAAGGGAACCCTGCCAAATCGACTTAGAGCGTCCACACTGGACGCCTAAGTTGACTTCTAGGGGCTAGGTGGACCTGGGACTGGTCCACGGTGGCAGGAGGGCACCCCTTGCCAAGTGCCAGGGGGCTCAGCATTTGCCCCATTGTACCTGGATACAATGGGGGCTGAGCAGGACAGGGACACTGGCAGGGTATAGGAGCAGGGTGGGCAGGGCTGTGTCTTGCCCTGTGGGGGGGCACGCCAGGCTCTGCCTGTGCCAGCCACCCTGGCAGGGAGGGCAGTGGGGGAGCCCTGGAGCCCTTTAAGTCGACTTAAAGTTGACTTAGGGCTAATCTGCATCCACACTGGATAAGTTGACTTAATCAAGTCAATTTAGCCAGTAAAGTCGACGTTATTGTAACCCCTTTGCCAGGCCGTGACGGCAGCAGCAAAGGACCAGGTTCTGTTTCTAGGGGTTCCCAAATAATGTTACACCAACAATTGGCTCAATCCCCCACCCAGTCTTCTGGGAAATTACACATCACCCCCTGGGCGCCCTAGAAGGGCAATACTTCCCCGCTCGCAAGCACCAGTCTGAGCGTAGCACATAAAAGGTTTAATAAAAACTATATAAAGGCAACATCAAAACGCAGCACTGATTGGGATACAGTGCAAAGATTCCCACAAAACCCAATAGACGGAACTCATTCCACCACTAAGGGAGGAGGGGGAGTCAGCCCTCAGTCCTCCCCTCCAATTGTCCTCTGCCACCTCAAGGTCTGCTCACACCACCCACTGGCCACTCACACCTGCTGTCCGCAGATGCTGTCTGGGTCCGCCGGATCTGCCGCTGACCTCTGGTCGCACCGCTCCCTGGTCACACTTGCTGTCCACTGGCTCCGCCGCACCACCCACTGGTCACACCTGCTGTCCGCTGGCTCCGCCACACCACCCGTTGGTCACACCTGCTGTCCGCTGGCTCCGCCACACCGTCTGCTGGTCACGCCTGCTGTCTGCTCTTAGTGATTTCTTCTCACTGGGAAGTTTCTGCTTCCCTAGTGATTTCAGCTCCTCATCAGTGATTTCAGCTTACTGGGAAGTTTCTGTTTCCCTGGTGATTCCAGCTCAATCAAAATAACAATAGAGCCTCTACAAGGAATCTTTAGGTCTATTCTTTAACAATGGGTGGGGAAAATAGGTGTTGACTTGAGGCACAGCTCCAGCAGAGCTAGTGTTCATACCCCTCCCCACCTCCTTTTACAATTCTGAAAACTAGGGTTGCTCACTTTTCCAAGTTCTCTATTGCTGATGGTGACTTTTCCATCAGCTCCTTGGTCAATAACAGATATACAATCAAAGGGTGGCATATCATGAAAGAACAATATTTCCTTTCCCCCTTCTGATAAAACACCAGATTTAGAGGATTTGAACCAGTCACACATACCAACTCCCATCATGCCCAGCCTCTGGGTGAAATTATGCACAGGTAAATCAGTGGCCCCCCTCCCTACTTAGCTGCTAAGCAAGAGAGGCTCTCAGATTCCTAACCTTGCTTACATCCTTACATCAAGTTTTATAAAGTCAACTTTAATTTTCCTTAAGTCGACTTAAGCTGCTGCTTAAGTCGACTTAAGGAAAATGTAGTGTTGACGCTGGTTAAAGTCGACTTAATTTGTAAGTGTAGACGCACCCCTACTTATGTTGCAAAAAAGCAACCCTCCTCTAAGCAAGGTTGAAGTCAGCAGCACTGATTAATCAGATCCATTTGTACGAGAACCTCCACAAATAAGACCACCTGAACAGCAGGATATATTGAAATGAAGATGAATGTCAACTGCAGCAAAAACACCTCTGGGGGAAAATAAATGTGAGGAACGCGACTTCTATAGGTTTGGCTACTTTTACTTCAAGGTTTTCCATTATGCTGAGCTAAGCATTCTGCTTCCAACAGCAGAACTGGCTCTGTTGTTGATGACTTGTCCAGGGCATAATTAAATGTAAATGCCTATTCATTAGGCTTCCTCAGCTCCAAGGGAGGCTTGTGTCTCCTGATCTGTCAGTAGGTCAGTCCCAAATGAGGAATGGAGTTCTCCTTGGAATAATGATCTCTCCCTTTTTCAGAGAGGCTCATTTTCTACCCTTTTAAATAGGGTGGTTTTAAAATAAAGCAGTTCAGATAGTGCCGGAAGATGCAGATTATTGTTTGACTTAGTTGCATTGTCCCCACTGCATTCGTTGTGTGTATTATGATACCAGCCAATGATCCCAGTCAGGATTAGGGCCCCACTGTGCCAGGTGCTGCACAAACCAAGGAAGAGACAGCGCCTGGCATGGAAAGTTCATAATCTAAGGTGCTGAAACTGCAAGCTGCTCCATGACTGGAGTTTGGTGCACAGGTGGTGGTCTCCTCGATCCTTCCGGTCAAGGGTAGGGGCCCGAGCAGAGACAGATGCATCCTGGAGGTGAATACCTGGCTGTGAAGATGGTGTTACCAGGAGGGCTTTGGCTTCCTCGACCATGGGGTGCTGTTTCAGGAAGAAGGACTGCTAGGCAGAGATGGACGCCACCTATCCAGGAAGGGGAAGAGCGTATTTGGAAGCAGACTGGCTAACCTGGTGAGGAGGGCTTTAAACTAGGTTTGAAGGGGGGAAGGTGACCAAAGCCCACAGGTAAGTGAAACTGGGGGAGACCTGGGGGAAGGGATGGAAATTGAGGGGTGCTGGGGCTGTAACAGCAGGAATAAAAGAGAGGGTAGTTGGAACTGGGGGGCGGAAATCAAATAATTGTATTTTATTTCCTAATGAAGTCAAAATACTTCAGGCAAGTGGGGAAGGAGGACACCGGGAGAAATTGCAAGGAGGAAGATGCGACAGGAGGGAGAATCGACAGGGCAAAGTAGGGCAATCGGCCTGGTATTTTAAGTGCCTGTACACAAATGCGAGGAGCCTGGGAAACAAGCAGGAAGAATTGGTAGTACTGGCACAGACGAGGAACTATGATATAATTGGAATAACAGAAACGTGGTGGGATAACTTGCACGACTGGAGCACTGCCATGGACAGATATAAATTGTTCAGGAAGGACAGGCAGGGAAGAAGGGGGGGAGGAGTAGCGTTATATGTAAAAGAGCTGTATGACTGCTCCGAGCTCCGCTGTGAAAGTGGAAACAAGCCGGTTGAAAGTCTGTGGGTTAAGTTTAGAGGAGAATGCAACAAGGGGATGTTGTGGTGGGTGTCTGCTACAGACCGCCAGACCAGAAGGAGGAGGTGGATGAGGCGTTCTATAGACAACTAACAGAAGTTTCCAGATCACAGGCCCTGGTTCTTATGGGGGACTTCAATTATCCTGACATCTGCTGGGAAGGTAATATAGCAGTGCACAGGTAATCCAGGAAGTTTTTGGAGAATATTGAGGACAACTTCCTAGTACAAATGCGGGAGGAACCAACTAGGGGCCTTGCACCTCTAGACCTATTGCTCACAAAGGCTGCGTCTACACTGGTAAATTAAATCGACTTAAGCTTGCTTAAGTCCACTTAATTTACCCTGCATCTTCACTACAGTTTTCTGAAGTCGACTTAATGAAAATTAAGTCGACTTTATTAAACCTCCTTTCCACTAGACCTAAGGCTTAAGTCGACTCCCTAGAGTCGACTTAAGCCAGTGTAGCTGTGGGGTAGTCCTAAGTCAACTTAGGGCTACCCCAGGGCTACACCAATGTCCTCCCTGCCGGGGGAGGCACAGGGGGAGCCTGGCATGCCCCCCCACAGGGCAGGGCAGAGCCCTGCTCACCCTGCCCCTATGCCCTGCCAGGGTCCCTGTCCCCCTTTGCCCCATTGTACCTAGGTACAATGGGGCAAAGGCTGAGCCCCCTGGCATTGGGCAAGGGGTGCCCCCCTGCCCCCGTGGACCTGCCCTAGGTCCCCCTAGCCCCACAAAGTCAACCTAGAGCATCCAGTGTGGACGCTCTATGTCAACTTTGTAAGTCCCCCCCTAAGTCACCTTTAATTTTCAGTGTAGACACACTAAGTTGACTTAACTAAGTCGACTTAGTTAAAGTCGACTTAAATACACAAGTGTAGACATAGCCAAACAGAGAAGAATTGATCAGGGAAGTAGAAGTAAATGGCAACCTGGGCTGCAGTGACCATGAGATGGTAGAGTTCAGCATCCTGATCAATGGAAGGAAGGAAAGAAGTAGAACACACACCCTGGACTTCAGAAAGGCAGATTTTGGCTCCCTTAGGGAGCTGATGGGCAGGATCCCTTGGGAGGCTGATCTGAAGGGGAAAGGTGTCCAAGACAGTTGGTTGTATTTTAAAGAAACCCTGTTAAAGGCACAGGAAGATAACATTCCGATGTGCAGAAAGAACAGCAAATGTGGACGGCGACCAGTGTGGCTTAGCAGAGAACTCTGCGGTGAGCTGAAACATAAAAGGGAAGCTTACAAGAAGTGGAAGCTTGGACAGATGACAAGGGAGGTGTATAAAGATATTGCTCGGGACTGCAGGGATAAAATCAGAAAGACCAAAGGACAATTGGAGTTGCAGCTAGCAAGAGATGTGAAGGATAACAGAAAGGGGTTCTATAAGTATGTTAGCAACAAGAAAAGGATCAGGGGTGGTGTAGGTCCCTTACTGAATGTGGCAGGCACCCTCGTGGTGGATGATGTGGAAAAGGCTGAAGTACTCAATGCTTTTTTTACTTCACTCTTCACAGGGAGGGCCAGCTTCCAGGCTACTACACGGGGTAACGCGGAATGGGGAGAAGAGCGGCCCCTGGTGATGAAAAGTCAGGTTAGGGACTACTTAAAGAAATTGGATGTGCACAAGTCCATGGGGCCGGATGAACTGCATCCAAGGGTGCTGAGGGAGTTGGCTGAAGTGATTGCAGAGCTCCCCACTACCGAAAGGATGTGGACAAACTGGAAAGAGTCCAGCGGAGGGCAACAAAAATGATTAGGGGGCTGGGGCACATGACTTATGAGGAGAGACTGAAGGAACTAGGCTTATTTAGTCTACAGAAGAGAAGACTGAGGGGAGATTTGATAGCAACCTTCAACTACTTGAAGGGGTGCTCCAAAGAGGAGGGAGCTAGGCTGTTCTCGAGGGTAACAGAGGACAGAACAAGGAGCAATGGTTTCAAATTACAGCTGGAGAGGTCAAGGTTGGATATTAGGAAAAACTTTCTCACTAGGAGAGTGGTGAAGCATTGGAATGGGTTACCTAGGGAGGTGGTAGAATCTCCATCTTTGGAGATTTTTAAGGCCCGGTTAGACAAAACCCTGGCTGGGGTGATTTAGTGGGAGTGGTCCTGCTTTTTAGCAGAGGGTTGGACTAGACGACCTCGTGAGGTCCCTTCCAGCCCTATTGTTCTATGACTGTGGTTTATTGTGCCCACGTAAAGCCCCATTGACCATAATAGCAGTCCCTGTGGTTGCAGGGTCCCCCCGCCCCCATGTTGTTTGTTGCCAGATCGGGGCCCTACATTTTGTCCACTGCTGATCTGGAGTGAGCATCTAGACATACGTTAGCCTGGATTCTATGCCTGATGAGTATGTTGGCTTCGCCAGGTAGTTTCCACCTAATGAAATCTGCCCCACTGTTGCTACCCCTCACACATGAGATTCTCCTTTTGCCATTCCCCGTGGCAGGCACTAACAGCAATGAACGGGGGGTCAGATATAAGGTGAATCCTGGAGTCCAGGGAAGCAGAGAAGAGGGAGAAAAACAAACCAGAAAACAAATCCAATTCGAGTTGAGATTACCTTTCAAAGATCTGATGCTAAAGAGGCCCAAACTCAGCACCAGATGTGAACAGCTTTGGGAATGAAAGGTGGGTGGCACATAGTCCATACAAGTTGATCTAGACATGAACTTACCAAATGGTCTCTCTCTCTTGATAATGGACTTTATTGGAACCCTGGATCCAAGCCTTCCAGATCTAAACTTTCCACCTCGGGCCTGTTTTGCATGTGAAATTCCTATGATTTACAAGAGAAATTCCTATGATTTACAAGCCTCTCGTGTGACCTTTAAAGGCTTGATCCACAGCCCATTGAAATCCATTGACTTCAGTGGGTTTTGATTTAGACTCTTAGTCCTTAAGTGCATTATCCGGCTATACAAAATACAGCAGCATTTCCTGACAGTGTCACATGCCTCCTCATTTCCCGCAGGGAATGGCTTGAGACAAGAGTATTGAGGCTATCTCCTGAAAAGTGTTTCCTTGGGATCCGAATGATAAATGTGGTAGCACATTGTTTGCTTTTCTTATTGCATGATTCAGCTCTGGAACGCTGAAATCTCTGCATCAAAGCAACAAGACAATGGCAAACCTGATCCCATAAACACCAGGAGACACCGCTCCTCTCAAAACAGAAGGGTTGAAATAACTATGTTGGCCCTCGATGGTAACTCATCCATCACACTGTCAAATAGGCTACACTGGGTTAATATACCAGCTTATTTTTCCATCTCTAAAGAGTCACATTCAAGCCCAGAGCAGGTCAGAGGTGACACAGTCTCCCTGCGTGTAAAGAATAGTCTAGGCTAGAAGAGGTTTGCCAGCAGTGTTCCCTCTAAGCTGCGCGGGCGCGTGGCCGCGCAGCGGCCGTCGCACCCCCGCGCAGCAGTGAGGGACCCCCGCGCAGCCCGGCAGCCCCCGCTGCTCCCTCCAACCCCCGGGGCCGCGGCTTTGCCGCGGCACACCCGTCCTGCGCCCGGCCTCTGGGCTGGCCCTCCCCGCCCCCAGGGCGGGACAGGCAGGCTCAGGCTCGGGTCAGGAGCGCGAGCCTGCCTGCCTGCCCCACGCGGCCGGGGCAGCGGGGTGGCTGCGGCAGCGG
>ML686140.1:3425468-3437637 GCA_007922175.1 Pelusios castaneus
CCTATAATTTCTGTCGTGTGAGTTTGCACAAAAATTTTATTCAGAAAAAGTTTTGCACGCGGCTTGAAAATTTTGCACACAAGCCGCCAAACCTTAGAGGGAACATTGTTTGCCAGTATAGCTATCCCAATGTCTTATGTTGGTATCCATGCTGGCAAACCCTCCCCATTGGAGATGAAGCCTATTCTGGCAAATAAAAGTGTTTTTGCTAGTGTTGCCTATTGCGGTTCCCTGTGTGAAGTGGAAAGCACTTTTCTGCCTGTTTAATTGCCTCTACACCAGGCTATTTCCGGTGTAGAAATGTTTTAGAATAATCACCCCCTAATGGACATTGCTGTACTGACAAGTTTCTAATGTAGCCGTGAGCTTAGTCACTAGTTGTGCAGAGAGACATGAATCCCAGGGACGGGGCCATTCAGTCCAGAGCTGCCACTGAACATTGTAATACATCACAGAGCTGTTTCTTTGCCTCTAAATATGGAATTTTCCCTCTGAGACTGCAGAGGCCTGAGCCCAGCAATTTACAACCCCACTCCATTGACAGGCTCAGGATCCAACATCCTGCGAGCCAGCAGGACTAGCAGTAGGAGCTTAATCCCTTTAGGATGCAGGTGATAAAAAGCCTTTATTCCGATCCCAAGAGCTTGGTGTCTTCGTGCATAGACTGTAGATATATTTTAGAGGTTTCTCAAGAGTGTTGTAATTTTTCCTTCCCATCAAGGCTTGGCTTGAATCTGGCGTGCTCTGGTTTTAAAGGCTACATCAAGCAGCACTGATCAGACGTTTCCATCACCTTTCTGAATCAGCTGTTCTGTAAACTGTGTAACAGAAACAAGTATCCCATTGGTGAGGAAGGGACAACGGCTCTATCATGGCTCAGTCAAGGTGAGCTGCAGCAAAATCCGTTCCTGGGGGGCTTCGTGACTCGTGAGCAATCCGGCCATCCCAAATTCCTGCTGGCAAACCCTTGACAGCTCACCTCACTGCCCTGTGCTGTGCAGATGGTGGAAGATGCCCTGGAGTTCCGAACTCTAATAGCCCACCCAGGGCTTATGGAAGCGGAGTCACATCCGACCAATGGCACCTCTGGTGCTGCCCAACTCAGCTGCCAGGATTTGGAACTGCTGGATGGCTGCTGGTGAGATTTGAAGGGCAGCAGTCATGGTATTACCAGTTGTGCTGGCATATGCATGTGCCATTTTCTTGTTTTTCTAGATCCCCGTGAGGTTAGCACAAACCACTGAAAAACAAGGCTGGCTCTGCCCATCTCCCCTGCTCCAGACCAGTTTCCCAGGGCCTGGACACCACACACTTCATATGCCCTGACCTAGGCACCTCTAGGGGCAAGCGATTGGGCCATCTCTTGATTCTAGTTTGGCCTCTTTAAAGACTCAGTGAGTTGCTGGCCCTGTGGGCTCTGCCTGAAGGCAGGTTTGGTTGCACTCTGTGCAGAGAGGTACTAAACCACGAGAAATGCTGGCAATGCCAGACAGATGAAGGAGCAGGATTTCACATACATACCTTGTATCCATGAGTTTGGGTTCATTCTGAGAGAGGAAAAAACTGCCGGCAGCCCTGTCTGCTTTTACTCACACTCTGATTAGCAAAGGAGTGTTAATTGGGTGATCTGCTGCCATGAGCTAGGAATGCTGGGTCACATTCCTCATTGCTTTGCACGCTGTCATTTACATGTTTGCAAAGTGGGTGCAAAATCCTAGTGAGCCTGTGCAGTCCCTCTTCATGGGTGCAAAGACTACCCAGGCTGGAGGGCAGGGCTAGATCAGGCCTCCTGCCCCTGAACTTAGCTGTGGTAGCAATTTGAAAACTTCAGCCCAGGATGGTCCTCATGCAACTCTGGATTTTAAATATGCCTTGTCCCTGTTAAATATTTTATGACTCCCATTGGCAGCCAAAGCGGCTCCAGCAAGCTGTTCCGTCCGGGATTAGATGGCGTAAGAGAGCATATGCTGCAGGCACTCTGGCTGAAATTATTGGCATGCTGAGATGGGGGGCAGTGGAGTTGGGGCCAGTTATAGGCTGAGATTTCCAAACTCATTCCACATGCAGCTAGGAACCCTTTGGAACATCTTCTCTCCAAGCAAACTGCCAGGGCATGGTCCCGAAGGTAAATCACGGCTCTGAAGAGCTGGGCTCACATTCCGACTCTGTCAAGGACTGTGTCGCGCTCGGCCTCCACTCCCCAATAATAAGTCCTGTCTGTAGGGCCGGGATGGTACTCTACTAAGCATGTGTTTGTACAGCCCCTCGCAGAATGGGGCTCTGCGCAGAGCCCAGGAACTCCAGGTGCTCCTGTAATATAGCCAGCGACAATGAATGACTCTCCTGTGCTGGCTAGTGTTGGTTGACTTTCCCTTCTAGTGTGGCCCTCTCCTCATGTACCTGCTCCTTCCTCGTACCATCCCGTCTGGGAAGGGCCAGTGCTGAAGAGGACTTTACCATTGTGGAACTGGGGACTGTTCCTTTAAGGGCTGAGCTTCCCAGACAGAGTCTGAGTGGGACTCTGTGAACTCTGACTGTTCTGCACAAGCCACTGGGCTGGAACCAGACTTGCACACAGAATAAAGCAGTGCTTTTGTGGCAGCTGAGGCACTGAGTGATCAGCGAACACCACAGTTTGAGCACAAGGGTGGTGGTCGCATGCTGCTGAGAAAGGGTTAACTTTCTTGGATCATGTCTTCTGGCCTCGCCTCCTCTGCCTGTTGCAGCAGACTGGAACCTGCCACTCTCCCCAGGCTAATGCTCTGAAGCTCTTGGCTTCACTTGCCAAGTGGCCTGTGCACTGGGCTATTAACATAACAGATGTTGCACCAGCTGCTGCTCTAAAATAACCAGCCCCGTGAGCATGGCTGCACTCTGGGTTTTTTTGTTTTTTGTGCTCCCATGCAAAGCCAGGGCCAGCCCCAGGCAATTTGTCAGAATGATGCTGACTGGCAAGAGCCAGGGGCCTGCAGATGGCTGTGATGAAGATGCCGGTGTGGGGCTCACAGGTTGGGCTAGGAGTGCAGTCAGATGTGGCCTCCCCAGGGTGGACCCAGAAGGGAATTAGAGAGAGCTGCAGTGGTTGTAACCGTAGGGCTGCGTCTACACTGGTAAATTAAGTCGACTTAAGCTTGCTTAAGTCGACTTAATTTACCCTGCGTCTACACTACACTTTGCTTAAGTCGACTTAAGGAAAATAAAGTCGACTTCATTAAAATTAAGTCGACTTTATTAAACCTCCTTTCTATTAGACCTAAGGCTTAAGTCAGCTCCCTAGAGTCGACTTAAGCCGGTGTAGCCATGGGGTAGCCCTAAGTCAACTTAGGGCTACCCCAGGGCTGCACCAATGCCCTCCCTGCCGGGGGGGGAGGGGCACAGGGGAAGCCTGGCATGTCCCACCACAGGATCCCTGCCCCCCTTTGCCCCATTGTACCCATGTACAATGGGGCAAAGCCTGCCCTGCCAGGGTCTCTGTCCCCCTTTGCCCCATTGTACCCATGTACAATGGGGCAAAGGCTGAGCCCCCTGACATTGGGCAAGGGGTGCCCCCCTGCCTCCGTGGATCTGCCCTAGGTCCCCCTAGCCCCACAAAGTCAACCTAGAGCATCCAGTGTGGACATTCTAGGTCGACTTTGTAAGTCCCCCCCCTAAGTCACCTTTAATTTTCAGTGTAGACACACTAAGTCGACTTAACTAAGTCGACTTAGTTAAAGTCAACTTAAATTACCCAGTGTAGATATAGCCAAAGAGATGTTCTCTGCCAGCTCTGTCTCCTCATGCAAATGAAACCCTGGGAAGGGGAAAAGGGCAGGAGGGGAGGAGGCTCAGAGGAGCCTGGATGGCTCAGGAAGGATGAGAACGGGATGCAGTGGCCTCCATCCTGAGGCTGGCAGAGGCTGAAGGTTGCTACCACCTGATAGTTGTTCAGAGCACGGTGGGAAATGAGTCTGATCACTTCCCTGGGGGCCACTGTCCCCATTGCAAAAGGCACCATCAAATTGTCACCTTTGCTGGGTGTCTCTGGAGAGATGCCGGGGACTGAATGGTCTCAGCTTGACACCCCATCTTACTTAGGATCTGCCCACAAGCCGAGCCCTGACTTCCCATAAGTGCTGAATAGTTTGGATGAATCATTTTTGGACTCTGTAATCACCCTGTAAGAACCCAGAGCAGCCAACCTGGAGGAGACTAAGGGTCAGGCTGGTCTGGGCTCCTGTCTCCAGTAGGGACCAGAGAAAGATGCTCCAGAGCAAAGTAGGAGAGCCCTGAGGTATCTGAGGTGAGGTAATCTGTCCCCCATGTTGGGTTTAATTATGCCAGTGACTTGGCTACGTTCAATCTGGTAATTACAACCCTCTCTCCATTCAGCTGGATATGTTTTAGGGATCCTTAATTATCAGAGTCTGGATTTGCCCTGGACTCCAGGGATAACTGCCACCTTCTGGGCTCTCCAGTGTTAATTCATAGACTCCGAAGGTTAGAAGGGCCTGCAAGGGTCATCTAGGGCAGCTAACTCACTGTGGCGATGCGGGATCTGTGTCTCTGAGCTACCTAAATTCTCCTCTGAAAGATGGCGGGGGGCATGCTGGGGTGTGGCTTCTGCTTCAAGAGCTGTTCCCGACTGAATCTCCACCTGCCCCAATACTTTTGACGGCACCCTGTGTCTCCCTTGGAGGCCTTCCAGCCAAGAGCTGACTAGGCCCAGCCCCACCTACCTTCTGAGGGTGGATGAGGATCACAGCCAGCATGAAAAGGAAGGTCAGGAATACAACAGGTTGTTCTGCACCCCCCAGAAAGAATTTTGTCCCCAGCCTTTGGCGGATTCCTTTGTTGCCTGAACTTCCAGCAGAATCTTTCCCCCGCCCCTTGCAGCCTGTTCACAGATCGGATATGAAAGCAAGTACCAGCATGGAGGAGAAGGATGAGAAGAGGAAGGCTTTTGCAAATCATAATCTGTGCACAGGTCAAGTTGCCAATCCAGGCACCTCTGCTTGTCCTATGGCAGAGAGAAAGCAATGTGACTGTGCTACCATTTCACATCATGAAAAACAGCTATCTCTGGGTCCCTCTGAATGCAGATGAGGACGTCTTTGCAGCGGGGAAGCTGTCCTTGGGAAGATGAATGAGACTCCATCCAGTACCTGGGGGCTGTCACGCATCTCATGCCTTTTCTAGATGCTGGGAGTGCTTTCCAGGGCATTTTAACTAACATGTACTGCTCCCTCTCTAACATACTTGCAGTAATATGCAGTTGAGATGGTGTGGGCTGGCGTCCGGCAGCAACCAGCTTCCAAAGCAAGAATTCTGGGTAGCAGAGCAAGTTACAGTTGTTCTTGAGGATCTGGGTTCAAATCTAGATTGGGTCTCAAAGGGGGCAAATTAGATTAGCTAGAGGCCAACTCTGGGCCAGATCCTCTGCGGGCGGAGGCTGGCATAATGCCGTTGAATGCCATACGACCATGATGCTTTGCGCCCCAGCTGAGGATCTAGCTCCGTTTGCTCCCATCACAAAAATTGCTGTGCAGTGTGTCACACTGCCATCGCTCTTGGATCAGGTGGGACAGGAGACTGGAGAGAGAGGCTAGAACGGGGTAGATGGGGGTGGGGCAGCCGAAGGTGCCAGGACCGAGGAACCTATGTCCTTTCCTGTAATCACAGGCTCCAGTCCCTGCCTTCTAGGTCTTGTGCAATACACAGTGAGCTGTGGTGGCCAGAACTGGGCTCGCTCCCAGCAGTGCACAGGATCCAGCCAGACAGTTAGTTCCACAGCAGGAAGCCTGTGGTGTGTAAGTTTCTGGGCTGGGAATGAGCCATGATCTCACCGGGCAAGCATCTTGTCAGCAATCTATCACCATTTCACTGGGGTCAGGTGCAGGCTGCCAGCTGCCAGCCTTGGCTCTGAAGCAGCAATTCCACGCCGGCCCAACGGCATAGTGCTTCGGTGCAAATCTCCGTTGCCATGAATGATAACAAAGGGGCACCGTGCTGCGCCAGCGATGCTGGCAAGGGCAATCTTAGTAATGTCTTGTTATTTGGATTTGGGGCCTTCATGTGCCACAGAAAGGACTATTTCAGGGAGACAGGCCACACGGGGGCCGATAAGCAGGGGCCCGAATGAAGAAGGGAGTAAGGAAAGCCCCTGTTTTCACCAAAACTGCAGCCATGGCATTTGGGGAGCCCAGAGGCTATGTATTACCAAAGGGGCAAGGAGCAGGTACTGCCATGATTCTGCCTCCAGCTCCCCATGGGAGGGAGTATGCTGGCTCCCCTCTTATGGCATAGGAGCTAGAGAGTTCTCCTCACACCAGGAAACTCTGTGCAGCACTGAGCTGTCCAGAGCAGAATGGCTGTTTGTCAATTTGTCTGTGCCAGCCATACCATCAAGCTGTGGCTAACCACCAGAATCCAGCCCTCCCCTCTAGAAAGGAGAAATTGCATCCAGATTTCTAGCCTTCACTGGGACTTTGAGCACATGTGGCTCATGTCCAAGGATAATGCTTTAAGAAGCATCTTGCTAGATGGTGGTGTAGGTAATTGGTAGCTGTGAATACAGACTTAGTCAAAATGATCCATTCTCTCTGTGCTCACTGCAAATATATATTAAACCCACAACAGGACCTCCAGCAGCTTGGTGTTTATTAGAGAGAAAATGAGAAAGCAGGCATACTGTCTAGCTTCCATTTCATTACCCACCTTGAGCTGAAGGGATGGGGCTTTGAAAATAGGAAGAGCCGTCACTTGTGCCCAAGGGTGCCACTAAAGTAGTGTGGACAGCAATGATCTGCAAAGCGGAAAGATAAAGAAAAAATCACAAATAAATAAACAAATAGACAGGCAGAAATTCCAGAAGAGGTTAAAGACAGGTGGCAAAAAACAAGATGGAAGTGAAAGGGAGGAGATTTCCAGAGGGGTAGCCGTGTTAGTCTGTGTACAGCAGAAACAACGAGAGTCCTGTGGCACCTTATAGACTAAGAGATTTCTTCGGACATAAGCTTTCGTGGGCTATAACCCACTTCATCAGATGCAGGGAGGAGAGGAATCAAGCCTGGAAAAGGAAACAAGCTTCCAGTAAAGAGCCACTGGAAAGAGAGGGGAGCAGAAGGCAAAGGAAGGTGATGTAGAAGCCATAAAAAGCAGATGGTATGGGACATTGCTCTAGCACTGGACAGAACAGCAGCTGTTGCTGAATAGGCAGCAGGTGTTCCAGTGCCAGGCATGTATTGCCATTCTTAGCCGATTAGTTACATTAGAGTTGAGGTACACATGAGTCAAGTGGCCTCAAAGTGGCTCTGACGGTGGCTCTCAGGGACCATTTGGCAAACCTGAGCCAAGTACTATGTTTGGAACAAAAGCCCAAATAAGCTGGGTACTTCAGGGTGAACCCATCCTCCTCAGGGCTGGGTTTGCTGCTATCTTAGGTGTTCAGAATGCTGTAATGCTGCTGCTTGCATTAAGAAAAAGGGGAAAGGAAGCTCATCTCAAATTGTGAGCTCCGTGGGGCAGGGCCATGTTTTTGATCTATGTTTGTACAGCCCCTAACGCAGTGCTACTTTGTGTGAATATGGCGGCCCAAGACGAGGGCTCTTAGGTGTTACTGCTATACAGATAATATTGTCTCCGAGCTCCTTCCAACTACAGATTACCAAGGGCCCCACCATGCGTCTGCATCAATTTCTTATCACTCTCTCACTGGGTCACTTAGGCTACATATCATCAGAAGGAACCTGTTACCGCCTGCAACTGAGCTAACTCAGCAAGTGGTATTTTTCCGTAACTGAGACAAAGGCCTTGACAGCAATTAGCTGGAAACCATTAACTTTTCAGCAAGCCAGGAGATCCACTTCCAACCTCTTCAGGGGTCAGAGAATGGGAGCAAAGGCAAGATGCAGATCAAAGATCTAGTGGCCTTGGTCTTTGCATAACTGATCTGCTGACATTTTGTCTGAGCTTCCCAAAGTCACTGGGCCTCTCTATTTCTCCCCCCTGGCATGCCTTCTGATTGCTCAAATAGCTGCAACAAATGGCCGAGACTGTAACCAAGAAAGACCAGGCATAGCAGCACCCCAGATTTGGCCAGGCTCTAATCCCAGGCAGTTTAGGAGTTTCACTTTTTAAACAAGCTGTTGAAAAGTCTGTTTGGAATCTCAGAAAATGGCCTGATCTGCCCTGCAGTGGAAAAGCCCCTTTCATCTATAGTCCCAGTTCTCTTACCTTGCCTAAACGCCCTCGGAAACGCCTTTCTCAGGCTGCTACTGAGCTGTTTGCTGCTGTCATAAAGGGACCAGTTTGAGAGTTTGCAGTTCTTATGGCTGCAAATTAGAGCATGGATCCCAAGGGTGTGTGTGTGTGGGGGGGTGTTTGCAGGGTCTGTCAATTGCTACTGCGAGGAGAACCTCCACACGTCATATCCTTGTAGGGTCCATTCTGGTCAATGGAACAGCCTTCCTGTGGGGGAGAAGGTGGCTCCACAGAGACTGACATCCTACTCCAAGAGATGCTCCCAGAGCATCCCCTATCTGAAATACATGGGCCTCTACCTGGGAAAGGCCCACAGACCTTGTTACTCCCAACCAGCCCTGAAGCCATTCTGCTGCACTGCATCCTCTCCATCTGATGCATTTGTTAGACAAAGAGACCAGCCGTGTCTCGCCCACAGCCTCTCAAAGTTGCTTCGCTTCCCTTTGTGTTAAGGTCGCCACACACAACCGCAACCTCCCCCTGCCACCAAGGACTCCAGCCAGTCCCTCAAGGGACCAACAAATAGCTGCCTCATTGTTTAGCTCTATGTCTGTTTACATTATGTTAGTCTTTAAAAGTGCCACAAGACTCTTTTGTCTTTCTACAATAGACTAACACGGCTACCCCTTTGGAATTTGTTTCCATTATGATCCAGCACATTGCTGCTGTCCACAATAGAGACCGAAGGAGAGAGACTCAGAGGCAGGCAGAGAGGGATGAGACAAGGAATGGAGAAAGAGGAACTGAGACAGGATAGAAGAGATGGAGCAGAGAGTAACAAAGAAAAAGACAGATGCTGTAGTTTGACTTCTATATTTGGGGAGGCAGCTCCAGTCAGGCCAACTGGGCTACACATATGGGGACAAATTCCACACCTCAATACCCTTCTTGCCCCCCCCCCCCCACGATATGCCCATGGATGGACAGAGAGAGACTGCCTCATCGAAAGAGAGTGTCTCTAAAAATTCTGAGCTTCCTAAGAACATATGAAGGGCTAAATCCAGGCAAATGGAGTTCAACAGCTCAGTAACTATGTGAGTTTCAGCATCTGCTGCAAATCATATTGAGCTCTGCTATGATGGGAGGAGTGATCTACTGTAACCTCTGCTCATATGCCCTGCTGTGCTGGTTTAAGTTACGCTTCCTTCGAAGCACAGATTTAAAAACCCGCTGCTTCTCTGCTCTGCTTGTCCCTGAGGGTCTGTCTTAGGTACAAACTTTAAAAAACAGCCCTTTTTTTGGGCAACTGTTATTTTTCACAAGAAAAAAATCACCAGATGTTTGATTTGTTGTGTAAACATCTGTGACTTTATTCAAGACTCTGTTGAAATCATTGTTGACTTTTTTTCATTTACTGGAAACCCATTTAGGGCCCATGCTCCTCTCTCACGTTGATAGTGTGCTGGAGTGGGAGATGAAATAGCCTGCTTTAAATAATTGGATGAGAATGAAGTGGCTGATCTGGTTTTCACATCAGGTAGAGATGTGCTTAACATCTAAGCTGGGCAAGCTTTGAGGGAATATGATCTAATTATTTTTGGCCATGGTTCAGAAATTTCTTTCTCTTGATGGTGCATGGGATTGTCAGGCAAGCACAATGGAGGCTGAATTTTCACCTACAGATACTTTCAAAACACCTGAAAAGGTGACTTCCCATTTTAGCAATGGAAAGTGGACAAAGGCCACCCCAGAAACCTCTCTTATTCCTTTGTGCTGCTGCTGTTTTCTCCCCATTGTTTAATCGAGGCTTTCTTCCCCCTACCTCAATTTGCAGTTAGCAGAGCCCTCTCAGCACAAAAATAACAAATAGAGTGCTGTGAGAAGATGTTGTGTCATGCGCAATCATTCAAGTGGATGCACATCATTAGTATTCTGATTCTGGCAACATTTTGCTCAACCTGCTCTGAATTTTGGGGGTGGGAGGAGAGATTTTTTGGGTCAGGACTTTAATGTTTTGTTCCATTTCAGGGTGGGGAAAAATCGACATCTCAAATTCTTACCTGATGGGAAACCTGTTTCCCACCCAGCTCTGGTTATATTCTGGTCTCAGCTTGGGACATGGTCTCCTCCATCACCTCCCTAAAGCAGAGCAAAATGAGATGAAGCTCTAATGGCATCTTGCCATCTCCTCTCAGTTTAAATGACTTGGTGTATGGAGTGTTCCTTTCAATTGTCTCATTTTATCTCTTTGGAATTGAGTCCGCTTTGACCAATGAAGGCAGGGGAATGATCAAAGGCAAATGTAACAGTGTGCCCCTGGGGTGGGTCTCCCACGTGGATTGAACTAGGAAACTTTCTGTTAAAACCATGAAGCATCTAAATGAGAGAAGCAAGTCATATCTTAGGGCAGGGTTCGGCAACCTTTGCTGACCTCTGTGCCGGCCCCTCCTCCTCAACTCTCACCTGGTGCCAACGGCCCACTTGTGGAAAGAAGCCACCTGGAGTGGCTCCTCTCGGCAGCGTGCCTGGGGACCCCTATCCCCGGCCACGCCATGGAAAGAAGTTGCCTGGAGTCACTCCTTTTGGCGGCAGCACACCACAGAGAGGAGGTGCTCTGGTGGCTTCTTTACATGGTATGCCTGGGCATGGACATGGCAGGGACCTCCGCACTGCAGCCGCCCCCGAAAGAAGCCACTTGGAGTGTCTGTTGGTGGCAGGAGTGGCGATTTCTGTGGCGCCACAGAGGATGCCGAGTGCCACTCCAAATGGGCTCGTGTGCCACTGTCGGCACGTGTACTGGGGGTTGCCTACCCCTGTCTTAGGATATGTCTACAATGCAGTTAGGCACTTGCAACTGGCCCATGCTAGCTGATTCAGGCTTACGGGGCTCAGGCTAAGGGCTGTTTAATTGCAGTGTAGATTTACAAAATCAGGCTGAAGCCTGGGCCTCTTGAACTCTGCATTTCTCTGTACATCTCCCATTCATCTGTACTTCTTCATCCTCAAGTGTCTGACGAAATGGGATTTTCTCCCAGGGAAAGCTGATGCAAGAAATAAATGTGTTAGTCTTTAAGGCTATGTCTACACTTACTAAAGTTAGTTCAAATTAGTTAATTTGAACTAACTAATTCGAACTAGCAAAATTTAGTTCGAACTAAGCAAGTGCCATGAATGGCACTTGCTTAGTTCAAATTAGCGAATTGCATTGAGTTCAAGGGGCCGCTTAGTTCGAACTAACTAGTTCAAATTAACCCTTAGTTCGAATAGCATATTCGAATTTATTAGTTCAAATTAAGGAAGCCCTTAATTGGAACTAATGAAAGCCTCAAGTATCCATGGTTTAAGTTAGTTCGAATTAAGCTTCCTTAATTTGAACTAACTTGCCAGTGTAGACATAGCCTAAAAGTGCCACAGAACTCCTTGTTTGTTTTGTTATTGTGTTTATCCCTTTGGAAATTGGACCCTGCACTTAACCCTGAGCCAGAATCGCTACACTCCAATTAAACAGCCCCTTAGCCCAAGCCTGAGTCAGCTGGCATAGGCCAGACACAGGTGTTTCTTTGCAGTGTAGATCTAGCCTTAGAAAAGCCTGTAGCAGACTCATAGGTGTATTTCCCTGTAGTCACCGCTAGAGGGAGACAGAATGCCACAGCGGGGGTGACACGAAACCTGAGCATTAGGGCCAGCATTGTAGACCTGGTCTCATCCCTTTGTGTATCGCTCTGGCAAGGCCCAGCAGCTGTGCATCCCCTGAGCAGCACCAGGCCACTTGAGTGCACCCGACGTGCTAGCCGGTATTTCTGCCGGTGAATTTGAAATGAATGATATGGTGTGCGGAGCTGCCAGAAGGAGATGGTGGTGTTTGCAGCACATCCCGAAGCAAAGCGTCGGTGCTGTGTGCATGAGACTACTGGAGATTATGATGGTGAAAGGGATTGAATTCTGTGAGAGAGCATGGAGGTGCAACGGCCAGACGCTGATCTCAAGAACC
>ML686140.1:3438037-3530965 GCA_007922175.1 Pelusios castaneus
CAGGGGTTGCTGGAATAACAAATAAGTGGCCTGATTTTCAAAAGTTCCTAGTTCACTGAGAACATGTTGGGTGAGCAGCACTTTTGAAAATCAGGTAATGTGTTCAAGTGCTTAGATCTGGATTTAGATGCCTCACTGTATGCTCCTAGTTTTGCAAATCTTGGACACATTTAAAAAAAAATATTATCTTAAAGGCCAAGCTGCCATCTGTGGTTTTGATCCAGTCCTTATGCCCAGGAAACTGGAAAAAACAAGTCTTTAATCACAGTGTATATAGTACAGAGAGCTGTGTATGGAGAATAGAGAGCATTTGGGAACAGCTTGGCACTTTGCTTCCTATAGAGCAAGCTCTTTTGAAAATCTTACCTGATCCCAAATGTTTCGTTCTCCTGCACTCCCTTTGCTGTCCAACTCTAATCATCTCCTTAGCATGGCGCTGGTACTGCTAACAAAATACATCCTTTATATCCAGATATACCTACAATCACAGGGCAATCGAGACATAATAGAAAGGGCTGTATTCATTTTAATCTCTGTTAGAAATAATCGAGGGGAGAAATACATTCAGGGGCTGATGTGTGGAAAAGGGCAAAAACTGGTAAGAAACTAAATGTTATTTCCTAGGAACTGCACAGAAAGGGTTAAAAAGAGAGACAGCCTAGATCATTGTGGCTGATCTGATTATTATTCATTAATGGAATAATGAAATCCTCATCTGTGTGCATTGACTGCCCACATAACATTCCATCCCACGCTAATGGAGAAACATACACGCAGACAGATGGATCTGGGGCAGAGGGATGAGCGCTTTCAATTCTCATTCATGTAGGATGCCTGTGTTATTTTTAAAGTACCACTGCAGCTATCTCTGATCAGCAGGTTGAGGTCCTCTCCACCTCTGTGGGAAGACTCGTGTCATCCTAATGTAAAACATCTGTGGAAACCTTATTCAGGGATTTATGATGACCTAAATGAGTCTTAACATAGCCCTACAGGTAGCAGAGAAGGAGCAGTGCTTAATTTCATGGCCCTTTAAGAAGCCTGCCTGGCTGACAAGTATAAAATGCAGAAGATAGCTAGTGGAAGATAAGCCCCAGGCAATCTTGAGTGAAGGACCAAGTTCTGGTCAGGAAGTGGTGTAAATCTGGGTAACCCTGTTGAAATCTGTGCTGTTACTCGTGATTGACAACTGTGTAAATGAGAACGGGTTTTATCCCTATGGAAGGCAGAGCCTGCACAAAACACAAGGAAACCCGAGGCCAGTGGAGACCAGGGAGCGGGATAAATAACACTTCTGTCTCCCGCCTTTGGCTTTCAAAGCCTTTTAGCTTAGAGGAAATTCCAGCTGAAATGTTTAAATTGGTTCCACTGGATCCAATCAGCCAACCTGAGTTTTGGAACACAGCAGTGTATATATTGGTCAGTTGCTTTTCTTGACTAGTGGTTCCTGGAGCTAATAATGCTCCTCCAATTGAAACCAGGGCAAACAAGATTAAGCCAACAGAGTCAAAGAAATACCAAGGATGAAATCCTGGTGCCATTGAAGTCAATGGCAGACTGCCCCTTGATTCGAGAAAAATCAGGGTTTCACCTAAAGAGAGGCTAAGCTTGATATGGAATTTGCTGTCTTTGTCATGAGGCTGCAATAAGATGCAGATCATCTGGGTTAAAGATCTGCACCAATCCTTCCCATGCAGCAGTCTGTCTCCTTCACATGCAGAGATGGGCAGGATTGGGACTAGGTGTTCCGTTTTGCAAAACCTACTCTGTCTGGCTTTGCTGACTCAAGAAGAGAGATGGCTCAGATCATAGATTCATAGGCTATGTCTACAGTGGCAAGTTAATTTGAATTAAGGAGGCTTAATTCAAACTAACTAAAGCCATGGCTACACTAGGCTTTAGTTAGTTTGAATTAAGGGCTTCCTTAATTTGAACTAATAAGTTTGAATAGGGTATTTGAACTAAAGGGTTAATTCGAACTAACTAGTTCGGATTAGCCAATGTGGCCATGTTAATTCAAACTAATTTCTTAGTTCAAACTAACCGGCCATTGAAATGAATGGGGATCGCTAATTCGAACTAACCAAGTGCCATGAATGGCACTTGCTTAGTTCGAACTAATTTTTTCTAGTTCAAATTAAGCTAATTCAAACTAACTAAAATTAGTTCGAATTAGTTAGTTCGAACTAACTAATTCAAACTAATTTTAGCAAGTGTAGACATAGCCATAGACTTTAAGGTCAGAAGTGACCAGTAAGATCATCTAGTCTGACCTCCTGCAAAATGCAGGCTTCAAGACCTCACCCACTCACTCCAGCAATCGGCCACCAACCTATGACTGAGTTATTTACCTCCTTAAATCACGATTTAAGGACTTTAAGATACAGAGAATTCACTGGTAGGTGAGCCATGCCCTCTGCTACAGAGGAAGGCGGAAAACCCCCAGAGCCCAGGCCAATCAGATCAGATCCCACCTATCTGGACAATGGACACCTTCCCCAGGAGTACTGAAGAAGCATCTGATTCCAGCCATGGTCAAGGCAACATTCCATATTTAGCCACTTCTCTTTGTGTAGCTTTCACCCTAACTACAGCATGTGTCACTAAAGTGACCTCCTTGTACCTGCCTCCCTGGATCTGGGTGTCATCTGTGTATGTACAAACACTGAAACAGATACAATGGACAAACCCTGAGAGGGGCCAACCTATCTGTCTCACCCCTCATTCATGTAGGACCTACACAGAGACATTCAGTGCGGGCTACAGAGGCTTCAGATTTGCAATTTCATTCTAATAAAACATTTAGCCCCATACAGAGTGCCCTTAAGAGTTTGGCTGTTGCATTCAATACCACCATGGGCAGACTAACATGGCATTTCCTAAGCCTTCCCTGAGCCATTATTTTATGTTAATGTGGCAGTGATCTACACTGTAATATAATTCCAAAGGCATGTAGTGGGCAATTTCTTTTGCTCTTTATTTATGCTACCAAGTGCTTAACTGGAACTTGAATGGCTTTGGGGAAATCTTCCCTGCCCCTCTTTTCCATGTTCTCCTCTTTGCTGTGCTAACTAGTCACTAGCGAATGTTGATTGCAGCATTCATAAAAACTAATGAAACAACAAACAAGAATCCCATCAAGAAGTGTTGGACGTAGCACCATGACATGGTGTCACAGCTCAGCAATGTAGTAATTTGATTCTAGAGCCACAATTCTCTTTCTTGTAGTACCCCCCTTCTCTGTTTAAAGGGACAAGGCAGCTTGCTAATGTATTTACAAAGCTCGCCTCTTTCCAAGTTTTTACATGCTAAAAAACTGAGCCTTCTTAAGCTGTCTATACAAATCAGTCTGCCCACCACTGCACTGCAGACACCTCTGCACGAAAACTCAGCAGTTGTTCAGTAGCATGGCACAAGGGCAAGATCGATAGAAAGTGACAAAGAAAATCATCAGGACCAATACTGTGTTGACAAAGAGAGAGAAACTGGGTAGTCTAAGAGGCCTTAGAGACTGTAAAGTCCTCAAGGCAGGCCCCATCTCTTGCTGTGTGTCCTAGCTTCACAGTTTCATAGAGTTTAAAACTGGGTGGAGACATTAGCTCACCTTGTCTAACCTCCTGAGTATCACACGGCAAGTAGTGTTTGCACAAAAACTTGAGTGAGACTAAAGTCCTCCGGAGACTAAATTGTGAGTCACAGGCAGAGAATAGGAGGGGTCCAGATGCAGCCAGTGTCCAGGCCTTGCAATGTCTGTACAGCATCATGGCCTAGCACCGTGGGATCTGAATCTCAGTGGGGCCCCGAGGCCCTACTGAAATGTTATCACAGCTAATAATATTGTCCAGGGCCTGAGGAACACTATGGGTGCGTCTACACTGGTGCCTTAGGTCAACCTAAGACGCTTAAGTCGACCTACAGAACTCTGCGTCCACACTGGGCGCTTGTTAAGTCGACTTAAGCACTTCCTTAAGTCGACTTAATAACACCAACTCTGAAGGTCGACTTAAGGCTTAAGTCGACCTTATTAAGACGACTTAAAGCCAGTGTGGATGGGTATGTCTACACTACAGGCTCTGTTAAATCGACTTAACAAGGTCAACTTAAGGTGACTTTAAGTGTAGAAGCTCCATTAAGTCGACTTAACAGAATTGACTTAACTTAACAAGTGTAGACATAGCCTATAGCAGGGGAAAGGGCATTGAAAGGGAAAGGGAATTTCCAGTGTCCCAGGGTAAATCTAGCAATTTTTGCTAATACCCAAGAGAAGAAGAGAAGCAGATTATTATTTGCTTTTTTTTTTTTTTGCTTAACAACAGAGACTTTATTAAGAGTCAGTTTCAATCACCAAATTCTATTACAGTGTTAATGAGAAATAATGAACAGGAATCATAATAGAATTCCATTAAACTGTCTACCTGCATTTCATAGATTCTGGCTATTTGCCAGGAAAGCGGGGATTGCTGTTTGCCAGACATTAGGAATGGGTGACAAGGGATGGATCACTTGATGTTGACCTGTTCTATTCATTCCCTCTGAAGCACCTGGCACTGGCCACTAGCAGAAGATGGCATACTGGGCTAGATGGATCACTGGTGTGACCCAGGATGGCCGTTCTTATGCTCATTTGTGTGAACACAATGTATATGCGTGTTCAGAGATATCAAACCTTCACAGGCCCAGTCTTCACTTAAAACTTAGATCAGCTTAGCTACATTGCTTAAGGCTGTGAAAAATTTTGCACCCTGCGTGACAAAGTTAGACCAACCATATCCCCAGGATAGACACAGCTAGGTCGATGAAGGTATTCTACCATCAACCTTGCTACTATCACCTCGCCTACACAGAAGGAAAAACTCAGCTGTATTTACTAGTGGGTGGTATGGACAGTGTATAAAGCTCTTCAGATCTTTCAGGCACTGTATACTCCTAAGACATTATTTGAAAAATAAATGTTATTTGAAAACATGTTCCATTTCAAAAGCAAAATGATCTGAGCCATTCCTAGTCTTCTGTCCTAGAGTTAACATGAAATAATATGTCAAGATTCTTCGTTGGATTTAAAAAACTCACCTTCGGCAGCTTCTGTATGTGCTTAAATATTGAAAGCCCTGCTTTTAAAGTTTTTCTGGGGCACCTTCATTCTGACTAGTCTGAAAGCTTAGTTTAGAGAAAATGCCATAAGAAAGTGTATTTCTTGAGAGATAGGGTCACCTCTGAACTCCATTAGTCTTCAGTCATTGCATTTTTATTGGTTTTGTCCATTTACCATTTAGATGGATGAAGTTTTGCTGGAGGTTTCGTCTGTGAAGTGAAAACTGCCCTTATAAATAAGAGAACACGTCTAGCATCTCTGTTTATCCCTCCCTGACATTACTTTGCTCCAGGGCCTAGAACAATGTGCAGTCAGCAGGAATGCACATAATGAAATTCTTGCAGGCCATGGAGTTAACCTCTGTTTATTAGAAGGGAAAAAATATATAAATGAAAACAACTGGGCCAGGCACTTCAGAAAAGCTCATTTTGAAAAACCCTTCAGTAGCTTCCCCTTCTGATTCCCTTTGTAATTTGACAAAGAAATGATCATGCTGCTTGGCACAAAATGTCTCCTAGTCCTCCTTGTCAGCTGATGGCATACCAGAAGACAACATCTATGAAATACAGAGCAGTCCAGGTGATGCCTCTTAACCTCTTGCTATAGAAGGATGATCCAGAGGTTCGAACATAGCCTAGGACTTGGGAAGGTTTGCTTTTGCTAAGCTTCCTGTGTGACTTCCTTGGGCAAGTCACTTGCCTTCTCTGTCTCCATTTCCTATCTGTAAAATGGGGAGAAGCACCCCATTCCACCTCCTGGGGTGTTTGGAAGGATAACCACACTAAAGATTATGAAATGGTGAGATACTGTGGTAATGAGGAGCCGTATAAACAGGTGTAGGATGGGACATGGGATGCTGTTCCCCGGCAAATATAAGTTCAGAAATGGGCCATGATCTAAACTCCACTGAGCTCTGCTGTGTTGAAAGTCTACAGCTAGGGTCTCAGTATCTGTGCTTTGGGTCTGTCTTGAGATGAGAGCATAATAATGATGCCATGTGGGTCCACAGAGCTTTCCAGCCATGGAAAAAACCCTTGACTGCTGATAATACGGTAGCACCTAGATTAGGGCCCCCTTGTACTGTACCAGTACCAGGGCTCAAGACAGCCCCCATCCCAAAAAGCTTACAGTCCAAATATACTAGATGGACCTAGCTCCATTTTATGGATGAGGCACAGAGAGATGAAGTGATTTGCCAAGGAACTGAGTGCAGAGTTCCTGAATCCCAATGTTCTTCCCCAACTACACAAAAACCCCTCTCAGAGGCCGCATGAATTTCACTCTCCTGGGAACAATGCAGGAGAAATGAAAATGAAAACACTGCTTGTCATGACTAACCTGGGAGCTGTGCCCTCCCTGTAAGAGACTGACTGGAACCCCCACAGGGCCTGTTGCAGGGTGACATAAACCCAGTGAGAAATTAGGGAGGGTAGGGTGACGTTGTCCAAGTAATGTTTGTTCCTGGATTAGCTGGGTGCACAGTTTGTAGGTGCAGAGGGTTTCCTGTCTTGTGAAGAGCAACCAACAGGTGGTGTGCAGCAGTGCAGTTTGCTGTGATCAGCTGGCATCGGGGAAGACTTTTCAAAGGCAAGGGGGTTGGTAGGTTTCATTCACAGCCAGGGAAAAAATGACTATCTTTCAAGTGTGGGGAACAAATTTCCAGCCTGATAGAGCTGTCTGTCTTTCCCCATACCCAGGGTTGTCTCTAAACTGAAGCTTTAAGCACTGAGAGATTTTCCTGCAGGGGCCCTGAGGTTTTGTTAGGGATTTATCAGTGATATTTGCAGAGATCCCTGCCGAGGTGATGAATGACTCCAGATTAGCTATATTAATTCTGCCCCATGTACCTGCTGTTGAAAATGTATTGCAGTGCTCCAGAGAAATGAACGCAGCCCCAGTTGCCATCTAGCAAGTCAAGGCACCACATACTCTGAGTATTTGGCCAGAGGAGGGTCTGAGGAGGTCGTGTTCCATGCTGAGGGGGCTTTTCTCCAGGGGAGAATCGCTCACCAGAGCGTCTTTGTATCGGACCCCGAGAGTTTAGTTTTATGCTTCCAAAGGGGTTTTAAACACTAAGAAGCAACATTGTCCTAGAAGGTCCAGGGGGTCCCTCCTGTACCTTCAATTTAGTTCTCCTCTTCCCCATTCATCTTCACAATAAAGAACCTGTGTCATTACAGTGCTGTGGCACCTCTGCAGCGTTCAAGGGACATTGGCCCATGGAGACCCGGACACAGGCTCGGATTCCTCCGCCCAACAAGGCGTCTATTAAAAATCACAATGACTCAGACAGCCCCAACACTAAGCCTGTGATTCACCAGTCCCTGGGGGCACAGTGCGCTGTTATTGCTTCAGCTGCCTGGTGCATGGCAGGAAAAACCCAAGAGGGTGCAGCTTATCACATTCTGAAATGAGTCCTGGAGCAGGTCTTTGTATAAGAGGCCCCTGGGGGTTATGAAATACATGGAGACCTGCAAACTCAGCACCGTCCTTCATGTAGCAACACCAGTCCCCCCAGCAACCAGGGCTCCAGGATTCCTACTCCCACCCCAACAATCCCTGTAGCTCTTTCCCTTGCAGTCTGCAGGGCTGGTGGTTTGCATACCAGAGCCCCTCAGCCCATCACTGCTGCTGCGTAACAAAACATGCAAGATCCCAGGGCCTTTCAATGAATATGGTCCTGGGCTCCAGCCATGTCCCGCCCCCTTTAAATAATAATATTACCTTGCATTTAGCTAAGGCCACAGAACAATGTGCAAACCTCAGTGGCAATAAAAAATAAACAACTCAGCCTGGTAGCACCCCTCTGCGACAGCTGGGCCTTCACTGTCCTCTTATGGCAAATGAAATCGAGGCACGGCGCAGTACTGGGACTTGCCCAAAGCCAGTGGCATTGCCAGCAATAAAGGCAGCACTTCTGGCTCCAATCCACTGTTCTAACCAGTGGGCAGCACTGCCAGGTGCCAGCGCTGGGGGAGCTATTGCCAAGTGCCTCTTAGGGACACCTCGGGCTAAGCCCGCAGTTGGGCCACATTGTTGCTCTTTAACCAAGATCAGCAATAAGCAAAAAGTAGGTCAGGCTCCCTGTTGGGTCTTCATGCTCCTTTCCCGCGCAGTCTCAGACACCAGTTTGAGGGCACTTTTGCAGTCAGCAATGTCTCCAGTCCACCCCTAAGCAGAGAAAGTCACAAGGTTCATCATTTCAATTTGCTGTAGTCAGAGGCCAGCAGCTGGGAAAGGAACGCATGTGATCGCAGCCGAGCCACTGGACCAAGTACAGTCCCTTGGGCTGCTGGAGAAATGTGACTGATCTGAGCGGTGACAAGCAGAAGGGAGCAAGCACTGATAATACCTGATGTTTCTGAGAAGCACCAAGCAGACCCCAATTCATCCTGAACAAATCATGAGTGGAGCAGGAGGACAGAAGCTAAGCTTGATGCAAAGCAAGTCTGGAGCATATGTGTGTGAGCAGGGGGCTGAGAGGGAGGTCTCTCAATCTTTGCAACCCACCCTCTCATTTCAGCATGTGACAGAACCACCAGACAGCACAGCGCCACTGGGGATCTCTGGCACATGACCAGGGGGAAGGAGGTGGGCTCATGAGGACTTGAAGATGCATTCATAGACCCGGATGGGGCAGGAAAGATCTGTGCACTGTTTGTCTGTTTGTGCACTTAGTTCTGGTCAGCAGGGCTGGTTCTTCCTCTTGTGAGTGTCAAATGCACATGCAAAGTTAAGGGGAAAAATCAAACAAAGGATGCAGCCACCAGTAGCTGATTAGCTCCACTTGAGTTAGGTATTAAAAATGCAAGTCTTTTGATTGGACACATGGTACTATTTCTGTTTCCTGATTGGAAAAGGGTGGCTCTTAGAAGTAGGGTATAGTGACAAGTTCCAAGTGAAATTTCCCCCCTTTCTGTGCCACGCACAACAGGGTTCTGATCCCTGACTGGGGCTCCGAGGCACTATCACAGGGTAAGATATTTAATAATAATATTCATATATCCCCCATGTCAGCCCGATATTGTTGTTCTACAAGGAACGGGGGAATTTCACCTTGAAAACAAGCACAAGGGAACAACGAAAAGCAGATGGATTTCATTTACAACATGCACAGTTATTCCTGGCGTATTTTTTTTAGGGTTTGCCCAATTCTCTCAGTTAAGGGAGGTTGGTGCATCAGCATGAGATCTTGGGCTGGAAAGTGCTATAGAAGTGCAAAGTATAAATATATTTTCTGTCTCTCTTTTGATCCTGTCTGAACATGACTCTCTAAGTTTCTTAGTCAATTTTTTACACGGGATGGGCCAACATGTTTAGCTAAAATAAGAAACAACCTGCAACTTCACCCGAAACTTGATTTCAAACCTGGTTTTGAAGTTCAGAAACAGTTAGTTCATTTTTAACTTTGGGTGTGTACGTATGTGTGTTTGATGCTTTTCCATTTTTTTACTTTCTCCTGAACTTTTGCATTCCAGCCAGAAGCAAAAGTGCTCAACTACATGCAACTGGCATTTTCTGGTTGCATCTGGGCTCTGGTGCTCAGATACCATGAGGAGAAAGCTTCTATAATTCAATTAGCTAAGATGAAAATGTAGGAAGGATAGCACCTCTCAAAACTCCTGAGGAAGCTGACATGTTGCCAGCAATGTGAACCGCCTGAATGACTGTTGAAGTACCTAACGCTTCGATCGGTTTCTGTAATTATGTTGACATTGCTTTTATCTTCTCTCAGTATCTTCTGCGCCAGCTCAAAGAGACCCACAGTCAGCAAGACGTCAGTTTCCTCGCGAACAAGGACTAGACACTCAGTTTGTCTGATCTACTATAAAGCAGGAAGTGCAGAATTACTCTGAAAATGTTATATCCCCCAGAAAAAGGATTTGTGTGTCAAAGGGACACCCCACCCCCCAGGCTCAGGTGTAGATGGGGATAATCAAGAGCAGCTGGAAGCGGATCCTGTTGTAACATCATTAAGAGTCATAGACTGAAGAAACCAGGCCAGTAACTGATGCTGACCATGAAACGTCATTCCCTGCTGATAGATGAGATTTTACCTGGAGCTGCGGCTCTTCCTCAGGTGCCGCCTGCCATGGAGGTTGCTGAAACTCAGCTAAAATTTTAGACAAGCCCTTGCAACACTTCATCACAAATACAGCTAGTTTCTGTCTCTTGTGACCTGCGTACGTGTTGACACACGCTAGCCTCTCTCCTGCTAAGCCTCTGTAGCCATGGGTTGGTTCCCAGATGGGAACGACCTCTGTTTTTAAAAGACTCCTAATAATACACACATCATCTGCCTTGAAGAGCTGGTCTTCTCCTACGGGCCCCATTTCAGATGCTGGGACGCTGAGCAGAACTGTGACATGCTAGACACTGGAGTGTATTTCAGAGGCTTGTCCTGGCTGCTGGTGCTGTGCCGTAGACAGGATTACCCTGGCAACACCTGTGAGGTAGTAAAAGCGGCTCAGAATATGGTTTAAGGTGAGATCCAGGGGCTTAACCCAGTTTTAGATCCAGGTTGAGAGGCCACAAAGCCAAATGACTTAATGGAAGCTGCACGGAAGGAATGACCTAGCTCAGCTTTGAGTTTGTAGCCTAGGACCAGCTGCAGCCGGGGTTCGGATTCTCTACCAGAGGTGCCTTCTGCTGCACAGTGGAGCAAAGTTAGGGGTCTTGCTGCAGGATCTCTTGTGCTGCTGTTTTACAGGCCTAAAGCCTGAAGGCTCGTTAGAGAACAAGTGCTGGAAAGGCCTGCATCATTCTGCCCTGACCTCTCTTATGCAAATCAGCCCTTTGCTGGGTTCCTCTTGTCACCACATTCAGAGGGGACCTAGGGCCTGTTACTGTCATTCAGGGAACAGGCCCAGTTATCTCAGGAATCACAGGGCCTGTGTCGCTGTCTTCTCCTCAGACTCTCCTTGCTTGTCACTCCTTCCTCAGCTGCTATAGCCCTATGCCAAGCTGACCATTGTATTTATGGCCCCTCCTGCCATTATTCCTCCCCTTCCGGTGACTCCTCATCATAAGGATCTATTTCACCCACAGCCCTGAGATCCTTGGAGCCTTTGTCCCCTTGATTCCACGTTGCTTGGGATTGAAGCATCTGGTTGTAGGATCGGCTTGGCCAACACGATCCTTGGAATGTGTCAGGGATGGTTCCATGCAGCAGCCTTCAGGCAGGCAGGCCAGTTGTCTAGCTTGACAGGTGACTGGCAGATTTCTCAGGACATATGTTTGCAAGGTGCCTTGCACACTGGGGTACTGGGCCATGACTTCTGGACCCAGAGAACTCATGAGGGGGCAGAGGGAGTAAGGGATGTTTCCCTGGCAAAGATGATGGAAGCTGTGGGGGATCCTGGTGGGAAAAGTGGGTTGTACGCCATTTGGAAGGGCTGGGGTGGCTGTCCTGGTAGAAGGACAGCAGAGAACTGACAGAGTGCAGGTGAAGGTTCCTCTATGTCAGTGGTTTTCAAACCATGGGTTGAGACCCAGTTCTGGGTCACAGACCCTCAGGTACTGGGTTACGGCCCCTCTCCATAACGTGCCTGGGGAAAAAAGCTGCCCAGAACACCCATGCTCTGTGGCATAGTTGTGGAAAGAAGCCACCTGGTGGGGCATGCTGTGGAGAGGGGGCACTCTGGGCAGCTTCTTTCCGTGGCATGCCTGGAGACCCGTCCCCAGACATGCTGCAAAGAGGGGCTGCCTGGAGCTGCACCTCTGTGGCGTGCCTGGTCACTCCCCACTCAAGCTGAAAAAAGACGCCTAGAGAGGCTTCTTTCCGTGGCATCCCTGGGGACCTCCCCCTCAGCTGTGGCTGCTGCCAAATTTTCAGGCAAAGAATGCCTTTTCGGCAGAGGAAGTTGACGGCACAGCTGAGGGTTCAGGGAGGAGGGGCCAGCACGGGGGGGGGGGGGGGCAGCAAAGATTGCAGACATAAGTGATTTTTTTTCAACTGGGTCCCGAGGGGAAAAGTTTGAAAACCACTGCTCTATGTTCCACATGGAAATGAAATGAAATGTCTTGAGTTTTAATGACTGCTTGACTAGCGTGAGAAATGGTCTCTTATTATGGACTGTTTTGAATGACTTTCTGGTAATAAAACCTGGAGGTGGACTAGATGATATGTCTTTCACAGACTTATTAGGTTACCTGAAAGGGGAAACTGAGGCAAGCATGCCTGTCCTGCTGCGCCCTGCCACAAGACAGTGCTTCAGATGGGGCTGCCCTTTGACAGGGCTCTTGTCCACCAGGAAGTGGCTAGAGATCACAAACTCATTCTGCCTGGTCCACTCAACAGCCACTAGTTGGTCACTACTGACTGTGCAGACCAGCTAGGAAGCTCATGAAGAAATGCTCTGCAGCTCCCTTCCAGTTGCAGGAGCTAGACCCGTGGAGAAATGCTGAGCCAACACACTATGCCATCTTGTCCCACTGCCGGATGCATCGTGTGATGGTATCCTCAGCTCCACTTCATGGCACCCTGCACGTTCTTATTTCATTTTTCTAAATAGCCACATTGCCACCAAGCTGCTCAGCAAACCCCCGGCTCCTCCAGGGCAGGAAACTGTGTGTGCAGATTATAAATGAAGCCTGTCGAGGAGTTCCCATGGGCCGTCCGGCTGGCCTGTCTCCTACTTTGATGACATTGATAGTGACATTTTGTGACAAGCAATTTAGTGGTTTTTCCCTCCTGTGTATCACATTGTCTCAGCACACACTCAGTTATCACGTGGATTCAGGGAAGCCTGGGGCTTTTGAACCAGAGCTAACAGTGTGTGCTCACATGGCACCGGCTTTTAAAGGGAAATTCCAAAGCTGTGAAATCTGCACCACCTGGATTTGTGTTTGGGCTCCCTCCCGGCCCTAGCTAGGCTAGGAGATTACTTACACATCCCTTGTTTGTTCAACTCACTTGTTAGCTGCTTAATTCCCAATCCAGGACATCCTGACTGGAATGAAATGACCGCCACCTTTCAAGTGTGGCTGCACCAGGAGTCACGGTGTGACTTGTGCGAGTAGGCGTACCCATGATAAACAAGGAGTCCGGTGGCACCTTTAATGACTAACAAATTTATTTATCGCATGAGCTTTCGTGGGAGAAAATCCCACTTCGTCAGACGCTTTGAAGTTGGGGAACTTTTCCCCCACTCTGTAAATTCCCCATCTTCAAAGCATCTGACGAAGTGGGATTTTCTCCCACGAAAGCTCATGCGATAAATAAACGTGTTAGTCTTTAAAAGTGCCACAAGACTCCATGTTTGTTTTGCTGACCTAGACATACCCATGATGGCTTTCATCTAGCTAGCACTGGTAACAATGGCAGGGTAGATTGGGGCTAAGGGATTTAGCATGGGCTAGCAGCCAGCATACAAGTCGCCGGCGAACACTAGCTTGTGCTACCATCACACCTTCACTTGCTTTGTCGGCAACCCTGAACAATCCACAAATACGGTTGGTCTAGCAAAACTACCCCTGAAAACAAGAGATGGGCCAAACCAGGAACTGCTGGCCTGAATCTGCCTGGAGAGCCAGGGTGGACAGTGCATGTCCATGGGTTGGCAGATGAGCAATGGGCAGGATGGGCAGGGCCCACTGTTGTTTTCAGCCTAAATCTCAGTGTGAGATAAGAAGCAAAACAACAGAAGAGACAGGCTCAGGCCACAGGAAATAGGAATGCTGCCTGGTTTTGACTCCCAAATGTCAGATGTCGCCGCTTACATTGTTTCCCAAGCACACGTTGTCTAGCTAAGGAAATCAAGTCCTGGCCACCGAACAAATAAGCAAGGGGTAAAAATAGAAATGGGGAAATACACACAAGTCTGCTGCTGCTGCTGCTGAGAGCCAAAAACCCCCTTTCCCTGCTGGCTCGCCTCTCCCATCCTCCTACACCCATTTCCCTCTCCGTCTGGGTGAGCCAATCCCATCAGGACTGCCAGTGGGGGGAAGGCAATGCTCCTTCTTTGTGCAGTTACTCAAGCTTGGGCATTTGTTAATTACAAAAGGGAGTTTTGGGTCACTCACGTAGTGAATGGCTCTCACACATTTGTCAGTACTTTGGTATTGTATTACATGCGCACTGTATTCTGGGTGGTATTGGATTCCAGTTATGGCTATAGGCCCCAACTGAGATCAGGGCCTCATGGTGCAAGGTGTTGAACCCGCACCTAGTAAGAGACAGTCCCTGCCCCAAAGAACTAACAAGCCAGACAATGGGTGGGAGCGGGAAACAGAGGCAGGAAGTAACTTGCCCAAGGTCCCTCAGTAGCAGCAGAGCCATAAGCCTCCTGGTTCCCAGGCCAGTGCGCTGTCTGCTAAACAAAGCTGTCTCACACTGAGTGTGAGGACTCAGGGTTGAACCCAAGGCCAGGGTAGCACAGTTTGCAAAGCGTACTGAGCCAAATGCCTTCCTGGGCCATTGCTACTGGCCTCTGTGGAGTTCCAGCAGGGAAGAGTCTAGCCCAAGGGTTCTCAATTCCTGGCCCACAGGCCAAAAGTGGCCCGCGGGGCTTTTTAAAATGGCCTGCACTGCCCAGGCACTGGCTGGGAGCTGGGCCACAGCTGCCTGGTCATGGTGCGCAGCTGGGAGCCCGGCTGCGGCCGCCCGCCCCCTCTCCCATCCCAGCCAGGACTCCAGGGGCTGCCGGCACAGTTGAGGGGCATACTGGGGGGCGATGTGGGCTGGCACAGCACAGCACGGCTGGGAGTGGGAGGCGAGTCGGGCCACCGTGGCCGTGGGCATCCTGGCTGCTGGGGGTGGCTGCGGGGAGCGCACAGAGATTGCGCAGCTTGACGGGGAGCTACGGAGGGCGGGGCCGGGGCAACGGGCTGGCATGGTCGCAGTGGGGGTGGGGGGGCAGGAGCCCCCTTGTGCTGGGGCCCAAACACCTGCCCACAAGCTGGCCCTGTTCCTGAGCATCCAGCCCCACCCCACCACCTATAAAAAAGAAAAATAAAATCTTTCATTTTTTCCTAAATTTAAAAAAAAATCTTTTTGGCTTGAGGGCCACAAATATACATTTTACAATCCTGAAGGGCCACTAGTCTATTTAACTAAAATGTTATTTAAATTCAATTAATTTGTGTTAATTAATTTTAATTAAAATTTAATTTTAATGTGAATTTAATTAAATAGACTGGTGGTTCCTCAGGGTTCTAAAATTATATTTGTGGCCGTCAAGCCAAAAAGGTTGGGAACCACTGGTCTGGCCCATTGTACTATCCAGCTGAGAACTCCTCCGCCCTTACCTTGCTCCGTTACTGTAACCTACACACCATGTCTCGCCACCACTGAACAATGCTTCTAGGGGCCCTGCGCTCACTGCCAGCTCCTCCTGCAGCAGGTTAGTTTTCTCTAAAAGGTGAACCATGGGCTGAACTCACAGCAGTGCAAAAGAGCCTCTGGTGAAGAAAAATGACATTAGCCAGTGTTCCAGCCCACTGGCTCGAAACACAGCTCCCCCGCAGTCGGGTGAGTTCAGCCAAACAGACCCTCCCTTGATGGGACACTGTCCTTGTCTCCTTACGGCTCCTACTGGCATGGGGCTAACAGGGGGAGTTTGACAGAGAAAGGGACTGACTCACTTCCCTCCAGAGGAATGGCACAACGGTGGATCTAGGATAGCAAAACCACAGGCAGAGAAAGAAAGGGCTGGGAAACAAAAGGCATCCGTCAGGCAGTTCAATGTGCTGCCATGCCTGCAGGCTGCATCTGAAACAGGCTACAACCCTCCACTATATGGGCTAGTGTCCCATTCTGACACCAGTCACCTGTCAAAGAAGGCATAGCTGATGGCCAAGGCCTTGTAAATTGGCTTCCCAGTGAAGGAGAAATCAGTGACATGGCGTCTGGGGATATTCTGGGAGTAACTTGATTTATGTGTATGCATGCACCAGCCCTGGAACAGAGTTGGTCAAACAGCATGCAGGGCAATCCTTGCTTCTAGGGATCTCAGTCCAACAACAGCGCCCTGTGCCCAGACAGCTACTTTGCCCGATGCATTGATTCTACTCAAAGTCCATGTCAAAGAGCAAGTGTAACCTTCAGGTGGGCTAAAATTCATTTAATTGCCCTTCTCCAGTGCCTCACAGAAATCAATCCCAATCCCTATGGAGAAAGCAGCTGGAGACCAAGATCCAGTCTGTATAGGACTCACAGCGAAGCTTGCTCAGAGCTACACTCCCACATTAAAATACTACTACAATAAACATAACAATGAACTTTATTAACTACTAACTAAATGAACCTTATCCTAAGAAAAACAAAATACGATTAACCAAGAACAATCCCTACAGAAACCCCCTGCATGAAAGATACCCAAGAGTCCCAAAGTCCAGGTGGAGTTCACCCAACTCTCAGCTACAGTCTCTGTTCCAGTGTAGAGGCTTGAGTGGCAAGAAATAGCTGCCCTCTTCTTTCTTTGCTGGAATCCTCTGTAGCATTCCATGCAGGCTTTTCCTTCTCCTTTGCAACCAGCCCTCAGTCCCATATGCATGTCTGCAAGGTCTGTTGCAAATGACTCCATTACAGGGAGAAAACATCTTGTTCACTCCTGGCTCAGCTTCTCTCCAGAAAACTGAGCACATGGTCTCCTTTCAAGGCAGCTCCTGCCTGCTGTCTGCACAGGCTGCTGCTCCCATGTCATCTGACTGACCACACCACATCACACCAGCAGGACACCCTGTGGAGCATGCTCAAAATGCTACCACTCCCTGCTACTAAAAGTTTCTAGCTGTGGGTAGCTAATCTGCCCAGCAACAGTAACCCACCCTCAGCAGGTCTCTCAGAGATAGCCTTTTCAGGCATATGGGTTACACAAGGTCACCTGCTGCTGCTCACACAGCTGTCAAGCAGCCCTGACACTAAAACCCTGCTTAACCCCAAACTAACAGTAGCCCACCATGTCTCCCCTAGATCAAAACCAGCACCCAAGCTGAGAAAAAGAACTAGATCAGCTATATGTAACAGTGCCTCCTGGTGATGCCTATGATAACGCAAGCAAGGACCAGGCAATGCACGCTTAAGGGGCTCTGCTCTTTGGACAGGATGGGAGCACTTAGTTTTGCTCTGCAACAATGCAAGCCGGGACACATCCTGTCCTTAGCCTGATGTTATAATTGGAGCATTTAGGGGCAGACTGGAGACATATCCACATGCCCAGTGTCCCTCACCGAGGGACCAGCACCGCCACGATGACACTACAATACAGGCGTGGCTAGCTAAAACAAGTATATCGTGTTGAACAATAAGCTTTTGAGACAGGAGTCATATCTTACTCTAAACCTTGGAACGTGCTTTCTGTGTGCACAGTGCACCCTGCCCGAGGGGCTGCAGGGATGGCGGGGAGAGCTTACATGGAGTACATGATAGTGTTTTGCATTTCTCTGCCTCCTTTCATCCAAGGATCTCACAGCAGATTGCAAACTGTAACTAACCCTCACGCCACTCCTGTTATATCCCCATTTTCCTGCTGGGTAAGCTGGGGGCACGGAGAGGTTAAGCTGATTTTGCCAAAGGTCCACTGTGGGAGGCAGTGATTGAGCTGGAAACTGTTAGAGCCAGCTAGAAAAGAATCCATATGTTCCATGAAAAAATTCAGAAGAAACAAAAATCTTTCATTCCCCCGCCCAGATGATTGGGGGCAGGTGTTTTGTTTTGTTTGTTTGCTTTTTGTTTGGTTTGTGGTTTTTTGACTGAAATAATTAAAACAGAAAAAGTTGTTCTTTGGTTAAGTTTTTTCAGGTTTTTGTTGTTGACCAAAGGGAAAGCATCACACAACAGTAACATACTTCCACCCCTAAGAAGCAGTTTTTCATTAAAAAAAAATTTTTTTAACTGAAACGTTTTGACCAGCTCTGGTGGGACGAAAACTCAGGCTCTTAGTCCCTGCCTGTAGCCCATGGATCAGGGGCTGGCAACCTTTGCTGACCCCTGTGCCAGCCCCTCCTCCTCAACCCTCAGCTGGTGCCGACAGCCCATTCATGGAAAGAAGCCACCCGGAGGGGCTCCTCTCAGCAGCGTGCCTGGGAACCCCCATCCCCAGTTACCTGGAGTGACTCCTTTTGGCGGCAGCACACCACAGAGAGGAGCCGCTCTGGGTGGCTTCTTTACATGGTATGCCTGGGCATGGACGTGGCAGGGACCTCCGCACTGCAGCCGCCCCCAAAGAAGCCACTTGGAGTGTCTGTTGGTGGCAGGAGTGCCAATTTCTGTGGTGCCACAGAGGATGCCAAGTGCCGCTCCAAATGGGCTTGTGTGCCACTGTCGGCACACGTGCCAGGGGTTGCCTACCCCTGCCATGGATAGTGCATGCTCCAGGGAACTAGCAACCATGTTTCAAGGAAGCCAAACTTAACCAGCATAGCTTTTTCCAACAGTCACCTGGAACTGTCCATGGGCAGTTAGTTATTTACAGAAAATGGGATCAACTCTGAGATTTGGCGGCATGCTCAGGCGTGTTTGTCTGAATCCAGCGTGAAGGGCAGACAGTAGTGAGAGAGCAGAGGAAAGGGCAGACAATAAGCAGAGTGAGAGAGGAAATGGAGACAGGTGGCTGGAACAGACTCAAGTGTTAAATACCCCATACACTCCGTGTAAAGTCAGGTTTGGCAACCAATGGGCATTTTTAATTTCCAGTAATTCTTGCTCATGGAAAACCTCTTTGTTTGCTTCTGGGTCCCACCCCATCCAGTAGGTCTTTGTTCCAGAACTGGGGCATTGGAACTCAAATGCCCAAACTGTCAAGCATCTCTCTCTGATGCCCTGGAGACACAGCAGGCGGCTTTGTTCTTCCCTGTACACCAGTGTAAGAATGCCCTCTGCTACTGCTTGGTTTTAGCCTCTGCTGGTTCCCAGGAGCGCAAAGGGATGTGTGAGACTGCAATGGAGGCAGCTACTCCAGGCACCTTTTAAAGCCTCCCGAAGCAGCACCCCAGTTCGTGGCCTGGCTGTTTACCTTTTCCAAATAGGGCAATGTTTCCATAAAGAAATCCTGTGTTCTTCCCCTGCATGGCTTCCCCCAACTCTGCTAATCTCCCAGGCTATTGGGTTGCCCTTATCTATTCTTTCCACTCTCTTCTGAACATCACAGACCCTGATACAGCTCTCATTTCCCCTCCCCCCGGGCACTGGGACTGACTCTGTTGCATCCAATGGTATGAAACTGGTGTGAGAGAAGGCTCAGGCCCCAGCTTTTCAGCTCACTGTGGCTGCTGATCGCTGCTGGAGCCTTGAGCTGATGTGACTTTCACTCACATTAGAGTGTGCAGGGCTGATTCTCCTCTCACTTACACCAGTGTATCAGGAGTAAATCCAGTGGTGTCAATGGTACATGACTGTGACACCAGGGTGCAGTCAGAGACAGGTCCAGGAAGTGCTAGTCCAGTGGTTTGCAACCTTTTTGCCTCGAGGGCCACAAATACATCTTTTACAGCCATGAAGGGCCAAGTCTATTTAATTAAAATTTAATTAATTGAATTTCTATTACATTTCCATTAAGATTAAGTAATTAATTTGATTTAATTACTTAAATTTAATTTTTAATTAAAACATTTATTTAAAATGTAAAAACATTTATTTAATGAAAAGCAAATTTTAAATTATTTAAAAAAAATAAAAACAGCTTTAAAATTTAATTTAAAAAATAATCAAACTCAAACGCAGTGGGGGACAGTTCGGGTCCCAGCTGCGCGCCGGACGGGGCGGGGGGAGGTGGCTCAGCCCGGCTCCTGACTGCCCCTGCGACGCCAGGGAGCGGGAGGCCGCAGCCCGATCCCGGTTGCGTGCCGGGACTGGGCAAGAAGGAGGTGGGGGCCGGCGGCCGCAGCTCGGGTTCCAGCTGTGCGTCGACACCTGGAGGGTGGGCCGGAGGCCGCAGATCAGCTCCCAGCTGGCTGCACTTCGGGATCGGGTGGGGGGCGAGCACCTCCCGGGCAGCTGCAAGGAAGCACGGGCCAAGGGGTGGGAACTCCTGGTTTACCATTCTCTACTACACATCCAAACAATACTCCACTATATAACTGAGGAGACATCCTAGGCATGCATTAGCCAGATAAAGGGATCGTTCCGCATGACTTTTCAGTCGGTGTACTGCCAAGTTAAAAGCCGTTAACAATTAGCACTTGTTGCTGGTTTACACACCAAGCTGCCTGTAATTTGGGATCTTCCGATGAGACACTTTCTCTTTGGCTTTCCTTAATAGCAGCCCATAAATACACGCAGCATGGCTGGAGCAACAGGGGATGGCGAAGTTAATTGCAAAATAAAGGTTGTCCTTAGGAGAATGCAGAAACCACTTCCATCCATTGGGCCAAATGCTCACCTGGTGTAAATAAGTGAGGATCCCCTGAAGTCAGTCAAAGAACAGATGACATCAGTGGAGCCCTTTCTATCTTTACCAATCCCCCACTTCTCCTCCTTAATTTAAAGCTCTAATTAATTTTGTTTGGCAGCTGGAGATGAAGATAAACATGTAGTACTCTCAAGGATGACAGGATATATAACTGCAATGCAGTCTCAGAAGCAACTGCAACCTGTAGAGAATGAATCAATGTCATTAACTCATGCACATTCAGGGTAGTATCGTCACCCCTTCAACACCGGACACCTTTATGAAACAGATGGCCCCAGCATGGGCAGATGGCCCAGCACATCCAGTTATCCTCTGCAAAATCGTAGGACTTGCCTGCAGAGAAAGGGTTACGGAGGCAAGGAATGCATTTTTCCCTACTGTGGTCACGGAAGATATGGGCAGTAGGATGGACTCCAAGAATTACATCATGAAGTGTCTTGTGCCAAGGAAATTCATGGCTGCCATTTGGGAGAATAATGGGTTTGGGGTCTTGCTGAAGAAACATATCCAGCAACCTTGACTCGCGATGATGCCTCTGTCATGAGTGGCAGCTGCTCTGGAATGCAGATAATAGTACACAAGAAAAGCGTCTTTTGTCCATGCTCAGGACTAATTTCTTTTAACATTCTCCTATTCAGACACAAGGGAATGCTTCTGGCACCGTACAGAGGACCCTAACAGCAGCTGTAGAGCTGGAAAATTTCATGCTACAGACTGGAACAGACAAAGGACAGAATGAAAGAGAATCATTTATTGGCTGTGAGCTCAGGAGCTGGGCAGCCACCGAGCCGATTTTCACCTGAGCATGTCTCCCACTTCACCTTAATGTTATGCCTCGACCCACAATTGTGGTACAGAGCTTTTCCCGAGCAGAGCCTGCAAACAGTGGAGAATTGTAGGTGATATCTTTGCGATATCCACAAGCAGTCATTATGGAGAGGGCTGAGGGCACTGCATACATTTCACTTGTCATCTGACTTTTATTTGGACCCAAATATCAAAAGTGAAAGGCTTCTTTTCTCAACACATCCCACTGTTTGAATGCTTCCATGCCATTTGCAAACACTAGTCCATCATGGCTGACCCCCCACTATCATCCAAGCTGGCTGGTTGGAAGCACTCACTTCAATAGACTCATGGGGTTATTGGCAACTTTTGAAATGTTATGTTCTCAGAAATTCTGAACTACGTTCTTCCAACTAATGAGGAATAATTAGTTCTCATCACAACTGCTGCCATCTTGGTCTAAAATCCAAGATGGCGACACCATGAAGAGGAGGTGATGACAAACTCTGTTGTTTCCCTTGTTATTTAAGGTACTGTGATGAACTTCATCCTATAGCCCATTCAGTGTCATAGCTAGCCTCAGCTGGACTACATGTGAAATGCATATGGCTACAGAGCTAAGTATCTGTCATTATTACTCCACCCTTACCCGGCTGCATCAGCAGCAATGACACATAGTGGTGGTGTTATAAATGCCTACTTACCACTAACGAGTAGCACCGCATGATGGACAAGTTATGAAAGGTAGCACCATAAATGCTTTGCACCCTTCATGTCATGGCACTGAAGTAGTTAAGATGCACAAAGAGTCCCTGAGTTGCAAACTTATATGGATGACAAGGAAACAAGAAATCACAGTACTGGGATGAGCCCCAAAAAACCCACCAGCAGCTAAATCCAGAATCTAAACAACAACTTGTCCATGTCATAAATGAAAACCTGCTAACATCAACCTGCTTGCATATTTCTGTCAAGTAGCTTGTATAATAGGTTGAGCTGTGGAATCTACAGGAATACTAGAAAACCACACTTAGCTAGTAGAAAGGGTCTAAACCCAGGGAAATAACATGGTTCTCAGAAACAAAAAATCCCCATTGATCAGTGAAACTGAGTTAGGTTCCTAATATTTGCAGCAAGGAGTGCATAACTATATATCTGGCTAGCCACGTGTCATGCCGGTAGACTGCAAATGATTGCTAGGACGATGCAAACCACATCAGATACTATCAGGTGAACTCTTCGCTTCTAAGTTGGACCAAAACCTTTGACGGGCCTGAAGAAGTCAGATTGCCTGACTTCTGCTCCCTAGTCCCATAATTTATTTTTTCTGCGGATGCATCTGCACAGCTGGATTCCAGCTGAAACCGGAAATGGAAGTGCCAAAATATCACAAAGTGGGATGTTTGCCTGGAGCTTCCAGCTTGAAAGGAAACATCAGGAATCCTAAAAGAGACTACCTTACTCATGAAGTCATGAGTTCAGGGTCTCCGGGAGGCTCAGATGGCTCTCAGAAGCACCGTTGGCTTTCGGGGAGGAACCTTGTTCCCAAACACTTAGAAGTTCCCCCATCACTGATTAAAGATGCCAATGAGGAAAAAGAAGTGAGGAAAGGGAACCCCAGCCGTTTTCAAGAAAAATCCTAGACATCCAAGACTTGTTTGTGGAAAGCAGCTTGGAGCCTCCTTCCCCCACCTCCCCCTGCACACACTCCTATGCATTGCTGAGCTGAAATCTGCCCCGCTAACTCTTGCACTCTGATTTTGGCAGAAGGCACCTCACTGAACACACAGCCTGTGAGAGCTATTTGGAGGAGATAAGGATGTTTATTTCCCAGCAAGGCTAGACTCTGACAGTAACTGCCAGTAAGTAGGGAGGATGCAGGACTGCATCCCTGAGATACCACCAGGCTCTGTGTTTACAGCTCCCGGAGTCTGCAGGTGACTCATCTGGGTCACGGGAGAGGGATGTAGGGTGCCTGGAGGCTGTGGGTGTAAAGGAGGGTCTGGCAGCCGAGAGGCCACATGGAAACCCAAGGGACAAAGTTCAAAAGTCCAAAACAAAGAAACTAGAAGGATGAGCAGCTGTCGCTTCAGAAGCTGACTCTGGAGGGGTTGTTGCAAAGGTTCCAGCTACTGGACAAGGTGAAGCCATAGTAGGCTGTGGGCGAAGCCCTCTGTGGGGTGCTAGTCCTAGAAAATGGGACAAGATGCCCCACAGAAGAAGGTTTATGGTGGGACCTGAAAGCAGGGCAGGGGGTAGGTTTCCTACAGGCAAAGCTGGTGGGACGAGAGTGGGAGAAGGGGTTGGCACAGTAACCGGAGAGGAAAGCAGGGACCTCGGGGAAAGATGGAGAGGAGGTGGAAATGAGTGGAGGGCGTGGGTGAGAGTGCGATACCAGGGCAGTCCTGGACTTTCACAATCAAATCCACTTTGATCCCAGAATCTGTATAATCCTCCAAAACCTACTGTTGGTAAGATGAAATAATCAGTCTCAGCCTATCACACCCATGGGTGCAGGGGAATAAGAGCAAACAGGGTCTGAATACTTCAGGATGAACCCTCTCCCCTGGCAAAAATTTGAGCACCTCCTATAGTGCTGCTCCACTTCTTGCCTCTCTTTCCTCCCAGCACCACCCCCTACCAACTTCAGGATCCTCCCCCGCTCCCACCACATGAGCCCAGCCCAGCTCACCACAGGTACACAGAACGGACCTTGCCTCTTTATGTCTGTACAGCTCCGTGCATGCCTACAGTATTTGCTGTGATGTCCTCAGTTTCAGCAAATGCAGGTATTTGCAGCAAAGCTCTCCTGACCTACGCCCACCTCAGTTCTTCAAGAGGCTGTAGGAAAGATAAAAATATGTATCAGGAACACAGACCCTTATGAAAGCTGAAGAAGCCCAGGCCATTGGGTGAATGGCTGCTAGTGTCTCTGGGGAGTAACCAAGTTATTGCCTAACGGGCCCCAGCCGATATAACCACACTGCTCGCCAGGCTGTGCAGCTCAAAAACCAGCCATGGGACTCAGAATCCTCAGCTTGCTCCAGGCAACCAATCAGTTCAGTGGTTGGCTCCACAATGGATCTGTTCCATCTGGCAGTGGCAGTGGGAAAGCATCTGCCAAGCATCGGGGGGGAGGTGCACCTCCCTGACACTGATAGATGCTGCCTCCCCAGGACCCATCAAACATTTACAGCCTTCCTGGATCTTATTAGGCCACCTCCACTCCCCGAGCCATAGATAACAGAGCCAGGGGAAGCTCAAGCCTGTCCAAGTTGCCAGTAGGGTAGTCCCTGATCTCAAGCCAATGCATTAGGAGTGGATGTGCTACAGCAAACTTGCTCTCCTGGCCACCAACTACATTGCTGGGGGGTAAGCAGTTCCATACACTTACATTAGTACCCAAACAGTAGCTGGTCTGGTCTAACTGTAAGAGACCCTGGGCTTGGTTCTCCTCTCACTTCCCCAGTTCTATCCGGGTGGCCGCTCTCCATTGATTTCATTGAGTTACCCCGGCTGATGCACACTGGGCTGAGCCAGGGAGAATCAGGCTAGTTCCACAGGCTGGCAGAGTAAACGTGCTGCGAAGGATCTCTGCACCAGCTCCTGTCGCCTCCTCCTCCCATCTGGGGAGCAGACCCTAGCGTCTCTGTGGCAGGGTTTGGCTCTGATTAATAGGGATGCACACTCCAACCCAAGGAGGACTAACTGGAAAGCAATGCAGAAGGCACATCAGCCAGGCATGCTGTGAGGGGTACACTTAGGGCCACCAGATGTCCTGATTTTATAGGGACAGTCCCAGTATTCAGGGTTTGTCTTATATAGGTGCCTATTACTCCCCACTCCCATCCTGATTTTTCTCGCTGTCTGGTCACCCTTGGACCAGAAGGACCTGAACTGATCCCAGTCCTGTCAAAGAGGGTTGTTGGGCAGTGGTCATTAGAGTGACAGCTGTGGAAAATGGAGGGGAGAGAAGGGCAGAGAGATCTCCAAGTGTGAGGCCTTGACTGGCCCGCAGACCCCGTCTGTAAATCCCTCCCGAGCTCAGCGTGACAGATCCAGGTTTAACCCACTACACAAAGGGAACCTGGATGTACATGGCTGCCTCCTTGCTCTGGTGTGTTCTCCCAACAGTGTCCGCACTATGCTTCGCTCCCATTGCACATAGGTGCACCACACCGAGGCTGGAATGGGTCCTGCAGGCATCCCTGGTAGACAAGCACACTGAAACCTCCTCCTGCTCCCATGGCTGCTGTTATCCTCAGGGACATGCTGGTGGGTTGGCCTGTCCCATAGGAATGCAGTGCAGGACACAGCTGTCCAGGGTTTTAAAGACACAGCATGACGCCATTAGGAGGGTGCTCGGTTAGCTGGGCTTGACATCACACAGCACACACCCGCACCTCAAACTGCTCTAAGAAACACGGTGCAAAGTGCTTGAGGAATTGTAGGCACGGTGTGAAACTCTCTTTGGCCTGCACCCCCCAGTCATAGTGATGCATGGTTTGGTGAACTCCTTGGGGCCTAATCTTCAGGACAAGAATCCTTGTTCCATTTCCCCTGACGAAAAGTTTAATTTCCATTCCCATTTTCTTCTAGGTTCTCATTCACCTCCCGGCATCACCGCGGCCACCACCCTCCTGCCGGCAGGTACATTGAATGACAAGCCAGTAGTGGCCCTTGATGCGCCCCACCAATGACACAGATCAAATAACTCAATGCCACCATCACTGTCTCCTTGACAGGCATTTGAGCGCAGAGGAGAGATGGAGGCAGCAAGAGCCCCTCCGTGGGAGAGATCTGCCACACAGCACCTGTCAAACTTCTACATATGATGGATAAGAGGAGCTGGAGGTGTGGTCTGCAGTGTCATGGGGCAGGGGCTCCCAGTGGCTCAGTGCCTACCACAAGCCTGAGTGTTCAAAAAGTTTCACTTGAACAGAAAAAAATAAGACATGAGTAGAAGGTTTCTGGGCTGAGTCTATCCTGGGGGACGGGGAGAGGAGTGGAGTTCACTTCTACCTCGTTATATATTTCCTTTGGTCTGCATCCCCCTTGCACCATTACAGCGACTTCCCTGGACACACCAGCCCTCATCTGCCTGTGTGCCCTCCTCTCCAGGTTACTCCTGTCCTGCAGCATTACAGACTCAGGCAAGTCACGTCCCCTGTCTGTACCTCCGTTTCCCCATCTGTGAAATGGGGATAATGACATGCCTCTCCTTTGTAAATCTCACAGCAATCTATGGATGAGGATTGTCAGCATCTGGAATTTGCTCTTCTCGTCTGATGCAGACTGACTTCCCAGTTTTCTTCATTAGTGGCAACTTAAAATGGTTTTGAGACAACAGCAGAGCCTATCAACAGTGTGCTCTTGTTGCCAGAAAGGCCAATGGCATATTGGGCTGCATCAGTAGGAGTATTGCCTGCAGATCGAGGGATGTGATAATTCCCCTCTATTCAGCACTGGTGAGGCCGCAGCTGGAATACTGTGTCCAGTTTTGGGCTCCCCACTACAGAAAGGATGAGGACAAATTAGGAAGAGTCCAGCGGAGGGTGGTGAAGCATTGGAATGGGTTACCTAGGGACATGGTGGAATCTCCGTCTTTGAAAACATTTAAGACCTGGTTAGACAATACCCTGGCTGGGATGATTTAGTGGGAGTGGTCCTGCTTTTAGCAGGGGGTTGGACTAGATGACCTCATGAGGTCCCTTCCAGCCCTAAGAGACTATGATTCTATTGTAGGATGGGAGGCCTTGAGAGTGATGCTCTGGGACTCAGGAGATCTGCATTCAGTTCTGAGCCTCTCCCACTTCACCTTTCCTTTGCTCATGCTGTTAGTCATTGCATCCCAGGGCAGCATTGGCTCAAGGGCAAGATATAGGGCTGGGCCTTCCAAGCCAGGAGCGAAAGGTAACAGGTGCATCTGCCGCTGTCTGCTCCCACTCGGCCACGATCCTGAGACAAGGCAGGTGAAGTCAGTGGGGGATTAGATTAGTGATGGTGGAACTGAATGGTCTGTGTCTAGGAAGCAATGGGCTTGACCTGCCACCGAGCGTGGCCATACACACCTGCGAAAATTGCTGCCTGCTCAGAATTTCCCCTCACTCGCTTGCTCAGGGTACAAGGCAGGGGAGAAGCAGGCTCCATGTCACCTGTGTCTCTGATGGCTTATCAGTAGTGCCTAGAGCCCCTGACATGTTGCCAGGCTTTCTTCTGCCAGGCCCTGCACAAACACAGCCCAAAAAGACGTCACTGCCCCAAAGATCCTACAGTCAAAGTGGGACCAGACATTATCCCGTTGGGGTCTGTAGCAGCAGGCAAGCCTGTCGGGGATGGGCTGGTAAAAGAAGGAGTTTCTCTCTCACACTCCTCTTCGCTTCACCTGGAAGAGCAGTTGATGGAGTGTGTACAAGGCTCAGTGTCAGGATGTAGAAGGATGCAGCTGGGACTGGAGGTTAAAGAAAGAGCAAGGTGGTAGGATGGAGAGGAGAATGGGGAGGAGAGAGAGAGCATCCCAGAAATGTCTCTAGTTGGATTTTTATTTATTTATTTATTGGCAGGTCTTTTTGTGCTGTTATCAAGTTCTCCTCTTCACACAGCCACATACCACTTGCACGCTTCCCTTCTGAAGTTTACATTACACCTCTTCTCATCCAACATTTGCTTAATCTTTTGCTATTTCACCATGGCTTAAATCAAAGCTATTAACCACAGAACCTCTTAGCCCTTAAATCTCCGATAGCCACCTCCCAGGGGAGGGCCCCATTTCTCAAACCCCACCAGGCAGTTCCAACCCAACTCATGCCTCCAGCCTTTACACGTAGAATAAACATGTGCAGGGCTCCTCCTTTCTCCAGCCTTTGCTCCCATGGAAAGCTGTGATACTAATTATTTGGATTCTGGCAGCAACATGAAGTCTAACTGAGATCAAGGCTCTGGCTGCTGCATGTGCGCAGAGTGAGAGATCACCTTTGCCCCAAAGAACTTACTCACACTACTCAACAAAGTGCTTGTATTGCCTTTTTAGAAAGGGAAACTCAGGCACAAAGCAATAACATGACTTGCTCCAGATCTCAGACAAACCCATTTTATAGCCTTCCAGCCGAAGCCCTGCAGGTCCATGTCATCAGACCTGGGCCAGCCAGGGCTGTGCCATGGGTCTTTTGTCAGACCCCAGTAAGGTATCTATTGAACCTCAATTCTGGAGCTTTTCTACACCACTTCCAGGAAGGAATTTTTCAATACTTCCATATCGCTGTAGCCAGCATTGCATCATTAGCCAGGTGCATCATGAGTGTGGGCCTTCTTAGCATCACATGTTCTGGTTTTCACATGGTAAGCCCAATGGCAGGGCCAGCTCTGCCAATGGGTGGAGCAATCTCCACTCCCTTGCAATGCTGAGTGGTTCTGATGACAGCAAGGAATTCAGGATGAACACTTATGGAACCTTGCTGATACCCCAAACTGTCTCCTCTCTGACTGCATCATGCATCACAAGCTGGAAGGGTAAGTAACCCATTTCTGCCAGAGGCTTGAAGCTGCAAAGAGCACTGCAAACTGTCATTATTAATGCTGAACATCACAGTTGATGGAATCTGGTTATCATTACCCAGAACTGCAGAGCAATTAGCAAGGGCAGGCCCCTGTAATTAACAGTCAGTGGGTGTTTCACTGCAATTAGCTCCCTCTGCTATTATGGTGAAGAATGTGTCAGAGCTGCTCTCTCTCTCTGCTTTTTGAGGGGTAGAGAGAAGCTATCAAATCACCAACTAAGCAGTAGGGTCTCATCTCATTGTATGGACTGGAGTCTTGTCTCATCTAACAGGAGGTCTGGCCCCAGGAGGGGAAGAACACAGCCCAGGCTGGGCAGCAAAGGTAGGGTCTGATTCCTTCTGCATTAACTAGTCCCATTTGTTGCAGTAAAACCCCAAGTTGTGACTCAGGCCTTCAGCCACCTCAGTCCAAGATATGAGGAGTGTTCTGTGACAGAGAGATGTTTGGGAGGTTATATTAGAGGAGGACCCAAATCACTTCTCCCAGCTGCCCATCCCCAAATCTAGCCACCCCACAACATTACAGGGTATTTGGAAGCCAAACCCAGATCCAGCTCCGAATTTCACAACTGGCTCCTTTCTTTATAAGGGGCTTGACCAAAACCCACCACCACTTCCCTGCCCCCAGACACTGGGTCCTTTGAAATCCAGACACAGGCTTTGGATTCTTGATGTGTGTCCATGCTGGTGGGCACTGAAAGAGTTAATGCTATGGGTCCCACCAGAGCAGCAGGGAGGAGTACTGACTGAGCAGAGCCCTGGATGGGAACCCTTCCAGCACCTGCACTGCTAATTGCCAATTAACCTCCACCCTGTGCAAAGCAACCTTGGACACAGGGACCCTGACTCCCTGGAGATGTGACAATAAACTCAGCCCTTCTAATCTTTGCTGCTTGTTGAAAATCTCTCTGCCTGGCCTAGATACAGAAATACAGTCATTTCCCTGGGATTGGGGATGGGGGGAGCAGACATAGAATCATAGGGTTGGAAGGGACCTCACGAGGTCATCTAGTCCAACCCCCTGCTAAAAAGCAGGACCACTCCCACTAAATCACCCCAGTCAGGGTTTTGTCTAACCAAGCCTCAAAAATCTCCAAAGATAGAGATTCTACCACCTCCCTAGATAGCCCATTCCAATGCTTCACCACCCTCCTAGTAAGAAAGTATTTCCTAATGTCCAACCTTGACCTCCCCAGCTGTAATTTGAAACCATTGCTCCTTGTTCTGTCCTCTGTTACCCTCGAGAACAGCCTAGCTCCCTCCTCTTTGGAGCAACCCTTCAAGTAGTTGAAGGTTGCTATCAAATCTCCCCTCAGTCTTCTCTTCTGCAGACTAAATAAGCCTAGTTCCTTCAGTCTCTCCTCATAAGTCATGTGCCCCAGCCCCCTAATCATTTTTGTTGCCCTCCGCTGGACTCTTTCTAATTTGTCCACATCCTTTCTGTAGTGGGGAGCCCAAAACTGGACACAGTATTCCAGATGCGGCCTGACCTGTGTCGAATAGAGGGGAATTATCACATCCCTCGATCTGCTGGCAATACTCCTACTGATGCAGCCTAATATGCCATTGGCCTTTTTGGCAACAAGGGCACACTGTTGGCTCATATTCATCTTCCCGTCCACCATAACCCCCAGGTCCTTTTCTACAGCTCTGCTACTTAGCCGATCGGTCCCCAGCCTGTAGCAGTGCATGGGATTTTTCCGTCCTAAGTGCAGGACTTTGCACTTGTCTTTGTTGAACCTCATGAGGTTTCTTTCGGCCCAGTGTTCCAATTTGTCCAAGTCTCCCTGGATCCTGTCCCTGCCCTCCAGAGTATCTACCATTCCCCCCAACTTGGTGTCATCCGCAAACTTACTAAGCACGCAGTCTATTCCATCATCAAGATCATTAATGAAGATATTGAATAGAACCGGCCCCAGGACCGACCCCTCGGGCACTCCACTCATTACCGGTTGCCAACCAGACATCGAGCCATTGATTCCTACCCGCTGAGCCCGTAGATCTAACCAGTTTTCGATCCACCTTACAGTCCACTCGTCCAACCCATACTTCCTTAACTTGCCAATGAGAATGCTGTGGGAAACCGTATCAAAAGCCTTGCTAAAGTCAAGGTATACCACACATCACTTCTGCTACGTCACCTGTTCAATGACCTGCTGCATTCTGTACTCTTCAGCTGGCTCCGTGGATGCAGGGCTCGGAGTTTCTCTCCTTTCCATAGGTGTAACTCTGTTAGCCTCCACTGCGTCACCACGCTGGGCCTCTGCCTCTGACACTGGTGGGAGCCCGGCCATTGCTTTTGCCATGAACGCAGGGTCAGGTCCTAAGCAAGATGAGAATTGCTGCGTCTCTGGGCCAATTCCCAGGCCAAGGTGCCAATGCAAGTGTCAATAGCATTCCAGAGGGAACCAGCTCTCTGCCCAGATTCCCCATCCTAAAGCACCTTTGGCTGCTCCCTCTGTTCCCTTTGCTGACTCGCCGTCAGTTGAGAAATGTCTCTTTTTATGGCTCTCGTTCCCGAGGGATGCTGAGCTGCCCTTGTGTTCCCAATCTTTCTTACAAGGGGCAGCCAGTGGCCTTGAGCTGTGTGGTCGCAGCTGAAGCAACCATCCATGGAGAACTGCACCTCAGGAGAGATCTCACACTCCCTTTCATGTCTTTGTGCTGAGCTCTGTGTGCAGGGCATGGGAATGGGCCCGGAGGAGAGAAACAGCCCATCTGCTCCTTGTGTTGGTTTTCAGCAGACTTGGGCCTCTTATAACCATTGCCCTAAACCCAGAAGTGTTTTGAAATACTACAAAAATTGTCCCAAAAATGATTTTCAAACAGCTTGCCTCTGTCATTGCACCAGGGAGCTGCTGGGAATCGCAGCTCAGGGTGGGAGGAGATATAGTAATGAATCGTTCAGTATCTTTTATTTACAATTCCCTAAAATTCCCACCACTTGCTTTCTTCCCCCAGTAGGCAATGTCTGCAGCTAGAAAGGACAACTTGATGAGCAGGAATTAGAACAAAATAATGGCACACAGACAGGGCTTAAAAATAAACACAGATTAGAGTTAAGTGTGAATTTTAAAAAGGAAACAAGCAAGGCAGGAATCTGTTTTGCCTGGGCTCTTGTTTGACTATTGTCTTGGATCCAAGCCCCTACATACACTTCATACACGCTTTAGCATGGGCAGGTTCAGGGCAGACAAGCGCTAAGCAGCATGTGAGTTTTCCCATTGACTTCACTGTGACTACTAATGTGCCTAAAGTGAAGCCTGCACTAAGTGTTTGCAGGATCAATGTCTCCAGTGATCAGTTCTTTGGGGCAGGGACTGCATAACCCTCTGTGTTTGTCCTGGACAATGAGCCTCGATCCAGGCCTTCCGGGCACTACTACCCTCTAAAGAACAATTACAGATTCTCTATCAAGATGGACCCAGGTCCCCTGAAAAGGTTGTTGAATCTTCATGACCCACAGCTGGTCTGAGCAGCTCCTGGCATTGATTTGCTTCCAGAGTGACCTCTTGGCCTTGCTCTGATGGGAACTTGTGAGAGTGAGTTTCATTGCCCAGCACTCCCATCCTTTCCTCTATGCCCAGTGCATGGTGATGCAGCGCCAAAGAGAAAGTCAAGGTTTGCACTCTCTCCCTGCGCCTTCCTACTGGTGGGTAATGGGAAATCACTCCTGGAGTGAGTTTTCCTGGAATAGCTCCAAGGCCGCGAGGAGCCAGTTCTGTAGCTCAGAAGCAGCTAGGGTCCTTCATCACACATGCTGCTGCCAGCCTGGGATTCTCTGTAAGCCAGGGCATGGGTATTTTTATAGTATTTACACAGCAGTCAGAATTCAGGCCTGGCATTGCATGAGGTTGAAGCCCTGGGAGCCTTCTCCATCCCAGTCCAGAGGGAGGACAGGCTCGGGGACTGCAGGGGGGTAAATACTTTCCTACTTCATAAGGGGGCACGAGAGTGAATGAGGAAAGCTGGGTTGGGGGAAGGGTGTCCTGTCCTTTGAATGTTTAAAATTTTCCCCTCCTCCAATCAAACTGGTAGGAAATGCTGAATCTCTTTGTGACCTGTCCTGATCTCCTGATATTATGTAATTCTTGTCACTTGGAGTCAATTGTAACATTCCATTTTAATTTTGGCCTCATTCTTTTCCTCTTTTATACTCTAAGGAGCTGAAACTTCAAAACGAAAAGTCACTCTGCAGGGGAAAACCAGGATGTTGTCATTTCATTTACAAATTTCTCAACAACAGCTTGACCATTTCAAACCTTTTCTTTCTCCGAGCTTTCTTGAACAGGCAGATAGGGCAAACCTGTCCCTGGTAAGTGACATTTTGGTTGTGACTAATCGGCACTTGACATCAGTCATAAAACTCCCTCTGATGCCTTGAGAAACAGAAGTGGGCTGACGCTGAGCACTTTAGAAAATCCCAGACCATTGCCCAGTTCATCATTGTGCTCTGGCCCCTTTGTGGCAGTTAGACCAGAGGGCACCCACAAGGCCCTAGCGCAGATGCCCCTACAGCAGGATTAGAGTCAGCGCCATCTGCAGCAGTTCTGGACACAGAGGAGAGCCCAGAGCCGACTGCCTGGGAAGGAAAGGTCAGACCTGGCATTTGAGGGGTATGGCCAAGCCAGACCTACGCTCTGAGCAATTCTGCACCCCTGCAGGGCCCCAGTCTTTCCTCCCAGGGAAAGCTGTACTACTAATTATTTGGATTTTGGCAGCAGCTAGAGGGCTGGCTGAGATCAAGGCCCTGGGGGTGCGTCTACACTTACAAATTATGTCGATTTAAGCTTGCTTAAATCAACTTAATTTAATCTGTGTCTACACTACAATTTCCTTAAATTGACTTAAGGAAAATTAAAGTCAACTTTATAAAACCTACTTTAAAGTGGACTTTACTGGCTAAGCTGACTTTATAAAGTCGACTTAGCCAGTGTGGACACAGATTAGCCCTAAATTGACTTTAACTCGACTTAAAGGGCTCCAGGGCTCCCCCACTGCCCTCCCTGCCAAGGTGGCTGGCACAGGCAGAGCCTGGCGTGCCCCCCCACAGGGCAGGACACAGCCCTGCCCACCCTGCCCCTGCCAGTGTCCCTGTCCTGCTCAGCCCCCATTGTACCCAGGTACAATGGGGCAAATGCTGAGCCCCCTGGCACTTGGCAAGGGGTGCCCCCCACCACCAGTCCCAGGTCCACCAAGCCCCGAGAAGTCTACTTAGGCGTCCAGTGTGGACACTCTAAGTCGATTTGGCAGGGTCCCCTTTAAGTCGACTTAATTTTTGAGTGTGGACATGTTAAGTCGACTTATTTGGCCAAGTGTAGACATGGCCTGGGTGCTGCACATGCGCAGAGTGAGAGATCACCTTTGCTCCAAAGAATGTAGTCACACTAGGCAAGACAAAATGCTTGTATCGCCATCTTGGACAGGGAAATTGAGGCACAAAGCAATAACATGACTTGCCCTAGGTCTCAAATGAACCCAAAATGCTCTACAGCCATTTTTAGCCACCCCCACTGAAACAGTGCAAGCCTGAGCCATTTGACCTGGGCCAGTCGTGGCACTGAAGCAGTGTCACAGCCTACGGGGGGATGAAAGGGGGGCACAGCAGGTCTGGTAGCTCCTGAATAGGAAAGGCAAAACCAGCGACTCCTCCACCCTTTCCCTGGTGCTTGCATGAGGGCGAATCTGTCCCTGTGTGTTGTGACTGGCTTGTGACCATCCTTCATTCCTTCCCTCCATCCACCTCTGACCCACTGGCAGGGCCAAATTAAGGGGTCTCAGGCTGCCCAGGTTTGTGGGTCCCCTCCATGGCCCCCCTCTGCCTGGAGCCTCATCTCCCCCTACCTGGGGACCCAGCCCCCAACACTGTGGCTGGTGGTAGCCCTCCAGGGCCCACGACACTGTCGGGCTACTGGCCAGCCATGCCAGCCTGAGCTGCAGGACCCTGGATGGCAGCCTGTTAGCACTGCAAGCCCTGGAGAGCCACTGTCACTGGAGGTTGCCCTGAGCTGGGCTGGCCCCACCGCGGAAGCTCAGCAGCCTTGCACCTGTTGGCCCCGCCCCAAAGGGCCGGACAGCAAGTTCAGGACAGGGAGCGCCATGGCTTGCCAGGGCCTCTCCAGGACCCCCTCCTCAGCACCAGTGCTGAGCTGGAAGACAGGCAACAGGGCTGAATAAGCAGGGCCTATAGGGGCTGCAGCTCAGGGTCCACCTTGAGGCCGGGGCCTGGGGCTGCAGGCCCTATAACCTCTGTGTTAATCCAGGCCCGCCCACTGGCAGGAGGAGCGGCTGCCTCCTAGGTAGCTGAGCCACGATAGACATTGGCCCCAGCCCATTCTGGGGAAACATAGAGCTTTGCAGATGCAGTTTGAGTATGACAAATATTTACAGAAAATAAGCAGCCTCTGAATAGGGTGACCTGGGTGCACCCCCTTCCCAGGCAGGTCCCTGTGCATTCATCGTTGATGCTTTGCTCCCTTTTTGTTTGACTAACAGACACAAATCCCATTTAGCTTGCCGAGTCTCTGTGAAAGGAACGCATGTATGAGGGCGCTTTTCAGTCAGTTTTCTCCCCAATTGCGTCACTTGTTTTCGGATTGGGGCTGTTTTTTTTTTTTGGTTTTTTTTTTGCTGGTGCTGTCGTTAGTCTTTTCATTTCAGGCCAAACATTACAGCAGTGAGCTGCAGAACAAAAGTCTCTTCTTTTCAAAATAGACTGGAATTGTTCGGCTTTTCTTCTTATGCCCCGAGCCTGTTCCTTCTCTCTGAACCAGAGGAATTACAATTATTTCCCTGCTGCAGCGTGGGGGGGAGAATGAAGGTAGCAGGAGCTATGAGGACAGAATGATAGCCACCAGAGATAACGCTGCGCCGCAGGACCGGCTGGCTGGCTCACTCGTGCCTTCCATCCATTTGGTTTTGTAACAGGATTTCCTAGATTTGATCCTGAAATTCTCAACACCCTCTCCCCAGCTTAAGTTCTGCTCATGCTGGGAAGAATAACTCTTCTGCTACAGACTATCCTCAACACCTAGAGCCTTAAGGAAATTTGGATCTACCTCCCAATCTGAGTTGTGCAGTTTGTTCTCTCCCATAGAAAGAACTATGCTTTAATAATAACACTTTGCTCTTTCTGTAGCTCTCTCTAGTTTAACAGACACATCCATGCAGCCAACATACAGGCAAAAGGCACATACCTGTTGGGCAAAAGGAGTAACTCCTTTAGCTGTTAGTAAACAGCAGGACAGGTTCTTGTTAACCACGGAGCTAGCCACTAGAGGGAGACACTACCACATCTCAGTGCATTGTACAACAGTTATTGCAGCCTCAGTCTCATGAGCAGCACTGATTACACCCATTTTACAGGTAGAAACATTCAGCAGCTACATCATGACTTGCCCAAGGTCCCTGGGCTTGTGATGGAGCTGAAAATGGCCTTCACATCTTCTAATGCCCTGTCCTGAGTTGTAATCCACTTCTTCCTGCTTAGTCAATGGTCACATGCTGTTAGATAGGTAATACTGTATGCTAATGCTGGGTGCTTGTAATAACATGACTCATGGGGCTTTGCCCACTTCACTCTCCTAGTTCTGAAAGCTTGGCTGCCTCCTTAGCTTTAGAGTTTCACATACCATGCCAGGTGGCCTGAGCTCCCGGCAGTGCCAGGAGCAACACAATCCAAGTGTGGTGAATTTAGCAGCCACAAGCCGGGCTGGGTTTGACCACCAAGACCCAGATCCAAACACACTGGGAGAAGAAGGAGGTGGGTTTGGGTCTAGCAAGCTGGTCCAAGCCAGTCTCTGCCCACAATGCCTGCTGGGACAAAGAAATACAACAGCATTGACTTAGATTTCATGGCAGATGAAAGCTCTGTTCATTCTAAATCAGGTTCCCAAATTCACATGCGGCAATGGGGCTCACTTGAGATAGAAAATTGACCAGCCTATCCCAGCCCTGCATTCAGAAGAAGGAGACAAAAGTACTCTAGGTTACCCCCATTTTTTCCCCAGCACCACCCTCCCCCCTAGATTTTTGTTTTCCATATGCACTCCCACCCCACTGGACTGAGCTTCGCAGCTTAGCCCAGGTCCCTGGAGAATGGGTGATAAGCCTTGTCTCGTTGACCAGCGCTGGGCATATTTCACTTTAACAGCCTCCTTTCTTTATACAGGCTTCCCCCGGGTCAGACCCAGAAGCTGTGTCCTCAACATGTCCTCTGCTGGGGCTTTGACACGCCCAGAGCTCATCCTGACAGAGTTGTTGGTTTCACCAACATGGCATAGGGCCCAGTTCAAGGAGTGGAGGAGTCCTGGAGCAGGATGTCCCCAGGCCAGGGAAGGAGGGCAGTGATCCCAGCCCCAATCAGCCTGGGAAAAATGATCACATACCTCAGCAATGCTTTTACCGAGGCCTCAATGACCTTGGCTGGATATGGAGCTGGTGCCAGGGTGAGGATTCCTCTCCCTGTTCCTTCTCACACCCTCCCAGGAGCTGGCGTCTTGCTGGGATTGAAATCAAATGAGTGCTTTGTTCCTGGTCTGCAGTTTCATGCCCACTCAAGCACGGCACCCCATAGGGCTTTGTGGGGGTTGGGGAAGATACCCAGCCAGAGTGGATGCCTGGGCCGCATGCCCGTGAACAAGCCGCCCAAGCAGATAAAACAGTCCAGTGCTAAAACCAGGGCCTGCTTTGCCACTGGCTTTATGAGGCTGGATTGAGATTGCCAAGAGATGGGGGCTACATTTCAAGTGGAGCCTGTGGCCAACTTCCCAGTGAATGTGGTGGTGTGTCTGGAGCAGATCAAGGGCTGAGGAAAAAGCCAGGGGCTTGGGCAGAGTTTTGTTTTGAGTTTATGGGGGCCCCAATATTCCCAGGGAAGGTCACAGGGCTGAGGAGCCAGAAAGAGCAAGTCAAGAAAAGATGAGCCAGGGTTGCTGCTGGGCCAGGTTTCCCCAGAATCACCCCTTTTCTGAGGTAGCTGCCATAAGAAATTTGTCAGGGGGTCAGTATGCTCTGCCAGCTGGCCAGCTCCATGAGCCCTGCTTGTACCTCGGGGAGGGAACCCAAATCCTGGAGCCCGCGCCCGCTCTGGTTCTCAGCAGCTGGGCTGCTTCCATAGCTGTATTCCCATCCCCCAAACCAGGCTGCCTGTAGGGCTCTCCAAGCGCTACTGGGAAGGATGAAACCTGTCCAGGGCATATGGCTAGCAGAGCTCAGTGAGGGCATAGCCAGCCCAGCAGTCACGTGCCTTGCTAAGGCTGACCCTGGTCATCCTTCCTCCTCATGATTCAAGGTCACTAGCGGGGAGCTTGGCTGAGCCAATGCGGCTCAGTGGCTGTCTGTTCTCCCCACCTGCCCAGCACAGGATGGCTGGCCATTTCCTTCCTGTTTCCTCTGGATGGGCGGTTAATGAGTGTTTCCTCTGCCCCGCACCCCAACCCCCAGTCGGGAGCCCAGCTGAGCACATCTGGCAAGGCAGGAACCTTTCCAGCCTGCTCCTTTGAAGCACGACCTTTCCTTCGCTGTACAGCATCTCTTGCTTCCTGTGCAGACTCCAGCCCCTGTGGTTCAGACACTAGGTCTGAATGTAAAGGGAGAGGGGGGAGAATGAAAAGGAATTTATTAGAGCCGAGCTGTTCCAAGGAGCCTAAGAGAATAAGGCACCTATTGCATTTCACTGACAGGCAAATCCCAGCCTAGAGCACCTTTCTGGGGTGGGATATTGTCCCCAGCTTCCTGCAGGGGGCCTGAAGTCAGGGGCAGATGAATTGACTTGTTCAAGTTCGCAGAGGTGAGAATGCAGCTGATTGGGACTAGACCCAGGTGAGTCCAAGGCCTGAACCCTATCCACTGAACCTATCCCACCGAGGGGAGCAGGCCTGAAATTGGACTGCCAACTCAAAACCCTTCAGTGAATGAAGAAATAGCCATGAGTCAAAGCACTAAGAAGCAGCAAAGGACAGGCCAACGAGAGGAGAGGGGATCTCTAGGACAGTGGTGGTACAGCTGGCATGAGACCAAGAGCTCCTGCCAGGCACCGCCAGACTGCGGGAAGCACAGAAGAGATGGCTTTTATACCGGCAACAGAGACTGTATGAAAGGAAAGTTCCAAAGGGGAGCCGTGTTAGTCTATTGCAGAAAAACAAACAGAGTCCTGTGGCACTTTTAAAGACTAACGGAATTATTTATCGCATGAGCATTCATGGGAGAAAATCCCACTTCATCAGACGCTTTGAAGATGGAAAATTTACAGAATGGGAGGAAATTAAATGCAGGGGAGTGTATGACATAGGATCAGGTCAAGCTGTAACAGCAAATCAAAATAGATGTTACGGCTGGAACAACAGACTAGACTTCTATATAGATTGTTTCCTCCACCGGGCAAAGGCTGACCCCACTGAGGAATACCAAAAGAAACTGCACCTCGTACTCAGGAAACTACCCAAAGCAGCACAGGAACAAATCAAGGCAGCCACAACGCCAGAACCCCAACCAGGGATATTCTATCTACTACCAAAAATACATAAAAAAGGAAACCCCGGACATCCCATCATCCCAGGCATTGGCACACTTACAGCAGGATTATCTGGCTATGTGGACTCTCTTCTCAGACCCTATGCTATCAACACACCTAGCTATGTCTGAGAGACACTACGGATTTCCTGACAAAAATCCAATCCATTGGTGAACTTCAAGAAAATACCATCCTGGCCACTATGGACGTAGAGGCTCTTTACACCAACATCCCACACAAAGATGGATTACAAGCCATTAGAAGAAGTATCCAAGATGATGCCATAGCAAAACTTGTGGCTGACCTCTGTGACTTGTACTCACCCACCACCATTTCAGATTTGAAGATAATTTATACCTTCAAGTTAGTGGCTCTGCTATGGGTACCCACATAGCCCCACAATATGCCAACATCTTTATGGCCGATTTAGAACAATGCTTCCTCATGTCTCATCCCAAAGCACCTCTACTTTACTTTATATTGATGATATCTTCATCATCTGGACCCACGGTAAGGATGCCCTTGAAGATTTCCATAGAGATTTCAACAATTTCCACTCCACAATCAAACTTAGCCTGGAACACCCCACACAGGAGATCCACTTTTTGGACACTACAGTGCAAATTAGTGATGGGCACATAAAGACCACCCTATACCGAAAACCTACTGATCGCTATAGTTACCTACATCCCTCGAGCTTTCATCCAAGACGCACCACACAATCCATTGCCTACAGTCCAGCCCTAAGATACAATCGCATTTGCTCCGATCCTTCAGACAGAGACAGACACCTTCAGGATCTCTATCAAGCATTCTTAAAATTACAGTACGCACCTGCAGAAGTGAAGAAACAGATTGACAGAGCCAGATGGGTACCCAGAAGTCAACTACTACAGGAGAAACCCAAGGAAAAAAACAACAGAACACCATTGGTCACCACCTACAACCCCCAGGTCAGACCTCTTCACCACATCATCAAAGATCTACAGCCTACTCTTCAAGATGATCCCTCACTCTCTCAAGCCTTGGGAGACAGACCTCTCCTTGCTTATAGACAGCCCCCCAACCTTAAACGGATACTCACCAGCAACTACAGAACAAACAACAGAAACATTAAAGCAGGAACATATCCCTGCAACAGACCATGCTGCCAACTTTGCACTCATATCTACACTAAAGACACCATCACAGGACCAAATCAAGCCACCTACTCCATCAAGGGCTCATTCACCTGCTCATCCACCAATGTGATTTATGCCATCATGTGCTGGAAATGCCCCTCTGCCTTATATATTGGACAAACAGGACAATCTCTGAGCAAAAGAATAAATGGGCACAGATCTGACATCAGAAATTGCAATCTCTCTGCTCACTCCATATACGACTTGCTAATAGCTGTGCTGAAACAGATGACTAACAAATCACAGCTTCAAAAAGAAACTGCAGAACTCATATTTATATGCAAATTAGACTCAGTTGCCTTGGGGTTAAACAGGGACTATGGATTTTTCTCCCATTACAATAGGTGGTTTGACCTCACCTTCCTCTATGTGCTGTTCCCCAATGTTTGAATCCTAACATCTATTTTGATTTGCTGTTACTACAGCCTGATCTGATCCTATGTCATATACTTCCCTGCATTTAATTTCTTCCCATTCTGTAAGTTTCCCATCTTCAAAGCATCTGACGAAGTGGGATTTTCTCCCACGGAAGCTCATGCAATAAATAAATCTGTTAGTCTTTAAAAGTGCCGCAGGACTGTTTGTATAAAAGGAATGGATCTTCAGTAGAGACTCTCATATCTTCACCCCAGGCTGGAATCCTGATGGTTCAGGCTCTGCCATGAGACTGACACCCTCTGTCAGCTGCTATACCTTATCTTTCTAATTTATATTGTCACCTGCTGGGTCAGTGTGGTTCCTCTAGTGCAGCCACCTGATTGGATCACACCCAGCATCTCCTTGTGGAAAATGCACAGTGCATGTCAGCCATTTCCCCTGTGAGTGGCTACGTGCTTTTCCATTCCGGTCACCTGAACTAGTTGACTGGCCCTTGGCTCCTCTCTCCTGATTTCTTCACACACTCCTCCCCTCAGAAAACAAAGCAAGGAACAACAAACACAAAGCCCCAGCACGGGAAAAGCAAAATCACCCTATGGTGCTGCCCAACCTGAAGGCCCCCCTGGACGCTGCATTGCAGCAGAGAAGAAAGCAAAATAAAAGCCACAAAGGAGCAGAGCTGGGATCAAAGAGACGCTTTTGGCTCAGCCAGACCCAGCAATGTCCTGTGTTTATGTCCCAGCCCTGATGTTGGGGGTGAGAGCAGATCACTGCCCATGGTTATTTGCTATTTTTACAAAAAGCAAAAGATGCTTTAATGCCTGCTGCGCCAGGAGGGTCTGCCCTGTACATGTGGCCCCAACCCAGCCAGGCGCTTTCTGGTCTCTTGGGTAAATATTGAACTTGGCTGAAGGTTCCAAATACCCTAGGGGAGATTTCAAAAGTGTATTTTGTTGACATGGTTACGCTGGATTAAAGCTGTTTTAGAGCAGATTAACAGCTCTCTAGCTATCCACACAACAAGGTCCCCCCCCCAACCCTGGGGGGTGAGAAGGACCATACTGGTCTTCTAGTCTGATCCCCTGCCAAGCTGCGACACATTCTGCTTTCTCTAAAAACCCAGGAGCGCTGCTCCATGTTTCAAGATGGTGTTTACCATCAGCGATTAACTAGCTATGACATGGCCACAGCATGAGTGCCTCTAAAACATCAAGGCTCCATCTCCGCTTGGTGTACATTCCCCCTCATGGAGATGGACCCACATTTTCTGGATACATCTCCTCAAGCTAGCAGTTATTCACTTCATCCTCTAGACATGACAGGCTGGCTCACTTTCCATGGCCAGGCAGGTCATGGTCTCTTTCATGAGCTTGCCAGCAAAGGTGCCAAGCCCATGCTCATCACCATGATCCCAACTACCACAGCAATTGATTAAAGCCATCAACTCTGGCGCCAGGGCCTTTGGACCAGCCAGCTGGTGGGTGATGACCTCCCTCAGTGCAGGCCCACAACAGGCTTTGAGCCAGCAACTTAGAGTCAAGTGGAGTCCAGTTCTAGCACCCGGAACCACACTTCCTCACCCAAAGCCACATGCCTGTGAGCATATCTCCATCTCCATGCTGGCTGGGAGTAGATAAAGACAATGCGGTGGTAAATAGATCTTCCAAGATGTACACAGCTGTTCTTTCCAATGTCCCACCCACAGAGCCATACCACACACACACACTCTGGCTATTGTGCTACAAAATGGGAATTTTATGCAAGATGTAAAAAGATAATGGGCAGGCCCTAGAATGGGCAGAGTCCATGACAGTCCCCAGGTCCTAGAAAAAAAAATCTACTAATTTCTTCCCTCCCAGGCTCCCAACCTCATGTCTCCATGGATCCCCTCCTCAGGGACTCTCTGTGCCCCATATCAAGACTGGTGACAAACCAGGACTCAGGAAGCTGACATACGGCTCTTCCATGTCATTGCACCAAGGGTTTTCACTGCTGGGCATATGCATTGTTGTCTTTTGCAGACATCACTATAGTAAATGACTCGGTGTCTAGAAATGACATTGAACAGTAAAATGAACAGTGAGTGGCCAAATTCAGGGACACAGCGAAGCAGCCTAGAGAACAGGTTAGGGTGTGAGTGTGGAAAGGTGGCTTACAGCTGTTGCCTGCACTGCACCAGTTGTACTGCTGTAGCTGCGTGCCCTTCCCCCCCATGTTGAATGTCACCAAAATGGATACACCAGTCCTGAGAATTGGGCCCTTAACAGTACATCATCCAGGGCTTGATCCTGCTTCTATTGAAATCAGTGGTGAAACTTCCACTGAGTTCAGTGGTGTAGGCGTGTGCCACCGGAGATCAAAAACTTCAGCCCCACAGATAACAGGCTATCAGTGTTTCCATCTAACACACCTTCCTCTGAGCAGCTGTTGAGTGGCTTCTTCTGACTCATGGTGGCAGCTGGCTCAGTATCCCAACTGAATAGGAGTGGTGCTCTTGCTGAAAGAAGACCTAGGCTGTGGACCAAGCAGTCACGAGAGACAAACCCTAGGAGCAGCTGAGCCTGGGGAGAAAGTTTGAGATTATGGGCCTGAGTCTCATTTGTCCTGCACCTTGTGCAGTTTACACCAATGCAAATTTTTAGTGCAAAGTGAGTGTGGAATGTCACCATCGTGATCTGGTAGCTTTTTGACTCGCTTTGCTGCTATTTATAACCATGCACAAGGGACAGGGCAATGGAGAACCAGGCTCTGTGTTGTACTAGTGTTAATTTTGGTGTTACTAAAACAATAAACCCTGGCAAGGGGGAAAGTTTGGAGTCTGGGGAACGTGTGTGAGAGCCAGTTGGGAACATCGCACAACTACTCACTGTATGTACACAGTCTGCATAACACAACTGTATAGACACACACCTCTCTTGGTTGCAGCTGAACAATTGCATATCACACACAAACTGGCATGCACACACACTGCTCTCTTACCCACTAACAATTACTCATCTCACACACGCATCCAAATCACTTCCCATACTGCTTCCTCTCAGGATGTCGTGAGGCAACTAACCTTGAACTGAGCAAGACCCCATTGTTCAAAGGATCGTTTCAGTCTCTCCGCTGATCATGGCTTGCCCAGAAAATCAAATGTTGATGAGGTTTGTTTCAATTTGCCCTTTCCAAATGGATAAATTGGGTGCTTTCCCAACAGAGCAGAGCAAGGTGATAAAGAGAAGCCAAATTTTCCACAGAAGAGCTCCCAGTAATGACTAGAGAATAGATACAGCTCTCACTTTACACAAGGGAGAAAGCCAGATTCAGATTCCAGTTAATGTCAGAGGAGCTACTACAGATTTACACTGGTATAACTGTCACCCGAATCTGGTCCTACCTCAGGAGAAACATAATGCTGTAAAACCAAGGAATCAAGGGCCTGGGACAGCGATCATTTCTGCCACTGATGTCATGAGGCTTGAGTTCACACAAGAAACACTGCATCGCGCCCAGCTATTGGATGCTGTGTCAGTTATACTTCTGTAAAACTGTCAGGTACTAGTATCACTCCGGATCTCTGCATGTGTGATGAGCCAAGTATAGTGAAACCAAATTCTGCACAATGAATTGCAATGGCTGAGACGCTGCACTGGCTGAGACGCTGCAATGGCTGAGATGCTGCAATGGCTGAGATGCTGCAATGGCTGAGATGCTGCACTGGCCTTCAACTAAGGAAGCAGCACAGTTTTGCTGGGGAGATAGCACATTTCAAAATAAACATGCAGCGCGCTGTGTTCTTTCAGAGACCTTTTCCCTTCAACAGCCCCAAATAAATTGTTCCCTGGGACTGTTCCAAATCCTTAAACTGCAATGATGCCTCCCCAGAGGTCCTTGCTGAAACCATGGTACTCAGTGTGCCTGAAAAGGAATGCAGCTGCTGTTAGGTAGGAAGAGCACTAAAGTTAAAACTGGATTAGATCTATTGAGCAAGAGCCAATTGTCGGTAGAGCAAAGGAAGTGCATAGCGCAGGCGGGCTTCTCAGCTATCTGGGAAATCTTTTTGTGAGAGTTATGTCTGAGCGGTTAGAGTCTGCTAATAGCCTCTTTGCTATAGGGCAATTGGGAATCCAAGGAGGGTGGGCAAAAGAGACGTGTTGCCTAGTTGATTAGATGAGGGGACAGAGAGCAGGGAGTCCTGCGTTCTGTTCCTACTTGTGTCCTGGATTTGCGGTGTGACTCTGTACTCAGCTTCCCATCTCCCAAAGGAGCATAATAGTATTGCTCTGTATCACTGGGGCTGTAATGAGCCTTAATGAACGCATATAAAATGCTCCAAGATCCTTTAAGGATAGGCACTATAGACGTGTGTGGCATTCTTCCTTTGAAGAAGCCCTCCTTGAGGGGATGCTGCATATTAACCACTCCTCTGCATTTCTGGAGAAGAGGTTTGCTTACATCTGAGTGACACAATCAGGTGATGACCCACCGCACCACAGTTCTGCCTGGGACATAGCACAGAACATAACTTCGGTTGTGAACTGGTTCCCTCTCCCTCACGTGTCAGTGCTTGCTGCCCAGCGACTGGCCTCAGAACATGAAATAACTAGGGAGCGTGGATTGGGGAGATGTCACAATATTGTCTGTGTCCAGCACAGGGTTCTCTGCAAGGATTTCCTCCTCATTTCCAACGTTCAAAATCCCAGGTCCTCTGGGAGACAAGGAACAGTCCACATCACTCGGAACTGAGGGTGAAAGGTGAGGTTTGCAAAGGGGTCCTACTCTCATTGACTTCAGAAGCAGTTGACTGCCTGGCTCCCTTGACAATCCCAGCCTCAATGTGCTGGATGCATTGAGCCAACACGACCTAGTTCAGCAAGAACCTCACCTTCTATCCAGTTTGGCTCCAGCCTCCTAGGTGCCACATGAGCAGCAGCAACAGCTCTTGAGAGATTGCCGTGACACTTGCCCTATATGGAATGAAATCCTGGCCCCAGTGGAGTAAGCAGGAGACGTGACTGTCCGATGATCTCTGCTCTCATTTAAATGAAAAAGTAACTTTCTGAGCCTGGCAGCTGCGGAGAAAAGCTGGAGAATGTGAATGCTAAAGGCTGACCCCTCCCAGAATTCAGAACCCCTCCTCCCATTTATTATTGTCCTCTCTCGTCAGTGTGGAGCCGGTCTCATGAGTTGGAAGGGCAGGGGGCTGGCTCCCAATTTCCAAATGACGGAGGATGGCTAGGTATCCTGCCCATTGATTCCGGGGATTGAAACAACTTCCAGCACGAGTGGGGTTGACACACTGAAGAAACAGCTTGGCTGGCTGCCAGCGCTTCCCTGGTATAAACTGATTTGTGGAGACAACTGTGGGCATCTCCCATGGGGAGTAAGTGGATTCAGCTCTGCGGTGACAACTCAGATTAACTCAGCCTGCCATGCACAGAGGAGAGGCAGTAGTGCGCTAATGGGAAATGATGGCTGTCAGGAAGGTGGGCCTTTTCTTCACCCATCTAAGGAAGACAGAAGCCTGGCGCCCTTTGAACACGATGACTTCTTCACACAGTATTATGCCCACTGGTTAGCCCCTCACTGTGCAAAACACCTCTCCGGTGCCTCACCCTGTGCCTGGGGTATCAAACAGGCTGCTGGAATAAATGGATGCAGCGCTGTTAGCTGCTGTGGCGCTTGCCCTATTTCTACCCACAGAGAATTTGGCCCGATAGGATTTTGGTTCTGTTATTGCAGCTGCACCTCGGAGCCGCAGTCATGGGCCAGCACCCCAGTGCGCTTGGTGCTGTACAAAAACAGCTCAAAGAGGCTTTCTGCCCTAGAGAGCTTCCAATCCAAGTGCTACGTCCCAGCAGAAGAGCAGCACCAGTGTTCAGGAGAACGCTGTCCCCTGTGGCTACCCCGGAGCAGCTGCAGCAGAACTATGCAGAGCATGAGGAACGAATATTCTGACGTCAGACCCAAAGGCTGGTCACTGCTTATGCTCTAAGAGGTGGCCCCCAAGTGCCATTGAAGGCCACAGGACTGAGGCTTCTAACCCACAGAGGGTGGGACCCAATCTCACAGCCAGAGTCGACAGATTCACGCCACCAGGGCCCAGGCTAGCAACTAAAATTAGTCGTGTGGGTGTTCTGGCTCAAGCTGGAACTTGGGCTCTGAAGCTTACGGAGAGAGGTTTACTTCAGACCCTGGGCTCCAGCCTGAGTCAGATTGTCACAGCAACATCTACACAGCCCAGAAATGGCATTCCAGAATGTGCCCTGAATGGCCCTTCTTGGGCGGGGGGCTGAGCTCACTGGCACCAGTGGAAGTGGAGAGCAGGGGTGCAGAAGTGAGGGGAGTTACCCCCTGTGTAAGACGAGGCTAAGCAAGTGGCGAATCTGTGGCTGATTATCTGTGACTTTGCAACATATGCAGTTATTTCCACCCATGCAGCAAGGTTGTAGGATGCCACCTAATCAGAATTCCCCCTCACATCCACCAATGATAGCATTTGATGCTCACTTTGCACCGCTGTGAATGGAGGGGACCTGTCCTGCTCTTCTAGAGGATGTCTGCAGTGTATCCATGTGTGGACGTACCTGAGCAGCTACCAGAGCAATGAAGCCCTGTGGATACTTCCTCAGCAGTAGCCCACCCTGGAGCCTGTGCAGTCATTGCTTTGGAGAATAAAGCTAACACAGTCATGTCCACACATGCTACAACCACACCCCTGGACTGCAGTGTAAACGTACCCTTCAAGGTAGATCTACCCCAAAATCCCAGCTCTGAAGTTCCCTGAACCTTGAGCTCAGTTTTGGCACTGTGTTTATAATGAGACACACCCAAAAGCTTGGCTCAAACCATTCGCAGACACTGGGGTGATCAGTAGCCAGGGGACAATGCTGTGTGGCTTGAATCCATCTCTTCTGCACTATCTGGTTGCTGTTCAGAATGCAACCGTCTCTCAAGCAGCCCAGCCCTTAGAATGCCTTTGTTTACTCCTCCAGCTAATAAATGCTTTATGGGAAACCCACAGGCAGGGAGGAAGGGAAATCCAGGCATCTATTTGCATTCAAAAAATACATTGTCGCCACTGGAGTTCAGAAGGTCAGGGGCCTGACTAGCTGCCCAGACACGATTAAGTTGGCTGACACATAGCGCCACTGAATTCGGAGATGTGCTTTTCTTTGCAGAAGTCTTGTCGCCCCTTCCCGTCCATAGTGAAATCATATGTCACGAGCCTTTAACAACAGCCAAGAAAGCATTTTTAGATGGAGGGGATCATAAATAACCCAGGGCTGCTTCAGGCCGGCCCACGCCAGAGGGCCGCACTGAGGCATCTTTTTAAGGGGATGCAAATATCTTTTGCAGATGTAAAGAAAAAATGGGCTTGTAGTAGCAGTGGGCCAGGCTGCTTGAGCACAATAGAGATATTATAGCTTTAAAACTTGGGTCACCACTTCCCCACACCCACAGTGCTGCAGCCCAGTCTCTTGTCCTGATGCATGATCTGCACTGGACATTGAGGGCTGCACTACACGTCCTGCATGTCTATGTATGTCAGTCAGATTTTCCCAGGACCGATCCTATTTTACTGGCTGGTGACTGATGGTGACAAAAGGGGGCTTTGCTGAACAGGCAGTGGCTGTCTGTGATGTGAGGACTTCACCTCCTGCAGCGGAAGGGTTTGCAAAAGGATAAAATAAACAGCTTGATGCATTGGGGGACATTCAGGAAAGACCAGGTGTTCCATTGTACCAGACAGATTCTCACTCGCCTGCTGCAAATTGGCATAGATCCACCTGCCTTCTGTGGCAAAATGCCAGTTTACACCAGCTGAGGATCTAGCTTCATCTGTTTTCTTTCCGTTTTGATTCTATCCATCTAATCTAATCAGTGGGATGTCCATGGATTAATGACCAAACAAAGGCAATGATGGGGAAAATAGAACCCGCCCTGTGCGAGGGTATTCACCATGGGACAACTTTGCCAGCTGCAAACAAGTGACCAGATGTGTTGTGTGTGAAATGGGGAAAGCACTCGGGGATCTGTCAACAAAAACTGGCTTTTGTCGACCGAACTCTGTAGCATAAACCAGCCCTAACACATGGTCATTATTCGAGACTCTTCATGCCCTGGGGAAATGGGACCAGTCTCCAGCCCTTGTTCTGGTTTTGGAATCAGAGAGGTTTGAGAGAACTCAAAGCCACCTCTGGTTCTGTTTGCGTCTCCAGTGAATGCGCTGAGTGTAGCTGAGCAGAGCTACTGCTTATGGGAGAATGAATTATAAGAGGCAGTAGTAACATCCCATGAGTTTTTACTCTCCAGTTGTTGGGATTGAGATTACAGAGGCTCAGCACTCTGTGGTTGGGGTGAATGCTAGGTTGCCCCACTGGTCTGGCTTGTACATTTTTCCTCCTCCCAAACATTCCTCTGCTTTTTTAAATGGGATTCAACTTGTTCAACTTGTGGGCCTGAAGGATGATGCTGAGAGGCTGTGTCCAGTTAGCCAGAGACCTCTGCACTTTCCCTGTCCCTGGAATGCAGCCTTGTGAACTCAGTGCTATATGGCAGAGGCTGAAGCATGGTGCTAAGGAAGGCAGGCAGGACCTTCAGACAGCTGAGCACAACTGGTTTAATCTGCTGAGAAGGGCAGCAGAGTTCCCCAGCATCTATTGTATGAGCTGGCGGGAGGCAAAGGGACCTCAGAACAGCAGGATGCACAAGGCTGGGGAAGAGAACATGCTGGCCAGGACAGAGGGATTGGCTATTTCTGGGCCTTGGGACCTGGCACTTCCACTCAGCTGTGGCTGCCCAGCAGAGGCAGGTAAATGGGATCTAGGAACAGGTTTCTGATGGGGAACCTGTAAGGAAACACATTCCTTTGTTACTGCACCTCTCCTGTCGGCACTAAAGAGCAGCTGAATCTGGGGTGCGTTCTCTGCATGAAGACAGGAGCAGGAACCAAGTCGCCCTCAACTTTGAAAGACAGCTGCCCAGCCAGCGAGGCCTAGGAAACCCAAATGCAGCCCTGACTCTGCCTGCCTCTCTCTAATGGACCAAATTAGCTAAACCTCAGTGTACTCTGAGGCAGGTCTGGGTAAAGGGAAGCCCTTCTGAACCCTCTTTTTGGCACTCCCTAGCTCTAACACTGGCACCCCCATATCTTCTGGTGCAGAGCCAGTGGACCCAGAGGAGAGGCTGGTGAGCTGTCCTAGGCAGAGCCAGGGGCTGGAGAGGAGGCAGATGAATCACACGCCAGCATTCTAGTACCTTTTGGAAGCTATTTTTTTTGCCCTCCACAATTTGCTGATCTCATTAGCAGTCCCATGCTTTCCTCCAGCCGCAGTCAGAGGTGCCTTTCATCGAGTTGTCCCTAAGTAGCTTGCTCACATGTTCCGGCTCTAGCTGCAAATATGTAACCTTATTAAAAAATGAAAGCAAGAAACCGCCCTTTTATATAGGAAAATGCACTGAGCTAGATCTTCCACCCTGAAATGAAACTTTATAGCTTGAACCAAAGTATACATTTTCCATCCCTCCCTCAGGGATGCTGTTTCCATCCTAATGACGTTGGAAAATGTGATGGCTCTTCAGCCAGCATCCAAGTGAGGTTCTTTCTATAGAGATAGGAAGATGCATAGTCACAGACAGAAATCTCTTTCTTCTTTCTAGCAAAGCAAAGGCACTTCTGGATGGCCACGGCCATAGCTGTGTGATAGATGATTAGCTCAAGCATAGTGCAGGGCATTACAAAGAGCTAGTTAGCTGGTCAGATGAGCTGGAAGACTCTCAGCGCTGGAAGAACAGATCAAAATATGTGTTTAAAATTTGGAGGTCCAGAGCTATCAGACGCAGGCCAGGCCTAGGAACTGGGATCACTGAGGCCAGATCCTCACCTGAGAACATTAGTATCACCCTATGGACCTCAGCAAACTCTGCTGAACTCTGAGGAGCTTCCTGCTGGATTCTAAATCTGGCTCCACCATTCCTGGCCCTTCTTCCTGCACACCAGCCTGCCCCAGGGCTGGATTGAGGCAGGGGCTTTAGGGGCTGCAGCCCTGGGCTTGGCCCAAAGGGGAGGCCCCACAGTCCCCCCAAAATCCAGCCCTGCTCAGGCTGGCACAGTGTTGGCTGGACCACCACAGCTCAGGCTGGCCTGGCAGGTCTCTTCTGCCAGGCCCCCAGCGTGGTGGCCCCACATCACTTAGGGCCGGGGCCCTGCAGGTCTGCCGCCATAGATCGTACTGCCCTTCAGATGTCCCTTCTTCCACCCCTGGAGTGCTGCTGCATGGGCCTGCCTGCCCCACCCACAGCCACTCAGCCTAGGAGCAGGAGTGCTGTGAATCACAGCCTGTGTCCCCAGGGCCCTGAGTCTCTGATCACTGGCCGGCTGGGTCCCCTCTAGCACCACAGCTGGCGGGTCTGCCGGGTGGCCCCAGGGCTGGCGTGCCTGAGTGCTGCCCCCGCCCTCAGGCTGGTTGCCATGGTGGAGGGCAGGGTCCCAGACCAGGAAGGAAGGGGCATGAAAGTGGGCAACCTGGGGCTCTGTGACCCCTTAATCTGGACCTAATCTGCCCATCTGACATGGCCCCTCCTCCTGTTAACCCCAGACCCACTGCTGTTCACATTTCCTTGGGTTCCAATTTGATTTCATTAGGAGGAGTCACGCAGCAGCAGCCATGGCATTGATGCACAGTGGGGGCTGCCTGGATGTGGCGGTTCACAGTGGGGACCAGAAGCTGAAAGGATGTGTGGCTGTTTACTGGCCTAGCTGAGATGAGTCAGGGGTCTCGGCCGAGGACCCAGTGGGCATCTGTCCAGAGCCCCTATCCCACCAGGAACTGGTGCTGATTTGCATTCTTCTAGGCCAGCTCTGCAGGGAGCTCAAGGACCATAGGCTATGTCGACACTTGCAAGTTAGTTCGAATTAAGGAAGCTTAATTCGAACTAACTTAAGTCTTGGCCACACTAGGCTTTCATTAGTTCGAATTAAGGGCTTCCTTAATTCGAACTAATAAATTCGATTGCTTAGTTCGAATTAACGGTTAATTCGATCCGTTAATTCGAACTAAGTCAAATGTGGCCATATTAGTTCTAACTAACTGCTTAGTTTGAACTAATCAGCAGATTGACCTTCCTGTAACTGACTAATTCGAACTAAGCAAGTGCCCTTCATGGCCATGGCTAGTTCGAACTAGCATTCCAGTGGGGCCATGCTAGTTCCAATTAAGTTAATTCAAACTAACTAAAATTAGTTCGAATTAGTAAGTTCGAATTAACTAATTCGAACTAGCTTTTGTAAGTGTAGACATAGCCATAGATACTTAACCCTCGTCGCACTGCCGGAAGGAATCGCTCTGGGTTGAAGCTCACTGGCAAGGCACTATGGGGGAAAATTGCTCAGCACCTTCATGTGTGGTCTCAGTTCTGTGGGAAGGGGACCTCTGAGCAGCCAGCTTCCTCCATGTTTACTAACTCATTCCACTCTGGATGAAGACCATGAAGAGGGAATGGGACATTCCAGCCGACCCGAATTCCCTTCCACCCCCTGTACCATGCCTAGCCTCTGGACCCAGCGTCTCATCGAGCTGGGCCAGGGCACTGCTGGAAAGCGCTTGGCACCCAGGAGTTTACACAGGAAAGTTGGACCAAGGCCCTGCCGCTTGGCTTCTCCAGCCTGCCTCTAGTGTTTTCAGCCACCCCGGGAGCCTTAACACTACAGTACCTGGCATGGCCCATGTTGGCTGGTTTCATAGCCTCTGGACCAGGAGCATTGCTGGTTAGTAAAAAGATCTGGGGCTGTGCTGGACAGCTCAGACTTTACACTCTGACAGCCTGGCTCCCTAGAGACTGTGCAAAACAGAGAACAGTCACTCCAGCTTCCCATCCCCACCCCCCTTTCACTGACCCACTCCCTACACTGGGGCCTTCAGCAATCTCTGATGACAGAGAAACCCCCTTTCGCAAGGTGTCTGTTTCCTCCCCCTTAATGCACGAGGGTGATGGACAAGGCATGAGCAAAAGAGAGAATTGGCCCTCGGGTGTTTTTAATTCTGCAAAACTTTGGTGGACACCTAGCTGAGACCACACTGAGGTGCCCATTGAGGGTCCCATCCGGCAGGCTCCCTTCATCCAGCATACCCTTCCTGACACTGGGTGAAGGCAGCGAAACTATAATGCTATTGTCATGCTCTGCACTTTCAGGCCAGCGTACGGGAATGTTGTTGCGAGGCAAGAGGACAAGAGGGCCCTTGTTTCCATTCTTTCCCAGCCCATCAGCCTCCCAAGAGCCAGAAATCACTTTGGTTCGCACGATTAACCTGACTATGGATGCCACATGACAGCTGGCTCCCCTGGGGCTTCCTCAAGTAGTGAGCGCTGGGATCCAGGCTGATCTGAATAGCCAGCTATGCAACCACTGGGCACCGCAGGCGGAGAACCAATGCATGTCTTTGCTTATTCAGACCCACACAGCTCAAAGCGAATTACACATCTGACATCCCATGTTTAGCTGCGTGACCTTCAACAAAGCTCTCTCCCTTCATCTCCACAGTGGCTGTGTGCCATGCGGACTCTCGTTAGAGGAGGAAATAGAATAGGAGGCCATATCCTGCTGTGCCGCAGGGAATGGCGTTGGTGAGTCAATAGGAGGCACTGTCCTGCAGACGCAGTGCCATGCAGGATGGCATTCAGTGGTGCTTTTTTTCAGACAGTCCCTTGGCATTTGTTGTTGAAGTCTGGATGTTTGTCCCGTTGATCTGGCCCTATTCCAGGTTGTGGAATCACATTCTCCTGGCCTAAATTATCCCAGCCATTTTTTTTCATTTGGTGTCCTAAACTTTTGTGGAATGTCATAGCGTGCTGTTGCACTCCACCTCAGGATGGCTGCATTCCAGTGCTGGAGGAAGCAATTCCTGTATATAAATTGTAGAGATCCTTCAGGCTGACAGACATTGTTTGGCTGGATATACATGCCAATCGCCAGACACGTTTGGAAAACCGCAGGAAGCCAAGCTTACTATTTTTATACATTGTCTTTACTGCCAAATAAAAATACAAACTGACTTGAGCCCTAAGCTGGCAGGAATTGGACAGGCAGTTAATTGAGAACTTGAAACATGGGACCGGCTATTCACCTGGCATATATCAGTGTAGCTCCTTTTATGTCAATGGAATTTTGCCACTTTCCACCAGCCAGGGACCTACCCCACTGTAATTAACTAGGTGTGACATAAAGGAGAGGACAGTGCTGGCAGATCAGCAAGCACAGGCCAGGAGTGGGCAACTCTGGCTGGTGGATGGAAGCTCTCCAAAGAGAACCCAGATGCTGGAGTATATAGTGCTAGTAGGTCACTGGCTGCCTGCCTTTCCCCTGAGTCAGGGTCGAACCAATGCCCAGCATGAGCTGTCAGAGCTGTCGCCTTTCAGCCCAGGATCCGTAGTCATTAAAGACCCCTTGGCACTTTTCATCAGAGTCAGGTGGCTAGCTTGATGTCCTGGCTCTCTGCACTCTTGGGCCGAACTAACCCCCCACACCCTGCAGTTTCACTGGGGAAGGCTGGCTACACTTCAGAGGTGCAGAAAGTGGGTTTAGGAATGGGATTTTATATTACTGACTTTATATAGTTATAGGAATAGTGGCTTGTTAGGGTAGGCCCAAGCCTGAACCAGTTTTCAAAGGCCTTAGCATACTAGTTCACATGAACCTATGCCAAGAACTCAGGAGTCACATAGCATGCACCTGCAGCCTTGAACACACAATGTTTCAAGAAGCTCTGTATAAGCGCATGAGAACTAATGGTAATGTTGCAAAGGGTAAATGAGCGAATGGAAACTGATAGCGATGTTGCATAGCCTCAAGAGCGCATGGGAACCGAGGGGCTATGTTGCAAAAGAATGGAAAGTGAGGGGACCCCTGCCAAAACAGGAATGAACAACAAGTGACCCTCTGCCAAAGCAGGAGCGGAATGGGAGGCACAAAACTCTATAAATATTAGTCCCAAAGATGGGGAGGGGAACAGTAGGCTGGACATGACTCAAGATGCCCTGTGACTCCGGTTACAATAGCAAGTGGGGTCTGTCCATAGCCAAAGACAGAGAAAGGTCAGGTCCTGGTCTTGAAGCTGACTGGACTGGCACATTGGCCCGAGCTCATTAAAGAGAGGTCAGCACCTAATCCCCGAGGGTGGCGAGACTGACACGTTGGCAAGGAGGTCAGTGAGTATGAAGTAATCACCAAGAGGCCTCGGTGAACACTGGTTCAAAAGTAGCAACAGGTATACAGGTATATATGTAACAGGTATAAGAGTAACTAAAATAGTAACTGAAGTTTTTATATATGAGTAACTGATACAGTAACTGAAGATTAGCACCCCGAGTCCTGGTGTAAGGACAGAAGTAGGTTAGCACCCTGGTCCCCGAGGGTACGGGGGGGATAGGTATAAGGTTAGGGAACAAGCAGTTTAGCACCCCAGCCTGGGAGTACAGGTAGATAGCCTGCCATCCCCTTTGAAGTTAGGGGCACCCCTTTGAAGCTAGGGGCAAGTGCAGAGTAATAAGAATAAGTTTTGGCAATTAAATAGTTAATAATGCGCATTTACTTTGATCTTTAAGTCTTGCTGCAGCACAATAACAGTATAGTATAACAGTAAAGCATTAATCTTGCAGGTATAACAGTTAAAAAAGAGTGCACTAATAAAAAGAAAAGAAGTCTTACTGTTTTATAATGATTTGCAATAAACATCTTATGCTTCTAACTTTCCTGATTCCCTTGTTGTTTTCCCTGGTACTGATAATTCCCAGTTCCCCTCTACCCCCCTTGCTACTTCCTCTGTGGGAGCAGTATTTGGTTCCTTTGGTGATCACCTGGGTTATCGGCTAGATCGGTTTAACCCTCTATTATCTGGTTCTGGTTCCCCTGACTACTACTGATGTACCTGTTAGTGCCTCCTCCCTTCCATCAGATCAAGGCCGGGCTATAATCCCGGTGGAAAAAGAACCCTCATTCCAAGCGCACCCCTCGATGAATAACACCCCGAGGGTAGACGTTAAAAAGTGTAGTGCGATGCAAGAGGAACCGTGTGGTGTAGTGGAGCTAGAAAGGAGGAGCTGCTGCCTTTCGTCTCCAAGTGATGGATTTCCGGTGTATGGCTCCCTGATGGAGCTCTGCTCTGATATATCCTTTGGCCAGAGAGCACTTACAGCAATGAACACCAGTAGCAAAAAAAAACCTCATGCAAAGAACATCCCAGTGTATGGTCCCAATGCTACAGTAGGACTTCTCCTGTATCCAAGGTTATGTATATGTGCCTGAGTTTGCAGGACTGGGCCTGATACATATAGGAGTTGCTTCATGCACCACTGAAATGCAGTCACCTCTGGGGGAGAGCAGCTTCTAACAGCACTCAATACTACTACATTCTAAAGAGGCATTTTGTAGATTGCTAGTCCTCCCTGAAAGGCCTTGTAATTTCAGTGTGGGGGAGTTTAACAGCCTGAGTTAAAACCCAATGGTAACTGGGACATGAATTAAACAGGATTCTCACTGTTCTCTAAGACTAACCCTCCAAGTCTGGTTTGTTCCATATTCAGAGACCTACAACCTGATTCTGATCTCATTTAAATCTGGAGTAACTCTACTGGCTTCAGTGGAGTCACTCTGGGTTTATAACAGTGAAACTCAGGGCAAAATGTGGCCCTAATTCCTTTGATGCTAACAGAGTTACTCTGGAATCACACCAGTTTAGAAAGGTCAGAATCTGGCCCCTGCATCAGGATTTTAAAATAAAACAAAACTGTGTCAAATTTAATTATTTTCCAATCTGCTTTTTCCTGCTTCCCCCAGCACAGGGCTCCAGGCAATATGAGAGATGAAACCTTTCCCGGCCGGGGTGATGCAAAGCCAAGTAGAACTGGCACTGATAATTTCGACTAAAAAGCAAGTGACTCCAAATGAGCAACAGTTCTGTGAGAAGTCTTACTTGGGGAGTGAGTGATGGAAGGAAATGATCTGCCTTCTTGCCTTTGGCTTGGCTAGATGCAGCCAGGTGGCTGGCTGGGATCCTGCAGTGGTGAGTACTGGGAAGAACAGCACTGGAAGTGGAGTGGCCATACTGCTAAGCCTAGAGCCAATCCCAGCATATACCTGAACTCTTGGAGTCTCCTGTGCCAGCATCTCTGCTCAGCAAGCCTCAGCAGCCTCCAGCACCTGCTGGCTTGCATGGACCCCCACCCCGGCTACCTGGAACAATCATCTTGGGTAACCAACCCCATGGATCTCTCCATGTGATAAGCACCCAACATTTCTCCAGCTCCCCTACAGTGACAGAGCTTCTCCACCCCAAATTGGGTGATAGAGGCCCTGATACCAGCAGCTCCAATTGACTTAAATGGGAATGACAGGCACCTGCTCTCCTGGGTTCTCTAGCACAGCTCTATACCACCATGGTGATGGAGCCAAAAGTCAATGGAAAGGCTGATGTTGTCTTCAATGGGCACTGGAATAAGACCCAGCGTTTCTAACCTAGGACTCAGCCCTCACGCAGGCTGATTTTACCATATTCTCAGATTAAAAATCCCTGCCTACATCAGCAAAGGAAACAAGATAGCACTAATCATGTTTGATCACGATGCCCCCAGCAGCTTTCAGATACCACCATGATGGGCAGGGCCATAAAAATCACAGATGGTGTTAGTGAGAGCAGCTGTTTTAGAGCCTTCCTGTTCCCCAGACTCTGGGATATATTTCTTATTCCTGCGTGTGTGAATCAATCAGGACATGGAACTGACTCATTTAAATACTGGTACCAGACGAGTGACAGAGCATCAGACAGCATGGATGCAAAACTCTTCCACGCTGCAGTTCGGTACCAAGCTCACCCTCTCATAGCATTGCAATGGCGTGCGGAGGGTGGGGTCAAACGTGCTGCTAAGTCCCAAAGTTAAAACCAGTTGCTTGACTCCACATGTGTCTGTGCTAACCCTGATTTGCAGGGGCCCCTCCAGTCTAAATTGGGGAGCTGGGATCCACCTTTCTTGTCATCCTGCACAGCTTTTCATTCTTGTTACTTTCCTGGGATTCCTCAAAGGGGAGAGACAAAATCAGTTTGGGAGAAACTTTGCTCACCACTTTCAGAAATCCCACAGGTTTGAAAGTTTCCCCTTCTGCTGGAGTTGTCCTCTCTCATTCCAGTCACTCTGCTTACACAATAGAAGGACAATCGACCGGTGTTTAGCAATCGAGTGTGATTTTCCACTTTTTCTCCATTAGTAACTTTTTGGCTCAGGCTATTCCTAGCCGGGGCCATGGGTTTTTCACCCTCTGGGTCAAAAGAATTGTATTTAACGGAGTACTCCCTTCTCCTTGCATTCCATGCTTTACATTTTGATCGCACTGAAAAATCTGTCCCTCCTGTGAAAAAGGACAAACCATACAAGAGGCCCAGCGTGGTCTTCATTATTGTTATTGACTTGTGTTAAAAGACAGGGAACAAAGGGTAGGAGTAAATGGTAAATTCTCAGATTGGAAAAGGGTAGCTAGTGGTGTTCCCCAAGGGTCGGTCCTAGGACCAGTCCTATTCAATTTATTCATAAATGATCTGGAGAAAGGGGTAAACAGTGAGGTAGCTAAGTTTGCAGACGATACTAAACTACTCAAGATAGTCAAGACCAAAGCAGATTGTGAAGAACTTCAAAAAGATCTCACAAAACTAAGTGATTGGGCATCCAAATGGCAAATGAAATTTAATGTGGATAAGTGTAAAGTAATGCACATTGGAAAAAATAACCCCAACTATACCTATAATATGACGGGGGCTAATTTGGCTACAACGAGTCAAGAAAAAGATCTTGGAGTCATTGTGGATAGTTCTCTGAAGATGTCCGTACAGTGTGCGGAGGCGGTCAAAAAAGCAAACAGGATGTTAGGGATCATTAAAAAGGGGATAGTAAATAAGACTGCAAATGTATTATTGCCCTTATATAAATCCATGGTACGCCCACATCTCGAATACTGTGTACAGATGTGGTCTCCTCATCTCAAAAAAGATATTCTAGCACTAGAAAAGATTCAGAAAAGGGCAACTAAAATGATTAGGGGTTTGGAGAGTGCCTCGTATGAGGAACGATTGAAAAGGCTGGGCCTCTTCAGCTTGGAAAAGAGGAGACTGAGGGGGGACATGATAGAAGTATATAAAATTATGACGGATGTGGAAAAAGTGGACAAGGAAAAGTTGTTTAAATACTCCCATAATACAAGAACCAGGGGTCACCAAATGAAACTGATAGGTAGCAGGTTCAAAACAAATAAAAGGAAGTTCTTCTTCACACAACGCACAGTCAACTTGTGGAACTCCTTACCTGAGGAGGTTGTGAAGGCTGGGACTATAACAATATTTAAAAGGGAACTGGATAAGTTCATGGGGGCTAAGTCCATAAATGGCTATTAGCCAGAAAGGGGTTAAGAATAGTGTCCCTAGCCTCTGCTTATCAGAGGATGGAGACGGATGGCAGGAGAGTGATCACTTGATCATTGCCTGTTGGGTTCACTCCCTCTGGGGCACCTGGGCACTGGCCACTGTCGGTAGACAGATACTGGGCTAGATGGACCTCTGGTCTGACCCAGTACGGCCTTTCTTATGTTCTTATGTTCTTATGTGTTCCATTAGTACAAAGGGACTGCAGATGAGATCAGGGCCCACTGTGCTGGGTTCTGCACCTACACATAATCAGAGAAAGTCCCTGCCCCAAAGAGGTTACATTCTAAATAGACAAGATGGATCCTAAGGAAGAGTTATCTGGTAGGGAACTGAGGCAAAGAAAAATGATGCAATGTGCCCAAGGTGGCAAAGGAAATCCATGGAAAGGCCAGAAATTTAACTTAGATCTCCTGAGCACCCAATGGGACCAAAATTGTCCTTCCTTCCAATAGGACAAATGGCCAGGCTGCCTGTATTAGGCAATCACTGCTGGGAAGCAATCAAACTGGAGATCTTCAGTACCGGCCCCTTACCACTGGGAGCTAAAGGAGAAACTCTTTTATACCCCTCCCAGCAAAGTACTTAACTGGCGCTGAACTTTAAACGCGGGAGTGCTTAAAGTTCAGCCCATCTTCAGGCGCACTGCGGGATGAAGGCAGACAGGTGGGTAGCAGGACCAGCCAAACACAACCTGCTCCACAGCCTATCTGGATGCTTGTCCACTGTGCCTGGGCAAGCTAGGTCCCATGCCGGTGATTGGGTGTGCTCGGCCTTGGGAGCCGGGTCAGTCAGGGGCCAGCTAGCACTAAGACCCGGTGGAATCCTTGTCCTGCCTGCTCCGCAGGGATCAGCCCGTTTCTTTCCACCGGGAAAGGCTCGCACTTGGGGAGGGGGCAACTTCCCCGGCCCAGCTCAGGGGAGGGAGTCACCCACTCTCGGCTTTTCCTTCTTGCAGGCGGGCTGGGCCTGGAGGAGCCCCACTGCCCGCAGGCCCGCCCAGCAACGCAATCGAGTCCCAGCTGCGGAGGCAAGTTGAACTCAGAAGCGGCAGCCGCAGCGGGAGTGTTCCCAGCCCCGCCCGCCGGGCAGGATTTATGACTGGGGAGCGGAGCGGAGCTCTTGTCTTCGGGCGGGGATCAGCAGAGCGCAGCAGAGCGGCGCGGACCAGGGGCGCGGATCAGCACCAGGGTGCGCGGCGCGGGACCCTGCCCTGTAATATGCCTGGTCTCCAGCCACGCATCTGCCTGCGCAGCTCCAAGCTTTGGGATTTGAGGTAGTTTCTTTGCCATGTTTGCCAGGACGGCTCTTCAGCTGGCTCTGTGGCTGCAGGTTGCTCTGGGACAGAGCATATCCAAGAAAGGTGAGTGCTTGCCAATCCCTGGTGGAGCCTTTGGTGTTTGCCTTAGTCCTTTAAAAGTCTGGGGTCGGCGGGGTTTGGGCAGCCCCGGTGTTACACAGGCCCCCGGGGGGCAAACTTCCTGAAGCCGCCTCCTCAGGGAGACAGTTTGCCTCCTTGATAAGTTATTTAAGCAAATCAAATTCAAAGTGCCTTGGGGAACTTGCTGATCCTAAGGCTAGAGTTGTCTGATTCTTCAGTAAACACTTACCAGTGCCCTGTAATGGGGAAAAAAGAAAGTTTTTTAAGTAAAAAGTAATTATAGATACTACCTATGCCCTGGAGTTCTCCTGCTAATTAATGGGGTTTAACAACTCTTTCCTCTGCATGAGAGCTAGAAACCTACTTTTATTATTATTATTTATTTATTTTTCTTGGACTCTAAGGTTCTCTCCTAATCCTGGGACTCCAGGAGCTGGGGCTCTGTGCAAAGACCCGAGTATCGCCACATCTCGGGACTGTCTTGCAGTACTGCAGTATCCTTAAGAGTAGCTTGGCTGATGAGAAATTCCAAAGGGGTAGCCGTGTTAGTCTATTGTAGAAAGACAACAGAGTCTTGTGGCACTTTTAAAAACTAACAGATTTATTAATCGCATGAGCTTTCGTGGGAGAAAATCCCACTTCGTGAAACGCTTTTAATGCGATTAATAAATCTGTTAGTCTTTAAAAGTGCCACAAGACTCTGTTGTCTTTCTACAATAGACTAACACGGCTACCCCTTTGGAATTTGACTACATGGAGGGCACTGAATACAGCCGTTTGAAGTGGAAATCCATCAACTTCAGTCCTATCTTCAAAGCGTCTGACGAAGTGGGAGACGAAAGCTCATGCGATTAATAAATCTGTTAGTCTTTAAAAGTGCCACAAGACTCTGTTGGCTGATGAGCTATTTCTCAGCCAGTGACCTGTTTTTGGTGCATCTTGACCATCCATAGCTTACCCTGCAAAACAGGACTGATCTATTGGTTGTGTGAGTGTCCCTCATTTGCCGAGATCTGGGCTTTGCCCCCTAAATATTGCCCAAGCAGTGTGGTCTCTCCCACTTGTAGTACAGACTCTCCTCTGGGTAATCTGCAGGCACTCCCGAGTAACTGGATAGACAGTGATGGTCCTCACCTGAGAGGTTTTGTTACCTTTGCCCAGGATGAGTCCATCCCCTCCCATCTGTTCTGACTGGGGCAGTACTGAGTCTGGAGCCTGCGTTCTTCTGCAGCCAAACTCCAGCTCTGTTTCTGATGATGCTCAATTTCCCGCTGCCCTTGGGGGAGTGTGTGTGGGGGTAAAGCATAATCACTGATGTCACTTGGCTTCTGAGTTCACTGTGTCCTTTCTACCAGTTCCAGGTGGTGTGTATATCAAACAGCCAGAGCGCATTGGGGTGACGGCTGGAAGGGAGGGGAGATTTTGGCCAGCATCACCCTTTGATCTCTGTGTATCAGGAGGGAAGCTTTGACTAGCCACTTTCTCCCAGATAAAGCCAAGGATGAGATTAGACAAGTCCGTGGTCCCATGACAACTTTGAGATCCCCCTATGGATTGTTTCTGATCACAGAGCCTGTACCTCGCTTAGGTAGCGTGCACTTTATAACACAAAGAAGCCATCAACCAGCCCTGCTTAGCAGGAGAGAGAGGCTGCATGGCTCTGCCTTTCTATTCCAAGGCCCTGGGCTCCAGCACAGCCAGGGCCCACTAGTGAGTTTTCCACCGCCAGTTCCCAGGATAGGAGAATTTTCTGGCTTTGAATAAGGGGCAGAGGTGCTCAGGGGCACTGCAGAACTCTAAGCCCAACAGGATCTGCTGTGCCAAGGTCGGAGATCATCCCAGCAGACACATTTTAATGAAGTCGCTTTACTGAAGTTGCCAAGAAACCAGAGATGGGTTTTAAAAAGCCAACCAAACCCAAGAGCACAGGCCAGGTTGAGATTAGCATGTGTTTTTGTCAGTGGGCTGGCAAGGGCTAGCAATGCTAAGGCAGGTTTTTTGTCTTAAAGATCCCACTGGAGGTAAGAAATCTTAGTTTTCCATCTTGCTGGACCACCATGCTTCAGTGATTAACGACATTTCAGGATTGCTTGGAACAGGGGCTGAGTACAAAGCACAATGGGATTAAGCAGCAGTTTGAATCCCAAAGTGGTGGATAAAGGGGAGGGAAGAACTGTAACATACAAGGAAATTGAAAAAGAAAATGCAAAGGGAAGGGCCATAAAGCATTCTTGAGTGTGTTATTTTACTTCTGTTCCCTGCTTTAGGTGACACAGTTCTAGTCTGGTGACCTCTGTGACTCAAAAGAGATGAGGGGGGAGCTATTTATTGTATTTGATTTGGGGTTAAGTGTCAGGGAAAGCTGACCCTTATGTAGCTCTTTTTAGTTTTTTTTCCAGTAAAGGAGCAAACCTTCAGGCCCAAGAGAGGGAACCAGCCAGTCTGTGGTAGCCATAAATGGCTGAAAAATATATGCCTGCCTGCTTCCACAGGTTCTCTAAACAATAAAATCTAACCACCTTCCCAGAAGTTCTGTGTGTTACTTCCCTGGTGTGCCAGCCAATCAATACACCCATTTCTAGAGAGGCCTGATGGGTCTATCTAGCCTTTCAGTGAGCGATGGTGTCATCTGAGGCTTGGTAGCGTGCTAGCTTACATCCATCTTTTGATTGTTTTTTCTTGGGTGTGGCTGCTCTGTGGTTTTGTGCTTTTTCTCAACTGTGGAGTCACTCAATAACTCTGGCTTGACTGGACTTTTACTGGAGACTTCTGCCTTGTGGTGTGTTTTTTGATCTCCCCAGGGAATTCAAGTGCATGTGCTCTTGTTCACCACTTACAGGTAGACTCCTTTGTCCACCTCCAGTTCCAGATCCTCCCAACGCTGCTAGGGCCAGCAGCCCTTGCAGCTGCTTGTTTTTTGACATTTGGAAAAGAAGTGACACCCCTGGGCGGGATGGAGGCAGGAGAAGAGACCAGGAAGGTGATGACTTCATGCCAGGAGATGGCAACTCTGCCAAGCACTCACGCTCTGGCCTGCCAGCCCACACAGCTGACCCTGCCATCAGGGCGATCCAGAAATGGGAAGCACAGAGCAGTAGCGGGGTGATCTACTTGACTGGCTTCAGGAATCCAAACTCCTTAACCGACCAATGTGGATCCCTCTGCCTGAATGGACTGATGTTAGGGGCTATGGTGAAGTTAGGGGCTGGGTGTTTACATCCTCCTGGAGATCACCAGTGTGAATCTGGTTCAGGCTAGTATTCTCTGAAAGATGCCTCTAAGGTGTCGCTTTCTCCAGAACCGCCTTCAAGTGCAGCCTTGCTGGCAGACTAAGCAGAGAGGCCTGGACTGAAGGGGCCCTGGAGAATAGATTTCCATGCCCTCCCGCCCCCAGCCTCCTGAGCTGAGGCTGGGATTGACATGCGTGTGCTGCTCCCAATGCTGTGCTAGCTCTGTGAATGAAGAGAGAACCCCTCTGAGCAGTTTGTTAGTCCAGTAGCTCTTTCAGGCACTCGCGTTGCTGTGTGGCCCTGTGAGCTGAAAGCTAGAGACTTGTACTTCAGATCTGGGTTCTATCCTTGACCTAATGAGTGAAAGACTCTGCCTCAGTTTCCCCTTCTGTAAAATGGAGACACTAATGCTTACCCCATCTGCAGAGTACTTTGAGATCTCTGGATGGGAAGTCCTGTATGCGTCCTAGATATTATAATGAATTACTGCCCCACTGCAGGTTTGCTCCGGCTCTTGGTGTTAAAATGTCAGAATAAGTAACTGTGGTTCTGTTTGGTCTGTGACTGTGTTTATAATGCTGTGGTGCAGGGGGCAGATGGGGGGTAAGAAGGCTGTGATGAATGTAAGCTTGTTAATCCATCTTCTAGGCCAGTGGTTCTCAACCTTTTGTGGGTCGTGACACACTTGGTGGCGTGTGAGACCCTACAGGACACCCCAGCCCCTCCCCCAAGCCCTCACGTGAGCTATGTTGTGTGTGTGGGGGGGGGGGGGTGGAAAGCATGCTGGATGTTGTGCAGATGTGCACGCGCACAAATTTACAGAGTAAACACATCCCTAAAATCACTGTCAAGCAAAGCCGCTGCATGCCAAGTTGAGCCTCACTGCCCAAGGGTGGGATCCTCTAGGGCTAGGTCAGTGGTTCTCACCCTTTTGTGGGTTACAACATGTTTTGGGGTGTGTGTGACCCTGCAGGACACCCCAGCCTTTCAGGACACACCTCCAGGCTGAAGCCAGCCTCCCCGCCCTCCGCAGCAAGCTTATTCTGTGCGGTGACACAGTGGTTGAGAACCAGTACTCTAGGCATCTCCCATGTAGTCACCCTGCTTTGGCTTCAATGCTTTGACTCCCTTTTCAGGTGGGTTCACAACAAGGAGGATTCACGTGAGGTGCCCTGTGGTTGGTTCCTGGTGTGTTGGAATGACTATGCCCTCTTCTCAGCTGAGATAGATTCATTAACTAGTTAGCTGCTGGCCCCTCTGGCACAGAAGCACAGAAGGGGGGCCGCTTCCCAGGGAGGACATGCAAACAGCAAGGGGGAAGGGCCAGTGTCAGGCACAGTGACGCTAGAACAAGTGTTGTACCTTTGTGATTTTTCAGCTGCAGGTGCCCAGGTTGCAGAGCTAACAAACACAATCACGCTCATGCTTCCTGCCGTCACACACGCATGTAACAAGCAAACACCCTGCTCTGGGCTCCATGCTCTCACACCCACGTGTGCTGAGGTTCTCGAGATGCTCACCCCAATGCACATGGGCACCCTGACCTGGACCAGCCCCCAAGTATATCCTGACACGCTTGACCCATTCTTCATCCCTGCTACACACCTCCTGAAACACACACACTGAGACACCCCCTGCTGCCGTTCGCTCCCACTTTGACACCCTGACACATAGACGTGATACATTCAGCCACAATGGTTGGGGCTGGTGTTGGGCAGGATTTCTGCCCCCCATTATTTGGTGTGACCTGAGGATTCAGGTCCCTCCTTCTCCTGGCAAGGGGTACAGGACATTTCCTGGAAGGGCGAAGGCACTTAGCGGATTCTTCTTCAGCACATGAGGCACCAGCGAGGGAAGGTAGGGACTTTGAGATGCATGCCCTGAAGGAGCAGCAGTTCCAGTGGGAAGAGGCGAATCCAAGTGTACCAATGTGAGGGTTAAATGGAAGAGAGCGCGTCTGAGGGCTGGGCCCAGGGTCAAAAGAGGGTCCAAAGGGCTCCAAAGCTGGGGCTGCTACTGCTCAGCTGTCCTTGAGTTCTGTCCCCTGCATCTGTGCCCTCACTTCGTTGCTGGGAGTCCTTTCCACAAGGAGCAGAGACTCGTGCTGCTGAGGGGCTAGGAGAAGGTAGTTACGCTGACAGGAGAGAAACCCAGCGCGCTTTATGAATGCTTTGTGTTGTGTGTGTCCATCTGTTTGTCTGTCTGTCCCTTGTTGTGGGTCTCTGTTGCACACTGTCCCACAGGTGGGTCTGGGCAGGCTGAGTTGTGTGGGTGGGCCCTTATCTAACCTAAGCCGAAGAGCAACAGTAAAGTGAATGCACCTAGCCAGAGACCTCCGTTCCCCTAACCAGGGAGTATCAGCCCTGATCCTGAGCCAGCCTGCCCCAGAGCAAAGGGCTGGACCTGGAGCTCAGTTCAAGCACAGCCTTCTGCTCAGGGAGGTACCTGGGACAGTTTTCTTTTTTTGGCTGTATTTGCTTTGGCTGTTGGTCAAGGACCAGGTTAGTGGCAGGTAGACCAGACCTTAGTGTGGCCTCGTGGTCGGCCAAGAGAGCCTCTGCTCACAGGGAATTAGCTGTGTTGAAATCAAACCTGCTGATTTACCCCCATCTCTTGATACCACGCCCCCAGCGTGGTTCTAGCTACAGTCCATTTGTTAACGTTCTGTTATGAATGTATTTCCACCTTGCGTGCGGTGTGGGCACTTGGACCTTGACTCTGCCAGCAGGGTAAAATACAGACCTTCCAATGCAGTCCCAACCACTGGACTAAAGGAGAATCCCCATTAGCTGTCAGCTCAGCAGCCCAGGTGGCCATGACACACAGTTGAGTAGATCTGATTCCATGCAGGGAGGAGGGGGCCATGGACATACATACCCACACCCACATTCTCGGTCTCTCTCACCCCTCCCCCTGCAACTCATCACAACGTTGTCTAGTCCAGCTCTAAATTTCCCAAGCCATGTGGCTTCCAGCCCTTCCCCAGGGAGACTGAGAGGTTTCACTAGTGGGAAGCTTTAAACTGTCCTTCCTTCAGGCCTGTTCCTGTTTGAATCCTCTGGGCTCCCTAGGAGCCATTCACTGGCCAGCTGGGTGATCAGAGCTCCGAGACCTGTGTCCCCTGCCAGCCCTCAGTCAGTACCTAGCCCCCTGGTGTTTGTCCTTTCTTCTAGTCCCTTCCCTGTCTCCTTCCCCCATTCAATGCCTGCCCCTCGTCTCTCTCTGCAGCTGGCGGCGTACATGTCTCCTTTTGCACAGTTCTTTCTTGGGAAAGTTCCCATTCAAACAGCTCCTGGCCTGTGGTTTTGGCTCACCAGGGCAAGCGGTTTGACAGCAGAGCTCTCACCACTCCAGGAGTTTCCACACTCCTGGGCTCAGTCTGCATTTGAGTTTTACATTTGGGGCCAGCTCTGCTATCCTGCCCTCCCACTCAGTGGGAATGGATTCCCTTCTGTCCAGTTTCCCTTTCCTTTCTCCTCTGGCACAACCTCTTTTCAAGCCTGTCAAGTCAAAGGGAGGAAAAGGAGGTGGTAGAAGTTGCTGGTCTGAGCCCCTTCCCTCCCCACACTACCACTTGCATCTCAAACTTTTGGACTTCCACTGTGGCCAGCCATGCACCGCGGGTGACCACATAGCAGGTGTGAAAAATCGGGAGGGGTGGTGGCAGCAATAGATGTGAATATTGGGGCTGTCTCTATAAAATCGGGACATCTGGTCACCCTATATGCACCCCACCCTTCCTGCTTTTCCACTCCTGGCCCCATGCCCCTCATTCCTGTCCCGGTCCAGTTCTGGAGCCATACATGCTGCTGTGCCAATGCCTTTCAATCCTGGCCCATAGCATGGCCTGGTCTTCTAGTCCTGGGCTCCCCATGCGGCTCTGCCCAACCAGGGCAGTTCTTCCAGTACTCCTCCTCCATGCTGTGCAGAACCTCCCCCCCACCCCACAGTCCCACTAACTGCTTTCCTTGTCAGGCCGGCTGCCAGGCTTGTCGAACGGTACCCAATTCAGCTCTGCCAGCTGTTATGATCTTGCACCTCTCAGCTCTTGTTTCTGGGAGCAGTGGGGAGAGAAGTGGGTTTCTAGCCCTTGTGGTTATAGAGACAAGCTGGAAAATATGACACCCCTTCACCCTGCCCTGGTTCAAAACTCACAAAGACAATAACAAGCAGTGAAAACTTACTACTTTAATTCAACATCTTTCTCTCTAAGCTAGTCTCATGGCTTTTGGGGGCCCAGCTCTGTTGTTTGAACGCTTGGGGCTCGAAAATAGTACTAGGGAATAGGTGGTGACTAGCCTCGTTTCTCTTCTGACCTGATTCAGCCAAGAGCCCAGATGTGCAGAAAAGAAAGGCGAGCACATTGCAACGTGGGGCATCTCCCATGGGCAACTGGAAGCATTTTCAGTGCATCTTTCACCTCTGTTTGGCATTTTCTCTCCCCTAAGTAGTTGTGAATTTTTGTAATAAAGGTATAAAGAATGGATGAATTTCCGAGCTTGGTCCTCCAGTCATGAGCAAATGAACCGGCTAGAAATGCTGCAATCACAGCAGATTTTCTATCATATTTTCTGTCCTCCTCCGCTTCCCCATGGTACTCCAATTAACTAAGCTGTGAATGGCAATAATGCGCCTTTCTTCTCGGAGGCTTTCACAGTGCACCGTGGGCGGTTTACTGCACTGCAGTGTAGACACTTTTTGGGTGGGGAATGCAGCGGGACCACACAGCAGTTCTTAGGAGATATGAATAATAATTGCCAAAGCTGAAAGCATCAGGGGAAAGTAGGTTAACTGGGTGGTGGGACTATGCTGGAACTTGGCCTGTCTAAAATGTGAGGCTCAAGCACAGATGATGGAAGATTTAGTCGTCAAGGATTGTACATGATTCCGAGAGACTCCTGCATGATCCTTGCTCTTTTGTGGGGGGCACCCCAACTTTTCAAAGTAGTGCCCTAGGTTCATTAACAGCCACAAATGATGTGGGTCTACATTGTACGTTTATTTCAACTGGACATCTACAGATTCAGTCCCTCCACCTTCTGGAGAATGAACTGAGACCCAGGGAGGCCTGCTTCCATCTCTGCCACAGGAGCAGACCTTGCTGTTAACACCTGTGCTACTCAGATAGCTCTGACGCCCACCAGGGATGGATTCTGGCAGCAACCTTGGCCAAGCCGAGAGTCTCCGCCAGCTCCATGATTCCGCTGCTCCTCCTGGGACGCTAGACGCAGCAGCATCTCCTACCACATTACTTCACAGTCTATATTGTTTTCCAAACAGCTTGTTTTTCTACTGGCCAAATTCAGTGCCAGGAAATCAGAAAAATCTCTTCTTTTTTGTCCCTTCCCTTGTCAATGGCTCCACCTGTTTCTTACTAGCTGTTTGCTTCCGGTGCTGGAGCTTGCTCTGTGTTTAGGCTAAGACAGTAGGTCTGGCTGGCATGGATGTTTCATAGCCTCTAGGGTATAAACAACGTGCCAGTCAAGCCGACTGGGAATGTTCAGAGTGCAGTAACAGCTAGAACACTTCCAGCTCTGGGTGCATGTGTGAACGTGCCAGGAAACAGCCTGTATGTTGCACAACAGGACCTTAGGGGTTTTATCACTGGCAGGGAGAGACCAGGAGAGTGTCTGAAAAGTGCTTTGAGATACCCAGATGGAAGGTGCTGGAGAACTGAAAGATGTTCATTACCTTCTGAGGAACCAAAGTGACTACCTTTCCCGTTTGGAATAGCAACCCTGCCCCCGCCTCCCCCCTATACCACAGCTGCAGAACTGCTCCTTACTGGCCTGGATAGTCACTCTCCCAATCTCCACGTGCTTCGTATGGGATGCAGGGATGTGGCTCTCCTTGTTTTCTCACTGTCCCCTTGTGCATGGCGTGAGGGTTGATATTCCCACCTAGCTCCCCCTGGGAGGTCAGCAGCTGCTTCAGCCAGCCGGTGGCTGTATGGAGCAGATCTTCTAGAAGAGGAATGTTGGGCAAAGGGCAGTGTAGTCTAGTGGGTAGGGCACCAGCCTTGGAGCTCTCTGCTCTGTTCCTAGCTATGCCAGTTATCTAGGCTGGACTTTTACAAGGTCTCTGTACCTCTTTCCTTCCCCATCCTGTGTCTGTTCCTACAATGCTGTGAGCTCTCTAACACAGGGACCGTCTCTCCCGACATGTCTGCACAGCACTTCGCTCAGTGGGGCTTCCAGGTGCCGGTGTAAGAGCCATGCTACTAATTTTTTCCTGCCCTCCCCCAATCCTTTGTGGGGTTTTTTTTGCCAAACGTGATTGTAAAAGGAATTTGGTGAAGAACTTCTGAGTGCCAAAAACCCGCACCTGCAGCGTGAGCATTTGCCTGGCTCATCAGCCCCTGGAGCTGTGCTGCACCTCCTGGATCTGGACATGGCGGGCTGATTATTGGCCTGGATGCTGTGTAGCACATGCCCGTAGAAGGACTGAGCTTGCAAAGGCCAAGGCTGCATAGGCCTTTGCCAAGAACTGGGGGGCGGGGAAGAAGTGCTCGGCAGCACTGGGATTTGTCTGCTGTGTTTGGGTGGCCTGGGACCCTGTTTACAGCAGCTGCCTGCTTGATTAACTCTTTTGGAGAAGGTGTGGGTCTCCAGAGCAATGCTACAGGGCAGCTCGGCACGCGCTCTGACTCTGCACCTTCGCTCACAGTGGTGGCCCAAACTTGCCTTGCAATGGGGGGGCCTTGCACATCACAAGGGGGCTTTCTGACTTGTCTCTGGCGTGAGCCCTGTCATGTGAGAGATCATCTCGGGCGCATCTCTCCCCTCCCATTCGTGATCCTGCAAACCACCTTGTGCCCCATCCTTCTGCACACAGTGGCTCTAAACAGCCAGAGGTGTGTGAGCAATTGCAACCCAAGTGTGCGCTGGCTGTGCCCTCCCCTGCTGATGTCTGTCTGAATTTGGATGAGAGTCTCCATGCACTCCCATTTCAGGGTTAAGTGCTTCTAAATGGTGCCAGGAGAAAAGTATTTAGAGAGCCAAATTCAATCCTTAAGTTGTCATTCCATGGCGTCTAGGACTGTATTAAAAGGTACAAGCCTCTATCTGTGGCTGTGTCTTTCTCTACTCTGCACTTCTCATCTCAGGGCTCAAACTGCTCTGCAGAAATGAAGCTCCAGTCCACAGCCAGCTGATGAGGCAGAGAAGTATAACAAAGGGAAAGGGAAGTGCAGAAAGGTGACTTGGCCAAGCTGGCACTCAGAGTCAGCGGCAGTGCCTAGAGTAGACCCCAAGAGTCTTTAGACATGAACCAGGGGCCAGTCCTGAGGTTCTCACTGCAGCAAATTACCACTGAACTGCCTGCATGTGGACTGCAGGATTTGACTGAAGATAAGCAAATTAATTGCTACCAGACTCCTGTGGCAGGGGTTGGATTGGGCCCCACCATCTCAATAACCTCCACTCTGTCTGTCTCTGCCAGGTCTCCTGCCCTTCGTTCCAGACTCAGAAGGGGACCTCCTCTTCCTGCTGGACAGTTCTGGCAGCGTCTCCTACTACGAGTTCTCCAGAATTAAGGAGTTCATCAGGGACCTCCTGCGACCCTTCACCTTTGGCCCCAGTGACGTCCAAACCAGTATCATCCACATCAGCACTGTGCCTGCCATGGAGTTCCCCTTTGACCGGTACCTGTCCACTGGGGCAGTGCAACAGGCCATCCGGGACATGCAGCAGCTGATGGGGGACACCAACACAGGCAAAGCCCTCTCCTATGCCAAAGAGAAGTTCTTCACAGACGAAGCTGGTGCCCGTGCTGAGGTGCCCAAGGTGCTGGTGTGGGTGACCGATGGCTTCTCTACGGATGACATCTCCCAGCCCATGCAGCTGCTCAAGGACATGGGGGTCACAGTCTTCATTGTCAGCACCGGGCGGGGGAACTATCTGGAGCTTTCAGCAGCTTCCAGCCAGCCTCCTGAGACGCACCTGCATTTTGTGGATGTGGATGACCTGCCCATCATCACCAAGGAACTGAGAGATGCCATCATAGGTACTGTATGCGGGCAAGCCTGGGCAAAGCCATTCCAGTTAGTGATGCCCCTTCTGGTGGGGGTGGCGGGGGGAGTGATGTGTGAATGCCAGACGGTCCCTAGGTTTGGGGAAGTTCCCAATCTTCTGAGGCTGCCCTCTGGCCTGCAAAGCCAGGGCTGGAGATTCCCAGTGTTGCCTCTGGGCCCTCTGGCTGGGGACACCATAAGAACTGCTCTTCTGGACCCAGAAAGTATGTGAACGGGCTACACCCACCTGCCTGAAATATGGCAGGTTGCCAGACTTTATGGCACCTCTGAGAACACTCAGTTCCAGGGAATGTTGGATCAACTTGTATTTTACCTTCACTAGCTGATCTGTGATGATCCAGGCCACCTGGGGAACCTAAGACGTGTGGTGAGGGGAGATGGAGCACAGTACCCTGGGTGGGCTCAGCAGCAGCAGGGAGTGAATTGGGGGGGAGATTGGGAGGGGGGGGGAGCAGGGGCCTCATATCTTAAAGCAGGAGCCTCTACTGCCTACGGTAAAAGAACCAGCTCTGCTTGCTGACTCCTCTACCTCTCCATGAGGCCCAGCCCTCACAGAGCACCATGACAATGGCCAGATTCTCAAATGCGTTCAGGTGCCTAACCATTCTGTGAGGGGCTGAATTGGATTTTCTAATGTGCCCAAACTGGCTAGGCACCAAAGCGATGGGAGTTGAGAGCTTAACCTGCATAGGTGTTTGTGGAAATCCCACCAGGTGCCAGCCTGCATCTTTAGGTGTCTACATACCTTTAAGAATCTTGCCCCATTGCTCAGTGCTGCTTCAATTGTGAAGACATCAAGGGCCCTGCTGTGAGGAGCTGGCAGCGTAAGAGTCTCCAGGACTGACACACTGCATCGTTGCGGTGCGGCGTAGGTTGGATTCCCTTCCTTTGCTGTCAGAGGTTGGGACTGGAATGTGGGTTGGTGGGGAGACCTCCTCTTGACTGAGAACAGCTGCCCTGTTTGTGGTGTTCATGTTGCTTGTCACAAGCAGAAGTGGCCCCAGGCCTCGATGTGGTTGGTGGTAAAGTGGGAACAAATCTTTGTCTTCCCTTTGGGTTTTGCAGCTGTAACACCACCCCTACAGGCTGTAAAGGAAACAAGCCAGGATTCATTTCCTTCTGCAGACCAGTGGCAATTATCTGGGTTTTGCACTTCATTGACTTGCTCAGTGGGGGAGAACTGGGGGGAGTTCAGTCACCAAGTTGTCTGGATTCCTTTGAAACCAACAAGACTTGGAAATGAGTCATCACGGATGCAGGTCATCAGCTTCCCTGCAATTCAAGCCAGGCATGAAACTTTTCTTCTGTCTCCACAGGTTAATGGTTATCCAGGGAACTCAGTAGAGCAGGTGTTAGCAGTAGAAAATAAAGATTACGATTTTCAAGCATTAGGTGCCCAACTCCCTTTGGTGAGATGGGTATCTAATTCTCACACCAGTAAATTGCAGTAAATTGTCTGGTAACCCTGATGTAATGACCTGCTCTTTAATATGTAAACACCCTGTCTAGGTTTCAGTAATGAAAGGCATTGTGGGACACATCTAGATGGTGGTGTGAGCTCTTGAATGGCAAGTGTTAATGGGAGCTAGGATTTTCTAAGTTGTATCACAACTGTGTTACTGGCTTCCTCTAGAACACTGGTAAGTTACTTAACTTCCTTGACTTTGTGTCTCCCTCTGTAAGATGGGCTAACCCTGGCCAGCCTTAGAAGATTGGTTAGTTAATAATGTCCATCAAACAGCCGGAAGCCATGAAAGATCAAGTGGCTCTGTAGAACTCAACACCCTGGAGGCAAATTACCTTGGGTTCACTTGATTTCTGGAGGGATGGAAAATTGTCCACCATCATTCCAAACTGTTCAGTGGCTCAAAGCTGTCCTATAAACACATAGGCATGTAAACCAGAGACCTCGCAGCATGCACGGAATCACACCAATGCTGATAGAAACATTGGCAATGTCAGCTCACCTCATGCCTATCATGTGGAACAGAGCTAACCTAATCTGGCTGTGTATCTACATGGAGGCTGGCAGTCTCCGAAGGATCAAAGTCCTGCCCTTAGGCCCCCTGGCGAGCTGCTGGTTGCTCTCTGAATAATAATTATTCAGCGTGGTTGCTAGGAGGATTCAAGGTATGGAAATTGTGACCAGGAGATTTACATTTCTGGTGCTGTTGTAACGTGCTATAGGAGTTAGCCAAGGGGTATGATGATCTATAGTACAGTTTGGCTTGTACAGGCCTCAGAAGAAGCTCCTGGCCAGGCTAGTTGGGATTAGCGTGTTGGCAGGAAGCCGGTTTGCTGCAAGTAGGATTATGGCTGTGGGACTGGAGTGATTTGAGTGTAAGATCCGAAGGCCAAATGGGGGTTAGACTTTCACAGTTGGACTTTGCAAAGCACCCAGGAGGGAGAGCCCGGCAGCCAAAAGCCACGAGTATGGTGCTGGGGACGGACTTTCCGAAGAACAGTGGAACACCTGGTACTAGTCTGCACGTACTCACATTCTCCACGCAGCTCTGCAGGCCTGTTGCTTTGGGTATGGCCAGCAGTTGCAAAGCTGGAGCCTTGTCTAAGCTTCCTAGCAGTGTAGGATTTCTGTGGAAAGCTGAGCAAAGTAGTCTGGGCCTGCATCACTTTCCATTCACTTTCTGGAGGCCGCCTCTCCCTTGGAAAGGATGTTTAAATTCCTTGCCTGACCCCCTTAACTGGAGGCTGGTAGGTATGGAGCATCTAGTTAACCCTTTCCACAGTGATGTATTGACACAGCAATTTTGTCGTTAAAGAAAAACAAAGCCACTATTTACAAAACCAAGCAAGAAAAATTAATAAAAGAGGAAAGAAAATCAGCTGCACCTGCCAACTTGCTGTGGGAGAAGCAGGGGTCTCCACTGCCCCTCCAGGTGGGAGATCAGGGAGCCGTACCATGCCTGTCACAGCAGTGGCTGAAATGTCTAAGGTGCTGTACAGTCCCCCATTTGTGAAGAGCTCACTTCAGCTCCTGCAGCAGCCGTCCAGAAGCTGGGCGGTTCATTGTCAAGCACATGCATAGTTTGTCAGGCCCCTTCAAGGTCTGGCATGAAGATCATGAGATTTCTCAACCATAATAAATGTGTTCTTTTCCTTTTGCCTTCTGACTTTTAAGCCTCTCTGAGCTGTGCTCCAGGTCAAGCTTTACTCTGCACCCAGAGACCTAGACTTTTTTTTTTTAATGAAATCTGAGATGCTCTCCTATGCCCCTGACTCCAGGAGCTGGGGCTTTAAGAAGAATACCAAATGGCTAATAAAATTGTGAGTGCTGGCAAGAGTGGACCTGCTCACGACCCCTTTGCTTTTCCTTCCTGGCACTGCATGTCCTGTGGCCACAATGTGCCTATGCCAGGGAAGAGAAGGGATGCCAGGTGGCATGCAGGACAGAGAGGCCATTCCAAGCAAGTGAGCAGCAGGGGAAAAGGCCTGGAGCTGGCATTCTTATGGCTATTATCCTGTCCTCATCTCTTGCAACAAGAGAGTGAGTTAAAAGGCACAAACGAGCTTTGTAATTAAAAAGGTCCATCTCCTTCCTCCACTCCTGTCCACAAAGGGACTGGGTTTCATCCCCATTCATTGCATGATGGACCTGGGCTGCCATAAAACAGTTGCCTTGGGTGCAAACGTGCACATGGGAGTAAATTATAGGGACCACACCTGTTCTGCGAGATGCATTAGCCTTTATCTAATCTTTGCTCCCGTAAGAAACATCTCCTTTGCTTCTAAAGACTTGCTCAGAGATCTAAGCAGGCAACTAATAAACCAAAACTGTTTGCTCTCTGGGATCCATGCCAAAGTTTTAGAACCCAGCCAACACAAAAGCCACAAATGAGAGTGAGTGAGAGAAGGGAATACGCTCATATTTTGGGCATGTGGGAGCTCCCACCTCCTAGTTTCTAATCCTGCCTCTGCTGTGGCCAAGTGGTAGCAACTCCCTGCCTCAGTTTCCCCACATGTACAAGAAGTATGATCATATCAGCTGTTCTGTGGTGAGGGGTACTGGGAAGGTTAGTGAATGTAAATGGCTCGACAGACTGTCAGCCTGGCTCTGATCCGACTTGCTCTGGTGTCAGTCAGGAGTAGCACTTTTGAAGATGGTGGAGCTATGACAGTGTAAAACTCTTGTGAGCAAGAAGAAACTCAGGCTGTGCTGGGACCTGATCAGAGCATCTCTTGTCTCCCCTGTGGTTACTTGATTCCACCCCCACCTGCCTGGCCACCCCTGCAGTGCTGGGGAGAGATTGGCTGTTGGGCATTGCCCTCTAAACTTTTGCTGTTACTTTAAATCCACACAACCACTTGCATTCCTTTTCCTCTCTGAGCTGAGGACTAAATCTGTCACCCCCCAGGCAATGTGCCGCCCTCCTCTGACCAATAGAGAGCTAGTGTGTAGGATGCTCTCCAGGCCACCTTTCCTCAGCGAAGATACAGAGGGCGAAAGTTGCCTAGGCTGTTGATCCCGCTCCTTTCCGGGCCTGAAGCAACAGCTACCAGGGAAATAGTTGCACTAGACCAACAGACACAGAGGAAACAAATCAGATCTTGGGGAAATAGCTGAGCAATGTAATGCAGGCGCTGAGTCTGCTTCTTAGAGACAGTGGTGTTAAAATATACTGGACCTGATGGGCCAGGGCTCCAATCTGGTATGGCAATGCCTGGCTGTATGGCGTGTAACCTTCCTGACCTCCAGTGGGTGAGTCTCCCCATGCACCAGTGCAAGTGAGAAGTGTGGCCCATGCTGAAGCTGTGAGTGTGTGTCCCCTTAAAGTGTGTGTGTGCTTCTCACCTAGTATCAGGTAGTCAGGGGAAGTCTGGCTTTCTTCTTCAGCGGTTGGACCTATGAGGCAAGGAAAGAATTCCTTTGGGGTGACGCCTGGGTTTACATTAGGGAGGGATCTCTCCTTGCTCACATCTGGCAGGTGAGTGTGCTTGGGAGAAACTGATATCTCACTTTGGCACTTTCCCTGCTGCAGGATCCGACATGTACAGTAGCAATGTACACTGCAGAAAGACAACAGAGTCCTGTGGCACTTCTAAAGACTAACAGATTTATTTATCGCATGAGCTTTCGTGGGAGAAAATCCCACTTCGTCAGACGCTTTGAAGATAGGAAAGTTACAGAGTGGTAGGAAATTAAATGCAGGGGAGTGTAATACATATGTATGACATCAGGTCAGGCTATGTCATACACTCCCCTGCATTTAATTTCCTACCACTCTGTAACTTTCCTATCTTCAAAGCGTCTGACGAAGTGGGATTTTCTCCCACGAAAACTCATGCGATAAATAAATCTGTTAGTCTTTAAAAGTGCCACAGGACTCTGTTGTCTTCCTACAGTAGACTAACACGGCTACCCCTTTGGAATTTAATGTACACTGCAGTTAGTTACAGCAGGGGCTTGGGCAGCAGAGCTCTGAGCTACAGCAGCCCCCCAGCGAAGGCCCTGTGTGAGAGGACGGGGTACAGGGTGAAGTCAAGGAACATAATTTCCCAGTCTGATGAAGAATATCACCTGGTGTGCTTAGTAGATGTGAGGATCTACCCGAGCTGGATAGAATTCAGGCTGTTCTAAGCTGGTTGTGTTTGTTAAAATGGACAAGAAATAACCATTCTGTTTGAAATCAAACTTCGGACGCTTTAATCCTATGAGCACCTAGCATTTGCCCTCCAAGTGCCTCAGAGCACTTTACAAAGGTTGGTAGATACCAAGTGCCCAGAGCAGAAGGGGTTTATCTAAGGTCAAAGCTGAGCCAGTGGTGAAGATAAGACAAGAATAAAAAATAATACCTAATTCTTGTGCTTTGCTTCGGATTTCAAAGTGCTTGACAAAGGAGAGCCACACCCCCATTTTGCAGAGGGCAAAACTGAGGCACAGAATGGAAAAGTGGTGTGCCAGAAGTCTCCCCACAAGCCAGCAGCAGAACTGGGAACTGGAACCAAGTGTCCTGTGTTCTAAACCCAGTAGTTTACACTGAAGGAAAAATGTTTCCTTTGCAGGTGCCGAAAGAGCAGGATTCCTGCAACTTTAACCTTGGGATTCCAGAAATTTCTAGCAAGCCTGTGGCTGGGAAAAGTGCTCATCTATGTCCATCCCATGTTAACCATAAAGAAACAACCATTAACGGGAGGTGGAAGGGTTGCAGTAATTAGCGGTGACTGGAAAGCTTCAACCGTGATGGCTGCCTTGGGAACAACACCCCACTAATAAAAACAACACAGGTCCTGTGGCACCTTAAAGACTAACACATTTCTTCGGGCATAAGCTTTTGTGGGCTGCAACCCACTTCATCAGGTGCATCTGACGAAGTGGATTGCAACCCACCAAAGCTTAGCTAACCCTCCTCTGAGGTGTGATCCTAAGCCTGCTGATGGGCTCTCACTGGCCTTTGGATCAGGGCCACAATGGTTTTAGTGGTGCCCCGGGCACCAGATGCACAGGGGCAAATCCAGGCCCCTCCTCTCTGGGCAGCTACTCTGTCTCATCAGCTGTGCCACGCTGCAGCCTTTTGGATGTGGTTCCCACTGCCATCTGGTGGTTGCAGGAGAAACAAGCACCAGCTTTAAAGCAAAACGCTGGTACTCTAAGGATGAGAACGGACACAATGGGTGTTATTTAGACTTGATCCACCAATGTCCTGCTCTCCCCTTTTCCCCCCATCCTGACCACCCAAATACCCAGATTTCCTTGCTCCTGTATACACTTGCTTCATGGCTTTGAGGCAAAGCCCAGTGGCATTTTTCAGTTCCAGAATCTTTAAAAAAAAGGGACTGGTTCGTGGCAGCCCAGCTCTGCCCAGATGATTTGTTGCTATGAGCTGCTAAACTGCTGCCTTTTTCCACTCCAGAGGTGGCTGCATTGCAATGGGGCAGGATCTGAGCCATGTAGAGTTATTTCTAATGGTTTAGAGTCCCTTACCTGAGGGAGCGAACTCCAGCTAGTTAGGGGATACAAAATAATCATTTTAATTTCCCAAGGCTACTGCTGCCAATGCTGGTGGAGGGGGAGGGGGGTCCACTGGCCGGAGAAGCCAGTTGGACTTCTCTGCTTACAGCTGGATCCTCTAGTGACGTCTTACTGCGGTTTCTCTCCCAGATGTTATCCGAGCAAAGCGGCTTCGCGCTGTGGATATCACCTCCACCAGCTTCCGTCTGATGTGGCCCAGGCTCCTCTCTAGTGACACCGGTCATTACATGGTGGAGTTTGCCCCTACGGATGACCCTGGGAGGAAACTGGCGAAGCAAGTGTCTGGGGATCACACCGGCCTCTTACTGAGCAATCTCTCACCAGAAACCACCTATGAGGTTGTGCTCATTCCAGAGTCCAATGTGCACTACATCGCTCCACAAACCACCAGGGTCACCACGCTGGAAGGTAGGACTAATATGTATGTTACGGGAGCACCAGTCAAGGATCAGGACCCCATACTGCAGGGTGCCATGCAGACACATAGTGAGGACGGTCCATGGTGCAGACCTTACAGCCGAGACAGGGTGTTGAGGAGGAGTAGGAGTGTGGGTTTTAGAGAGCTTTTCTGAGACTCTCTAGCTTCAGGGTTCTCAGACAGGGGCTTGTGACCCCTCAGGGGGTTGTAAGGTTATTTTGGGGAGCGGGTGCAAGCTGTCAGCCCCTGGGCATGCTGGTAAGGATGGCACAGGGTGGTCATCACAGCCTGAAATATTAAAAGGGGTCCCAGTGAAGAAAGCTAGTGAACACCAGCTCTATCTCAGCCATGAGGTGTGGGTGTGCTGGAAGAATCGCTCAGTGGAATTCTCTGGTCAGGGTTATGCAGGTCAGATTAGATGAACACCATAATTTCTTCTGGCCTAAAATCTGCAGAGAATTTGAAAGGGGAGACATGGGTGGATCACCCCAACTGCCTGGTTCTGTTCATTTCCCCTGAACCTGTGGTACACGCCACTGTCAGAGATAGGATACTGGGCTAAATGGACCATTGGGCTGCTTTTATGGATCTGTAGAAAACAGAGGCAGAATTTAGTTGGAAACTGGAAGTCTTGGCTTTCCACTGGCTTATCTGGTGCTGATCAGTGAAGCCCATCGGGGTAAAGGGAAGCAAAACACAAGCAGGTGGAAAGAGCTCCGTAACCTGTACGCCCTGTGTGCACCTTCTCACTGTCACAGTGTGACAACCCACCCTGTGTAACACCATGCTCCAGGCTGGGTCGTTGTCAGCTAGGAAGGAGCCTGGGACCACTGGGTCTAAAACCACGAGCCACTTCTGCCTGAGCTTGAAAGAGCCAGGTGTCTTAGCCAAGGTGGCAGCAAGCTTTCTGTCCTCAATAGTTGACATGGAGTAGAGGATGACTGGAGGGTGACATTGTCAGCTAAGTTGCATGCATGGGAAAGCTGGACCCCTTTGAGTGAGAAGGGCTGGCTGTGCAGAAAGCAAGTAGCCTTTTTATTTAGACCAGGATTCAGCTGTGTTGACTGTGTCTGACTGGGGAAAAAGCCCCACTGAGTTGATTTGCTTCTATCTCCATGACGGTGTCATGGCAAATAGGCTCTGTTTTATTGACATTGCTCTGGAGGGATCAAGCTCTTGTGCCGTGAATCAGTCGCTTGTCTTCCTTTCCCACCTCCCCACAGAGGAAATCAGCCCAGCTCAGGTTCTCATCTCAGAGTCCAAGCCACACAGTTTCCGCGTCAGCTGGTCTCCCACACCGGACAGCGTGGGGAGCTATCAGGTCCTGTACGGGCCACTGCCGGGCAATTCGGCCAAGCTGCTGGAAGTGGACGGGGCACGCAACAGCACTGTCCTGGAGAACCTGGCACCCAACACCACCTACTTGGTGACAGTTGTGGCCCTCTATAAATCGGGGAAAGAGAAAGCCCTGTCAGCCAAAGCTTGCACTCAGGAAGGTAAGTGAGAGATGCCCTCTGCTGACAGGACCCCGTCATTCCAGTGGTGGCCACCTCTTTGGCTGAACTGGGCACAGTGGGAGAAACCCTTCTCCCTCTGTTTTGTGTCTTCTACCTCTGACACTTGCAAGCAAACCCAGTACTCTAGTGCAAGGTAGTGCCATGCCTCAGTGGAAGAACTGGTCAGCCAACCCACCTAGAGGGGGCCTGGGTGGAAGGCAGCTTTTGGAGAACAGTGAGTACTGTAGAAACGTGACAGACCAACGAAGTGTAGGATTGATGAGAATTCTACAGCCGGTGTGCAACATCTCCCCAACACAGCCACCGAGATGGGTTGAAGAGAGGAGCGTAAGTTCCCCTTGCGCATTTGGTTGGGGAAGCTCACGGGGGCTCCCGTGAAGTGAAGTCTCAGGAAATTAGCTTGGCTTTGATTTAGTCAGCATGACTTAAGTGTGAGCAACAGCAGAGATGGGAGGTGCGTTGGGCGTGCAGAGTATGTGTGTGGGGGGCATCACAGTTCAGTTGACATGGTCACGTGTCCGTGTTGCCCAAACCACTCTTTATCAGCATCAGCAGAGAGGTTGAGGACTGAACAAGTTCTGGGAAGAAAACTATCCCTTCCGGCTGGGAGCAGGCCCTTCCAGGACAAGCAGGAGCCAAGCGAGACAGTCCTGCTGTGGCTCACGCTGCCCCTGTTCTGTGGATAAATGGGTCTGCAGAGCTGTTAAACCTGCCTTCTTCCCAGCCCACGTCACTAATGGAGGGAATTGGAGCCCAGGAGGAGGGATGGCCCCAGTAACCTGCTCTTTTCCCCATCCCCTGGCTAGAGAGCTCCAAGGTGAGGCACCTGCGCTTTGAGGACATGGGCCCCAACACCCTGAAGGCCTCCTGGGACTCTGCTGATGGGTCAGTCCTCGGTTATCGGGTGAGGTGCCGGCGGCAGACAGGCCCCTCGTCACTCTTCAGCGTCTCGCCACAGATCCACAGTGTGCTCCTGACAGACCTGGCCTCGGGCAGCACCAACCAAGTATGTGTGAGGCCTGTGTACAAGAACCAGGCGGGGAAGAGGCTCTGCCGCGTGGTGCACATGCAGCCTGGTGAGTCAGGGACAGGAGCCCTACTGAGTGAAGGGATGCTGTGGTGTCTGAATCCCTTTGGCCAGTTGCCACAGGTGTCACTGCAGGCAAACCCCATAGGGCAGAGCAGCCCAAAGGCCAGCACTCCCCAGTGCCCAGTGGCATTCCTGCTCTTACACGCAGTATATATTGTACTGCCATGGGCCTGGGGCAGGACAGAAGTGACATGATTGACAGAGGTGCTCAGCCTCTGCCACTCCCCTTGACTTCAGTGAGGGCTGTGGTCACTCAGAACCAGTGGAAATCAGACCCTCTATCCAATGGGGCTGGGTTGGCAGGATTCCCACTTGTGACGCACAGTAGAGGGGCCAGGAGGGATTTCTCCCTTTTCAATCCCGTGTTTTTAACTCACCCTGTCCGAGGACCACTGCTGCTGGAAGGTTGATTTGCTCTGTTTCCTTGGCTTAGCAGCACTGGTTTAACAAGGAGCCTCATTTACCTGCCGGGGGTCTCTGAGCGCTAAGACGGGGGGCTGAGAATTGGAGAAGTCATTTCGTGTGTCACGCTTGAGGCCACGGCAGGTTAGCTTGGGTCTCACAAAGCGAGTGCTTGGCGCTATCTGCAGAAGCCCTCACCAGAGGCTGCTGACGCTTTGACATTGAAATCCTCTCTCGGTTCTTAGAAGGCCGGATCCAGAGCTCACTGACATCAGTGGGATTTTTCCACTCACTTCAGTGAGGGTGGCTCAGGCTCCAGCTGCCATTATAATGCCCTTGTGCTCGGGGGCTGGGATGCTGAGAGATCCCCCACAATCTTCGAGGCACCCTGAGTTGCTGATGAATGGCCCACGGCTATGATGCATTTAGCTAGTCACACATTTCTAACAAGAGTGCTTCCCCTAGTAACTGTGGGCTTCTCTGCACAGTCCTGTTGTTTGCACAAAGGGTGTGTGAATCAGGGCTTTGCAGACACCTGGAAATGTATCAACTGTTAAAGGTCCCCTGTAAATATTTGGAGTTAATAGTAGAAGAACAGGGCACCTGGGTGGTGGAATTGCTGCGTGAAAATCCTTTCTGGTAGTTTCCAGCACTGCTTTGACATCACCCCTCTGCCAGTCATTCTCCATCCTGAAGGAGAAGCCAGTGGCCTTACAGATTAGCTCAGGGAGGGGCATCCCATGCATCATGGACAAGTTGGCAGAAAGTGCAGGGACCGGTTTGTAGGAGAAGCAGATGGGTGTGGTGGCATCGCTGGCACTCTGAGTGATGGTGGGAATTAGAACTTGATGTGGTGAAATGGGGGCAGCCAGCAGAGGGATTCAAAGAGAAGGTGATGCTGTCAGAGTGATGGGAAAGGAGAGGGTCTGAGTTTGAATGAACTAGGGGGAGGGGCAATGGGGAGGAGGCTGCAATAGCAGAGAGAGGGAAGGACCCAAGCTGGGAGTTTTGCTGTGTGAACTGAGGAAAAGTCAGTTTGGACACCGCTGGGCTGGGCAAGGCCAGGGAGAGGGTGGAGTCAAGGGTGCCCCCCAGGTGGAACTGTATCTTGGGGCACAAGCTCTCTGAGACTTCTCTAGGAGGGTAAGGCGGGCAAAACTGACAATTTGTCCTTTGTCCTCTTTCCAGTGACAGCAGCACAGGGATATAAACCCAGATGGAGAGCGTGAGAGACACTGGACTGAGCTGTTCTCAACCAGAGCGAGGGGAAAGGATTGGACGAGAATGAATGGGGAGACCTCACAGATCAGCTCCCCTCCTGCATTACCCCTTGAGGTGTGTGGTTCCCCCTAGCAGTTGTCAAGCCCTCAGGCTCCTGAAACTGTAAAGTGCGACCCCCGCTGATAAAATGGCATGGCAGGCTGGAGCGAGTGGACTGGCTGATGGATTCCAGCTGTGCAATGGCGCAGGTTAAAAATTGCGGTAACCTCCTCATTACCCTTTCTTCTGTTATTTTGTCTGAAAAAGAGTGCTGGAAAAACGAAGTGGGAAATCATAACCATTGTTTGCTTCCTGTGTTTTATTTATTTTCTCTCTTGTTTTGGTTTTTGCAAAGTATAAGTACATTTCAGGTGCCGTAGATTAATGCACCAGCCTTACATTGACCACAAGTGGCTGGGAGCCAAATTTCTCTCTGGTGTGTAACTCCAGTGAAGCAGTTAGAGTTGGACCGGGGGGGAAATTGGACCCTGTGAGTTAAGTGGGTTTGGGACACAGAGCTATGTCTTGTGGAATAGAGTAAGACCACAAAGAATTGATTCAGCCAGTCAATACCCGCTTCCATCCAAACACCCCAGAGTGTTCGAAAAGCATCACAAAGGGGCTCACGTCCTCCATCCCTGAGCCACCTCTGATGTGAAAGGACAAACCCTTTGAAAGAACTTAGAATATGCTGGGACAATCCAGCTAGATGTATCGTTTGGGGAGCGGAGGGAAGAGGATATGTGAGAACTCGTCTGGTGTTTGGCCAGGACACAGTGGTTAACTCCTTGACTCTTTTATAAAGTGCCTCGGGGTATTGAATAACCACAGACAATCAGATCTTAGTTTATGTCTCCCTCAAAAGACTGGTCGTCTTTGCTTGATAAACTCCCAGGAATGGAGCAGTGGGTTGTTTCAGGTCACTGTTGACGTGCATTGGCAGAATTGTGTGAAGGAAGTTTGTTCAGGGCTTGCCTTATTAACCCTTGCTCAGTCACCACTGCTTCAATCTCACATGTGTGGGGATGGGGGGAGGGTCAGGAAATCCTGCTTTATCCCCCCCATAAGAGGCACCAGAGTATAACCTCTTCTGTCTTCCATTGTAGTGTGCCATGGGCAGTTTGACAGTAGCCCTTTCTCTCTCTCACACACACACCACAAGCCAGCAACATAGCTGGTCTTAGTTTGGCTCAGCATGTGAAAAACCCAGGACTGCCTGGAGACTAATTTATTAGGGCAGGGCAATACAGGGGAAGCTCGTCCAGTCACTATCTGTGCTCTGTCTCCAGGGCGCTCAGTCATTGAGGAACCTTTCCCCACCACTATAGTTACAGCAAAAACTTTTTCAAATAGCTGCCTGGTTCCAGCTGCCTCAAAGCACGTGCTGCATTTAAAAGATCACTGTGGGAGGATTTGGAACCAAGCCTAGATGTTTTCTCTGCCTCCTCCTGCCTTTTTGGGATGGGAAGGTGTGTGTGGAAAACGAGGTTGATGATCATTTTAGTACCTAGTGAAAATGCCATTTTAGATGCACTGTACCACGCGCCAGAGTGCAGGGTCCTAAGGAGATTAAAATTCTTCTTTGCACCCAAGGGTGCAGCACCAATGTGCATGTATTCCCCTAGAAATTCTTGTCCTGTTGGATGTTCATTGCTTATTAATTCTGTACATGAAGCATTTTAATAGTTACCCTGTATAGCTGGGAAGCCATGTGCTAGATCCTGCAAGCCCTCCAGGTGCCTGATTTTGCACCATTGGAGTCAGCAGAACTTTGCTATTGACTTGATGAGCCCAATGAGTTGAACTCCAGTTGGATGGCTTACCTGGGGCATAGACCTTGGGCTGGCCTTTTGGGTAGAGCTGACCCTTACCCATTGATTCCAGCAAGAGAGCTGAGAGGGTCTGGGTTCTCTTTGGGAGGTGTGTAACTCTGACTGACTAACATTAACAGAGGTGACACTTGCATCGAGGGGAAGATACAGCCTCCTGAGTCGTTCATGCAGTAAGTTGTAAAAGCATCTGGTTCGTTCTTGCTGAAGATGGAGATCATTTTAATTTGTGACTTACTGTGTGTTAACATTGCCTTCCCTCTAATGTAATGTGTCTTTTTTAAGCCAGTGAATTAAATATACAAAGCACAATCTACTGAGTTGGCATGATTCCTTCCTTTTGGATTACAAGGTGATAACTTCTGCTCTGATGAGAGGAGTGTGTGGAAAACCTTCAAAGCGTCTGACAAAGTGGGATTTTCTCCCACGAAAGCTCATGCGATAAATAAATTTGTTAGTCTTTAAAAGTGCCACAGGACTCCTTGTTTGTTTTGCGGAAAACCTGGAATTCATTTTAATTATCAGTGACAGGATAAATGTTCGCCTAGGCCTTCGTGGTAGGTAGATGCTGCAGGAACGTATGAAGGCAAAATCCATGGGACTAGGGAGACCTTCTTTCTATACATTGATTAAGGTGTGCATTTAACTGAATAAGAAGTGCTTTTAAAATACGGCTGTTAGATACACAGTGTAATCAAGCTAAGATTACTGTAGAATCTTAAGTTGCTCAACTGGAGGAATGCCTACACTCCAAATAACATCAGTGGCATTACACTGATTTACACCACTTGAAAACCTGGGTCCTGAACTTTACAACTGTATGACTTGTGTGTGTTGTATTCCTAAGATGAGTGTTTCATTAACAGGAGTTTTTGCATGGTACATGCATACCACAAAGATGGGCGTGTTAGAAATACCTACACAAGATTTACAATAATGTTAACTATTTCTGTCAATGTCACAAGGGTGAGTAATAAAGCAACTTACTATTATTTTTTTCCTAAATCCTGCGTAAACATCCTTTGATATATTTTAACTTCTGTGATGGACTCTGTATACAGTTCATGTGTAGATTTAAAAGAAAAAGGCAAAGGGGAATGATCCAGTCTTCCATTGGGTGGAATGATGCTTCCAGTTTAAACAGAAATGAAAGTGGTTTTAAAAGGAGCAGGAAAGTAAATGACACTTAGGTCATAAAAAATGAGCGTGAGTATATAGGTTTGTGACTGTGGTGCCCATGAACCTAAAAAACAGTCATGTTGGGTTGAATACAGTATTTGAAACTCAAATGCTTGGGAACTTAATCCTTGTAGTAGGTAGGGCAAGCTTATGAGGAGGTTAAAGCAGTTGTTCCCAATCTTTTCTCTGCTGTGGCACACCTTGATGCCTTTAATTCTTTTGGGGCACACCATCATATACTTTCCAAATGAACTCACGAATATTCTTAAGCCAATGAACCACCTGCTCAGATCTGATGGCACACTGGTTGGGAAACACTGCTTTAGAGCACAGCATCTGTTACAAGCAGCATCTGGTGCTAGCCAGTTGCAGACTGCACAAGCTGAGACAACTGGTGGGATCGGTGGCAGGACCCTCCTATGTTCCTGTGCAAGGCAGGCTCCCCAGCCCACCTCTGTTGAAGTCTCATGAGTCTCTGGAACTGTTGTGTGCCCGTCAAGTGCTGCTCCACCAGGATATGGAGTGAAAACTTCCAGTTTAGTTCACTGGTTAGCTACCCAGGGCTATGCTGTTAGCAATTCTCTGCGGGAAATGCCAGTTTATTCAGCCCCAGCTCCAGAGTTCATCTTTGAGGGCTTTTTTTTTCTTTTTGTTAATGCATGACACTACTGCTCCTGGGTGAATTCTGCAGCGTCTCCCTGCAACATCCAGGCTCAAGCATATCTCAAAGTGAAGCTGTGCTTTGGCTTAGGTTCTTGAGCAATTATCTCCAATTAGCAGGGAGGTCCTTTTTGCGCAGTGCTAATGGCACCCAGAAGGCTACTGAAGCAGGTATTCAGCTGGTATAAATCAGCATTGCTCTGTTGACTTTACCGTAACTATGGCTCTTTCCCCCATTTACTAGGAGGGACAAAGGAAGGGGCTGAGGGAGGGAGCATTTGTTGTTAGAAGAAAATGGTTCTGTGGGGCATAAAACCTGGGCCAGTTCCTACAGGCCAAGGGGAAACCTCCAGCCTGCCAGGAAGATGCTCTGACAGTCATGCATGGGATGAAAGGCTTCCAAGAGCAATGGTGTTTGTTCCGGTCTCATCTTTTTTCCCCTGTGCTCTCTCCTGCAGCACTGTTAGTCTACCATAAACAGCTGCTGATGCCACTGCTTGTGCAAGCTCAGCCAAAGGGGGATGGATGGCTTCCTTCTGGCATTCTGCCATGAAGGATATTATTAAATCCCAGTCTTTAAACTCCAGAGGAACTGGACCAGCAGGTAACAAATGTTTGCCGATGCCCTGAAAATGAGAGAATCACCTTACCAGCCTCTGCCTTTGCGGAGCTTACTCTTTTTGTCACCCCCAAACTGCACGACTGGGGGAAGAAAGCACTGCCTTCAAATGGACAGTATGGCCCTGGAAGGATATGGGCTCAAGTCAATGCAAATGCTGCATCTGTATGGGAAAACTAGAAGAGAAAATCTATAATGGCTCATCTAAAGTCTGAGTGGGAGATTCAGGTTCAGCAGAACATACGAGAGGGATATCTTCTTTAATTCAATGCACTTTACAACAGCATCTTCTCTAGTAGTAACTATATATCCTTTTGACTCTGCATGTAAATTATAATCCACAACAATTTGTCTAAAAAGGCCCATTTGTCCCCCTTCTGATGTCACAGATTTTATATACAGAAGCAGAAACAACACAGCCTGATTTTCCCCGCTTTCCCCCCCCCCCAAATCCTGAGTTCTGTTTCCAGTGTTGGTAGGAAGAAAATTCTGGCTTTGAGTTCCAAGCCAAGCAAGTTGGATTTGGTATAGACAGGGCAAAATTCTATGTTTGAGTGAATTCAGCTGCTGGAGATGCGCAGGTGTAAAGGCAGTGCAGACTTTGACTTAGTATTGGTCACTTCTGACTCTAACTGCACATTAGGTAGTTGAGTGCAATCCATAAATGTCATGATGCTTTCAAAGAAAGTACAATGTATGGATGTTGGATGGGATTGCAAAGGTGTCAGGAGGATGTAAGAACCCATATGTTATGGAAATTCAATGGGAGTGGAAGTTCTACATCTCTTATGCTCTTTTAAAAATCCTAGCAGTTCTCACTCGGGATGTTCACTGCCTCATTTCATTCATCTTTCAAGAACAAGCAAAATCTGGATTCTTGAAATGTTGGTTATTCATCAGGTAGAATCCGTAATATTTTATTAATCATCCAGGTTTCTCAGTTATACAGAACTTCTATAAACCAGTCATCCCAAGAGAAAGCAGGATCACTTGGAAGGGATGGCCAGGCTTACAAGCTAGTGAGATGAGAGAGAACCACTTCTGAACAAAGATGTAAAGAGCTGCATTTTCAAACAGAGATGCCTAAACTTAGGCTCCTATGTACCTAGTCGGGCATCTAGATGGGTTAAAAAAATTGGCCAATGTGTGCTATGGAGAATACGCTATCAATGATCATTTTCTCGTGTTATCCAAACAAATCCTGGGTGAAATCCTGGATTCACTGAAGTCAGTGGGAGTTTTGCCATCCATATCACTGGAACCAAGATTTCACCCATCTTTAAGTTGGAAAATCTCATGTAGAGTGTGAGTCCCTATTGCTTCAATTCTAAGCAACAAATCCATTGCCCAACCGAGCGGCAATAATACCTACGCCCTATATCGTTCTCTTGATCCACAGATCTCAAAGCACTTCACAAAGGAGCACTTTTACAAATAAGGAATTACTGAAAGGCCAAGTGACGTAGCCAGATTCACATAGCCAGTCAGTGGCACACTTGGGAAAAGATATAAACGCTCTTGATGCCCAGTCCTCTGCTCTAACCACTACACTGTGTTGCCTTCCATGTAAGGATGTTCACTTTGTACTTGCTCCCAGAGGGGTAACTGTATTAGTCTGTATCCAGCAAAAACAACACAAGTCTTGTGGCATGTTAAAGACTAATGAATTTCTCTGGGCATAAGTTTTTATGGGCTGCAACCTGCTTCATCTGATGCAGTGCATCTGACAAAGTGGGTTGCAGCCCATAAAAACTTATGCCTGAAGAAATGTGTTAGTCTTTAAGGTGCCACAGGACTTGTGTTGTTTTTTATGCTCAGAGTTCTGCAAGGCTATGGGGGGCAGGAAGTGTGCCCCAATGCATGGCCATCCTTAGTGGGGCCAAGCGCCCCAGGCACATGGTTTGGCAGGCCTCGCACGGCTCCTCCTTCCCCCTTTGGTGGCAGGGGCCCGCACAGGGCAATTCGCCCTGAGCCCTGTCCACCCGTAAGGACAGCCATGCCATAGTGTTTGGGTTTTTACAGTGAGGTTGGAGGGGAAAGATTAAGAAAACCTAATTCAACTGTTTTAGATTTTGATTTCAATTAAAGTGTTCTTTTTAAAGCTCTTACCTCCCAGTGATATTTGCAACCCAAGCACACCAGCACTGTGCTAGTGAATGGGAAACAGAAAGTGACACTGACAGGGCTCACTTCATGCCCCACAGAAATGCAAAAACTAAACCAGGATAAACAGTGGGAAGTAAATTTAATTTTAAAAATTTCAGTTTATTTAAGGGTAATATTGGAAAAAGGGATGGGATTTGTAGCCTAATATGGCATCTCTTTATTGAACACTGCAGCCGTAAGTGGATTGGAATCGGTTTTACCACAATAATAGTATTCTCAATAGTTCTGTCACTGTCCCACACTGTGCGCCTGGCAAGATAAAACACTACTTTCCTCAGGAGAGGTTAACAATAATAGCAGTTATTGATATTTCCAGTAGTTGATAAAGCCCATTTGTTTATGTTGGATCAAAATGAGCAAGGGAGAGAGAGTGTTGTCATTTTTTATTTTCTTCTTTATTCAGATCCTTCTGGGTTTGCAAAATTAGTCCATATTCCCAGTCCCCTCCATATAATTCAGAATATTTTGTTTTCTGTGTAGCAAGTAGATTCTCTGTGCTGGAAAGCTGAAGTACTCCAAATCAAGGCCTACAAAAAGCCTCCCCACACCCGTGATTGCTACCAATGATCATTAGTAAAAATGTTATTAAAACAATCAATACATTCTAAGGCCTCTGACAGAACATTTAAAAGTGGTTTAGAAAGTTGGTGTTAAAGTAGAAGTAATTATATTGTTTAGGAAACAGAGATGAATCATTCCTGGGCTGTTCACATGTAAACTGTGTAAATAATGGATACTGCAGGCTAAAATCCTCAAAACAAACCAACCTACATGCCTGCCATTGTTCTGGTTTCCAGAACTGTCTGCATTGCACCTTGAGATCCCACAGTACAGAAATGCTGAGTAGCAGCAGGAAGCAGAGCACCTTTTGTTTAAAGCTGAATGTGGCCAGTTTGCTGATTTTAGAATATTCTACTGGGCAGCAGTTAACAACAGAAGGGATTTAAAAAAAAAAAAAAAAATGAAGGAAACTGCAAAAAAAAAAAAAAAAAAAAAAGGCAGGAAGTCGCTCTAAAACTACACTTTGATGGAAGCAAGTGTTTAAAAGAAAGGACATCATATGTGAAAAGGCTGAACTGAACAAATGCCATTATGGTATTTATCAACACGTCAGAGCCAAGCAATGCTGTATTCTGAGTTTTCATCAGCACAAGCTGCAGGAAATGACAAATGGGGCTTTAGGTCTGTTTCTGATCTCCACATTATTCATCAGCCTTTTCATAGATTTGGTCCCTGAACTTTTTCCTTGCCTCAATCTTTTCCCTTCCACTTCAGTAAAAGGCTCTTCCATGCTGCAAGTTGATTAGGGATCATTCCTCATAAAGGAAAATTCACCCTGGTACAGAGGGCCAGCATGTAGATTTTCTGCTGGTCCTTAGCACCAGAGGGAATAACAGCATTAGTGACTGAGTTTCCTATTATTTACGATAACAAGCCAGCTTCGGCAATGAAGATTCACCGGCATGGAACTGGCACATTGGCTATTGGGTCTAAAGAATTCTCCTCTCTGTGCCATATAGTTTTCTCCTTCATTAAGCACAGCATATGTGACTCCCAGTATCCCCAGGCTGGAGTCTCTCATTGCATCTCCTACCGGCACAGGTTAGTTAGAGCTCTTCCCAGGCATTTTTGTCATCATTAGAGAGGTTTCAAATGCTCCTGGAATTCCTTGGACATTGATGCCAGTTCCTGTCTGTAGTTATATACAGATTGCAAGTCCTGGCTGTTCCTCAGCAACTCATTATTCTTGTGGGCTTCATAATGAAACTGGGAGTTTTTCATCTCATACCTAGAAAACAGAAGTAGGAATACTGGATTGTTTCTGAGACGGGAATAATAAACGCTACAGGGGGCAGGCACTGCATAAATGGTACTTTCCCAATTGTTCCTTGTCACCTGGACTCTTTCTTTTATCCCCCAATCTTCCAAGCTCTGATCTCCACTGGGCCAGTGTGGAATTCATGAAAGAGTAGCATTACCTTTGTATTTGTGACTCTCTGTCCAATACACAAATCTATCTGATGCCTAGGCCCAAAAAAGAGCTAATCGCAATCCCAAATATGTGTGTTCTGAGAATCTTGCCTCTCCAGCACTCTGCCTTTCTCTCTTGGATACCCTATGACTCCCTCATGGGATAACTCCACGGTGGGACCCATTGTATCATCTCGGCTGTACAATCATGTCACTGGATTAAAGGAAGTTTATTAAGTCTACAGGCAGCATCAGTGTTCTGTAACACTGCCCTACGCAGGGCTCAGTTCAGATGGATGTTCTCTAGGACCCTTGTGGAAGGTAGGACACAAGTCACTATCTGACAGGCAGGACCACGTGACCCTCACTCTGGGAAACTCTTGAACAGGCTCAATAATAAAATACCTCCCACTATATCCAGGTACTTATAAGGGCCATGAGACTGAGATCCTAGAGTAATTTCCATTACTTTTAAAATGACAATATATTGTCTCCTGCTTTACTGACACTAATAAAGGCAGGTTTTTGCTGACAGTGGCAAATACCACTGTCCATTTGAACTTCCTCATCGACTGCTCGGGTCTGTGAAGACCCGCTTGGCCGATCAGGAAGTTCGATCCTCCAACACCATCCAGACAATCAGGTAGCATTGGCTTGAAGGGAGGCCCCTCCTTTTGAACCAGCACTGTGTGTGCTGGGAGTAGAGACACCGAACATAGATATGCAAGTTATTTTATTTATTTATTTAATTTCCTCCCGTTCTGTAAGTTTCCCATCTTCAAAGTGTCGGATGAAGTGGGATTTTCTCCCACGAAAGCTCATGCGATAAATAAATGTTAGTCTTTAAAAGTGCCACAAGACTCTGTTGTCTTTCTACAATA
>ML686140.1:3530975-3572403 GCA_007922175.1 Pelusios castaneus
TGTTGTCTTTCTACAATAGACTAACACGGCTACCCCTTTGGAATTTGGTTCATAGGTTTGTTAATTAGCTTGTGCACCCTCTGCTGGTTGAAGAGCTGCTCCTATAGCAGCAAAGCACAAAAGGTGAGTTATATTTTCTGATCTATGGTGGACGGGAAGATGAATATGAGCCAACAGTGTGCCCTTGTTGCCAAAAAGGCCAATGGCATATTAGGCTGCATCAGTAGGAGTATTGCCAGCAGATCGAGGGATGTGATAATTCCCCTCTATTCGACACTGGTCAAGCCGCATCTGGAATACTGTGTCCAGTTTTGGGCTCCCCACTACAGAAAGGATGTGGACAAATTAGAAAGAGTCCAGCGGAGGGCAACAAAAATGATTAGGGGGCTGGGGCACATGACTTATGAGGAGAGACTGAAGGAACTAGGCTTATTTAGTCTGCAGAAGAGAAGACTGAGGGGAGATTTGATAGCAACCTTCAACTACTTGAAAGGGTGCTCCAAAGAGGAGGGAGCTAGGCTGTTCTCAATGGTAACAGAGGACAGAACAAGGAGCAATGGCTTCAAATTACAGCTGGGGAGGTCAAGGTTGGATATTAGGAAAAACTTTCTCACTAGGAGAGTGGTGAAGCATTGGAATGGGTTACCTGGGGAGGTGGTAGAATCTCCATCTTTGGAGATTTTTAAGGCCTGGTTAGACAGAACCCTGGCTGGGGTGATTTAGTGGGAGTGGTCCTGCTTTTTAGCAGGGGGTTGGACTAGACGACCTCATGAGGTCCCTTCCAACCCTGTGATTCTATGATCCCAGTGCCAATCTGCACCCACAAAATGTGTGTGTCTGCACTGATCCATTTTGGCTCACAATACTGGGCCTTGCAGAGGCCAAGGTATGAAAGCTTAATTCTAAGGATACTGGCTTGGTTTTAGGGATATGATAAACTGGAGTATGTATATCTATATTGATATAGATTAGATATAGTAGCACTCAAAGAGCTTTAAGCAGACCTGGGTCCAAGCACCCTTTCTCCTTGTTGAAACACAGCATGCAACCTGCCCACTTGGGCTGCCCACATGGTTGAGGCTTTGCACTTACCACTTTTGTTTGGGACCCCGAGTTCGCTCCAGTTCTTGCTGCCTCTTTAGTTCTAACAACCATTCCTCCTCCACACGCAGGCGCTCCAGCCTGAGACGAGCCAGCTCCTTCTGATACGGGGACATTTCTATAAGGGACCTCCCAATGGCACCTTCTGCAAGAGTCTGCAAAAACCTGATCAATCAGAAAGAACAAGCACTTGTATTTCCACATCTCTTAGCTGGGGAATTCAATGCATTTTACAAACTGTGGCCAAAAGTGACTAGTGAGTTAAATTGTTACAGTTTTTGAGTGCCAAAACTGAGCCACCTGATTTTCAGAGGGCAAATGCTCAGGGTTTTCTGAAAACTGGCCTTTTAAGGTGGCTCAAACTGGGCTCCCAAACTCACTAGACCATTCCACCCCTCTTTGAGTGAGAACTTTGAGAACACGATAGGGGACAGCTGGCTGTTTACAATGATGGGAAGTTTGGGGAAGAAGGTGTTGGAAGACTGACATCCCTGTCGGAACAGAGTTAAAGGTGTGTAGTGTTGTATGCTATTTGTTCTAGCAGGGAGCTGTGTCTCTGAGTGAAGGAATAAAAAAATGTCATGTTAGAAGTCTTTTAACTTCATTTTCATGGTTTTGGATAAGTCTGTTATGTATAGAGCAAGTTTAACTCACACACACCATACTTTTTTGTGTACTACCACAGCTCTAAAGCATGAGAATGATTGCCTTATAATGTAGATAATCCTTCACTAACTACTCCTCTTAAAACAGTGAGCACCTCCAAAGACATTGGTGACTATCATGTGAGAGGTGATGTTGCATTAAAAGCTAAAGTAAAATCCTGATTTCAGGTTGGTTTGTTTGCTGTTGTTTTTAAACTACATGCTCCTGCACTTGATCCAAATTCATTTTAAGTCAAATGGAAAGACCCCCAGTGACTTTGGATTAAAGCCCCAAAATAGAAATTAAAAACCAAATTATGATGTAGCCTGGGAATATGATGTACTTTCTTTGTGTGTTACTCTGTTTTTACAAACCAATGTGGTACACAGTTACATTTGATAGTTAAGATATTCTGGACTCTCACTGAGAGGAAGAACTCATGGAAAGCTTGAATTTCCCCACAAGCTGCTTCTTACCGTTCATTAATCTCCTGAGCTGTTGGTGAGGATACAGCAGTGGAAGGCAGACTGTAAGGGCTCCAAGAATAGCTCAGTGTTCCCTTTGCATTCGTCCTGGCTGGAGTACAGGACCTGGCTGCCAGGGGTCCTGGTTTATATGTTCTGGATCGTGATTGTCTGGTTGAAGCTGTTTTCTTTCTACTGTATCTGCACCTTCCAAAGTACGGCGGAGGTTGGGCACAGGCATTTGCCTTGGCAGAATTTGGTCTCCCGATGGGTCTAGGTGACTGTGAGCGAGATCTTAGCCATCGAGTTCTTTTTGGAGCTGGAGAGAATGAACGGGATCGGTTGGTCCCAGAACGATCAACAGAGAGGGACCTACCTCTGTCTAAGGGAGAAATGACCCTTTCAGGAGAGCGATCCCGCACTGGGATTTTAGGGGGCAACAATGACCTGACTCCAATCACATGAGGAGCACCAAGCTTCATTGGAAAAGATTCTGTATGTGCAAGATCCAGTGATGGCAGATAGTTCCTACTTGCAATCTCACTCCCCAGGAGCCCTGGCATACGGTTGACAGGTGATGTGGAGAATGTGGAAAGGCCTAAGCTTGTTAGTGTTGGATACTCTCCCAGTGGTTTGGCTAGATGTCTTGGGTTCAGAAACCACTCGAACTCTGCAGATTGCTTCGGTGAATCTCCAGTGTCTGCCTCTGCATAGGTCCCATTATGAATTCTTGGCCATTTTGAATGAAAGGTACTCGAGTTGACTGTAGTGCCAGAATCTAGGGCATAATCTTGATCAGGGTCAAAACTCAGACTCGAAGCCAAGCTGTCCACCTGAACTTTAAGTTTCCGCAAACTTTCTTCTAAGTCATCGATGCTGGGACTCTCCTCTACATATGGAGATAAGTTAGCTTCCAGGTGGTAAGAACATGCATTGATTTAGGAAATGCTATTAATTCTACTTGTAGACTGCTCTACATTAGCAGGAGCTGTTGTTAGCACAGTGCAGAAATAACAATAATACTCTGAACTTATGTTAAGTACTTCTGTCAAAGGATCTCACAGTATTTTAACGAACTAAGCTTCACAGCATCATAGGGATAAAGGAATTGTTTTATATGTTATATGTATTGTGGAACTCAGATCTACCCTCAAGGGACCGATGTTATACATATAAATAAGGCAGTCAGGGATTATTGGACATAGAAGAACTGACCATTGAAAAAATCTGGAGGAGAAGTAGTCATTCTGAGGCTAACTATTGCTAGTTTGGGATTATTCCCATTTTAAATCACAATCTCTATCATAGTAATAGTAGCAGAGAATATGGCCCAATAATTTTACATCTCTTAAGGATTTTCATTCCAAAGGATCTCAAAGTACTTCATATGCTATGGGACAAATTCTGAATACATTAACTACTGTACTGACTAGTGTTTACTACTGTGAATGGTGCCATGATATCCATGGGAGTACTGATGGTAGCACGCAGTAGGCCCAGTAAAAAGCATCTGCAAGATCAGATTCTATATACATACAGCACCAATTAAATATAGCAATATATTTGAGTCCACCCCATTGGACTTGAACCCGTATTCCCAGAGAATCTAGGTTTATCAGACCACTATCCACACCCCTCCTTCCTGTAACAAATAAAACTCCAAACGCCATTACTCTCCTACATAAAAAATACAGACAGCGAGTTAACCCAAACTTAATTTTGAAATCTTTTGATAAAATATATTTGCTTTCATTTTGGATTAAAGAGATCTCTATTTTGTATATGTTTATGATAAATACACACAAATGACACATGCCCTTTGAACCTCAATCTTCTATAGCTTAAATAAAGTCATCCTTATCCTGACGTCATTCACATTAATTGGCTCCGTTGGCTTCAATGCAGTTATTCCTGATTTACAATAATTTGACATCTGAAGAAGGCCCAGTGTCTTTTCCAGGTGGTAAGATTATACTATGTAAAAAGAGAGCATCCGCAGTAGCAATGGAAGACATTGTGACAGTCCTACCTAGTTAGATGGTGCAGCCATTTCTTAGCCCTGACCTCTAAACAACCCTGCCTATGTATAACAATTCCCAGACACTGCCTAATCAATGTGAGGCTGGTACTATCAACCTTGGCTGCAGCTTCAAAATGTGTTTTCTCTCTTATTGGTGGGAACTGGAATGTTTTTCTTTCTTACCAATGGAAACCAAGGCTGTTAATGTAGCAAGTAGGTGAGAAAGGAATTAGTTGTGTATGTTAATGCTTTTTTCTAAGCATGTAAAAAGTGTATAAGCTAATGCTTAAACCCCTCCTCTTTGGAACTTCACCGATGGGACAGTTGCTGTGCTGATCGCCTCGGGTCATCGCTCTCTAAGCTTTTTCACCTGCAGTCGCCTTGCTCGGGGTTCCCATCTGCAGAAGGGGCGTAAGCAGTGATTTCTTTCCTATTCCCCCCTGCTTGTTTGTACCCTAATAAAAGTATTTTGCTTTTACTCTTTACATTGCCTTCTTGGTGCTGTGTCTACTGAATCCAAAGAACCTGAGGGCCTGAGCTATTGGTTGTAGCCAGAGTCCCACTACAGCATCCACTGCCAAAGCAGTGACTTTATCGTGATAATTTACATTGTAGCCTACCATTTTCTTCTTTAAATAATGAAGTTCCTTCCCAGTTGCTGTGCAGTGCCCGGTTTTTTTCTTGTCTTTTGAGGCTCAGATGGTGAGTAGTATTGGTCTTCTGTGTGCTGCTAAGGAATTTGTTTGGCTTTTCTCTTTAAAGAAAAGAAAACATTTTAGTGTTATGTTTTTATTAAATGTAATGGGTTTTATGTGTTTGTGTTATTCTTGAAACTGGTAGGAAGTGAGCACTCTAGTATAAATATGCATAATAACCTTTATTCAGAGGCAAACTATGTCCAACATAGTTTCTGGCATTGGCAGCTTCCAGTGGTATCTCAGCTCAGAAGTAGGTGATTATTGTGGAAAGCAAGAGACAGAAAGAGACCTGAATTGCTTCCTCTCGGTTAGTTATACCAATGCAAATTTCTAGGAACTTCATTTAAGTCAGTAGAGTTGGAATGGTGAAAAGCTGGTTATTTGAGGGTAGATACCAGATCACTGTGAACCTAGAATGCTCCTTTTCTCTCAATGTCTTAGTTTCTATGTTCTGTAAATATTTTCACTGTGCCATTCAGTTATCGTTTATGCAGTTTTATCTAGGATATCTTCGTCAAAGATATCTTTGTCTTCTCCAGCGCTGCCAGAACTGGGACACTGAAGTAAACACACCATTGATCTATCTGGCAAAGGCAGGAGGCTGGATTCCAGACACTAGAAGGAACCCTGATAACTATTAATTTATCTTAGTTTTTGTGGTCATAAAAGGACAGAAATTCTGCAGACCCATTTTTCTTTTTACAAGAGGTAACTCTATTTCACACTAACTTAGTTTTATGGTCTCTGCTCTCCATTGCTGGGAAAATCAATTTTCATTAGTACCTCAAAAGTGCAACTATGATAAAGTTAACTTACAGCAAATCCACCTCCCATTTCTACAATATAAGGTGAGGAAGGGTGAGAGCCGAGCATGGGTAAACCACATTCCTAGATTCTAAGCCGGGTATTGCCACTGAGCAACTCTGTGATCTTGGCCAAATCACCTTTCCTCTCTGCGCTAGCTTCAGCACCTGTATCTAGGAATTGTATTTACTTACCTGTAATGATGTGTGTGTAGTAAAGGTTAATTCATTAACACGTGCAAAGCACCTTGCCTCGAAGGAGTTAGCAAAAAGCAAAATTTTACACTAACGCAGGGGAGTCCTGTGGTTCATGCCATGCACGTTTCAATTTAAAGTTAACATCCTCACCCCTAGGAGGATCCTTCCCTTGGGTCTGAACCCCCCGCAGGTTTGCAGCCCTGGGGCTTCCTACCCTTCGTCCCCACGCAGGGTCACTCCCCAGGGATCATTCCTTTGGGGATCCTACCCCCCCATCACATAGGGGGTCACTCCCTTGGGATCCACCCCATAGGCGGTCACTACTCTGGGGTCCCTCCCCCGTGGGTTCCTACCCCCGCTCCCCCACGGGGGTCACTCCCCCGGAGTTCACAGCCCTGCCCTTATCTGCTCACATCCCCGTACCTGATCCGGGCTCCGCGGCCCCGCACCCCTAACGCTTGCTCCGCCATGTCCGGAACCGGCTCCGACTCCGGCAACTTCCCCTCCTTAGCGACGCCCCCAACACTCTCGTTGCTAGGCGGAAGCGCCGCCCTGTTCCTTTCCGCCTGTGCCTTCCCACATTCCGTCCTGACCTTGAAGTTCCGCCCCCTGAACGGTCTTGCTCACCAATCAAATTACTCTTCCGAGCCGGCGCCTGGTGGCATACTCCAAAATCCAACCAATCGAAAGGGGGAGAATGGCTCACGTGATCGAGGACGTATCTCGGTGAGACACGTGTTGAAGTCATCCTCAACACAACCAATCAGATCCCCCGAGGAGTAGTACGCGTCGGTGACGCCTCTCTGTTCTCCTCCAACCAGTCCAACGGGCTCAATGAAGGCGGGGCTGCGCCTGCGCGGTGGGAGCGGCGGGTGCTCCGCGTGTGTGGCCGTACTGCCCAGTGGCGCGGGCACCATGTCGTGGCTATTCGGAGTGAACCGCGGCTCTCCCCCTGCGGCGGGGGATGGAGGCCCGAGTGGGGCAGGCCTGGCCCTGCCGCCCCCTCCCTCCACAGGGGGCCCCGCAGCAGGGGATGGAGCCGGGGACCGGAACTCGCCCAAGGACAAATGGAGCAACTTCGACCCCACCGGACTGGAGCGAGCGGCCAAGGCGGCCCGGGAGCTGGAGGCCTCCCGTGAGTTGGGGGCGGCAGCTGCTCGGAGTGAGGGAGCGGGGAGAGGCGGGAGCCCCCCGGGTTGGGGGCCGAGGACTGGGCACCTGGGTAGTGCTGCCATGAGTTCGATGCCGGGGAAGGGTATCTTTCCCCGAACGCCGGCCGCCCAGCCCCGCATTGACATCTCTCCCGTTGGCTCCGGGGTGTCGTGACACACCTGCTTGTGTAACGGCCTTGTCCTGGGGGGCAAAGCCTAAAATCGCAGCCCTCGAGGCCTTGCTTCTGGTCCCAGAACAGGGGTTGCACAGGCAGTGCTGTGAGCTGTCCGGTTAGCGTGCCTCATGCTTGGGAGAGAGCCCTTCCCTGAGGCGAGAGGCATTTCATCTCCATGACCCTATCAATCCTTTGTGCATCACTGAAGACTGGTAGTGGTAATGGTTTGTTCTCTTGATGGAAACTAAAAGCTGGTCTGAGCGCCCCCAACCCCACGAACTGCATTTGTATAGGTGAAGTAGCTGTCATCAACTATTGATGACCTTGTGTGATTTCTGATCTGCATCGCATTCACATCTATGATAGAGAAGTGACATGCTCTGCCCCTTTTTCCATTCATGCATTTGATTCAGCACCTCATTATGGTAAAGTGTAAATTAACAAATTATAAAGCACATGCTTGTGAGCCCAGAAACATTTCTTTTTGAGAAATAAAATAGCTGTGAAATGTTTCTGATCTTATTTAGTGTGAGAGTTGGGGGCATTTGAGGGTTGTGAAGGTACCTGGTCAGAAGTGAGGGGTCACAGCAAATTGTCAGAACATAAAACACAAAACACGTTTCATTAAAACTTTCGACATTAGCTGCTTTAACTTTATGGAAAATGGTTGGCAGCAGCTTTCAGGCAGCTCTTGCACATGGTTGCATCAAGCAATCAGTTGCTCAGTGCTCTTTTGACTTGTGGTCATCATGTGACTAATGTGTGTATAAAAGGCTTAGACTGTGAAAGTGTTATGTATAGTAGACTTCAGTCTTCAGAGCTGTTAAGTGTGACATCTTTCAGCAGTACCAACATTTGCTAGAAAAATAGAATCTAGTAAAAGAGACACAAGTTCTTAAACAATATTCTTAATTTCAGGCCATGCAAAAGATGCTCTTAGTCTTGCTCAGCTGCAGGAACAAACATTGCAACTGGAGCAGCAGTCCAAAATTAAGGTATGTTAAACCTCAGGATTATATTTATACCTATGGCATTTCTGCTGACTTCATTAGATGGATCAGGCCCTCATTGTCTAACAATCTGCTTAGGGTACTTTGATTTCTTCTTCCATAGAGAAGTTTGCTTTTAGCACACTGCCTTTCGTTGCAATTTTATTACTTCACATAGCTTGTAAAAGTTTGCAAATGCACACTTGCAGTTGGACTAATTTCTGCTCTTTTACAGGATTTATGAGTGCTAAGAGCTTGTGATACTTTGTGGTTGGTATTGGTATTGTAGTCTCCAGAATATCATTTTAGCCACAATGGCAATATATTTTTATCCAGGGCTGGAATTCCAATTAGGCACAGTAGGTACGTGCCTAGGGGCATCTAAACAGTAGTGGATTACTGCAAGGGCCAATGGGGCCTCGGCCTATTTGGGGACTCCACATGAGTGCCTGAATTCTGGATCCATCCTGCTCCTCATCCTCTCTGCAGGGGGCCCTGCTACTCCTTTTCGCCTGAAGCCCTGCTCCATGGCCAGGCCAGAAGCTGGAGTATGAGCTGAGCATACCCCACCTGCCCTGAAACTGGCCATGCCATTCACTCCAGCCCTTCTCTGCCTGGCCAGTCCCTCTTTTCCCTGGCACTCTCCCCCTCCCCCTCACACATACACCTTACAGGGAAAACATGAAGGTCAGCTGAAGGGGTGGGGGGTGGGATGCTAAAGATACTCTGTCTATTGGATGTGTAAGGTGTAAATCTGTCTCTGGTTGTGTGCGTGGTGCTTTGCAAAACACAAAATCAGATATGATCCCTGCTCTGAAGAACTTCATTTACTCCACTGATTTAGACAGAAATCTATTAGGAAGATTATTTTGAAGATTATTATTGTCATTTATAGCCCTCTTAAGGCTTTTGTATGGAGCTGACCTATGCTGACCTTTTTCTCATAGGAATATGAGGCGGCTGTTGAACAGCTGAAGAATGAACAAATCCGGGTACAAGCAGAAGAGAGACGAAAGACACTAAGTGAAGAAACCAGACAGCATCAAGCGGTATAGAAACTTGGGGGAGCCAGCAGACAAGATGGTTGGCTGGAATGGGAAACACACCATGATAGGCTTATTCAGTTATACCAACTCTTGTCCACCTGTGGTTTGCTCTCCACAAGGGGAGGGCATTCCTAATTGAGTCTGCCTCATTCCCTAGCTATGGCATTCCATTGACACTGATTTATTTAGCCACTTCTAGTAGACCCTCAGATGCTCTGGAGAATCTTGTAAATTGGGCCAGTTTCTGGAGTTCTGCCTTTGAATCTTCTTTGAAGTGCAGTAAAATATTTTGGGATGCATCCTTACTTGCCTATATAAATCAGTCTGGAAAGAGTTGAAAATTACTGGCTTACACAGCATGTCTGTTGGCTTGATGATGAAGTACCTCATAAACTACTTGGAGTGCAACTTCAGTTTGCCTCTAAATTTCCGTTTCTCTTAAATCTTTTTGGAATCTAATCCTTTTGGAAAGGGATGTCAGGAAATTATTATTTTAAAAAGAAAAATCAGTTTATCAAATTCTGGGTTATCAATTGGCTTTTCAGATGAGTTCCTCTGCTTTTTGATCAGGTGGACTAGTAGGTTCTAACAGCTGTTGGGACAGCGATGCTAAGATTGGGGAAATGCAGTTTCATTCTAATTTTTAAGGTAGGTGGTTGTTATTTACAGAAAACATACTTTATACCAGGTGAAAGCAGAGATTCCCAGGTGCTATAAAGCATTCATCACTAATCCTGTTTTCTCATGCATCAAACCTTAAAACTCCTCTGCTGTACACCTACAGCCTGGCAGAGTTGTGGGTTGTTTTTTTTTACGCTGGTCTAGGACTGATTGCCTCACATCTTGGCAGTGGTATCTTTCAGATGCTGATCTTTTTTGCTCCACTTACTCCAAGTCTCGTTGCTGATTAGAGTAATGTTTTTCTTGTATACTTAATGTTCATGCATTTCCTCATTTCTTTTTGAAGAGGGCCCAATATCAGGACAAGCTGTCAAGACAGCGTTATGAAGACCAGCTGAGACAGCAGGTAAGATATTCCATCTTCTAAAACTGCAGATAACCTAGCCAATTTGTTCCGCGGGGTAACCATGTTAGTCTAGTTCAGCAAAACAAACAAGGAGTCCTGTGGCGCTTTTTTTTTTAGATTATCAAATTTATTTTTCTCATGAGCCAAAAGCTCATAAATTTATTAGTCTTTAAAAGTGCCACAGGACTCCCTTGTTTGTTTAGCCAATCTGTGTTAACTTCACTAGGAACAATGATGCTAATTTATACTCTGACCTCCTTACCCAATGACCAGTGCTATGCACCACTATGATGGGAGGTCTGAGATTTTTTTTTTGCAAAGCCTCAGAGTTTTTGCATTCTCAGGCTAGCAGGCCTGATTCTGTTTAGAAGTAACTAACAGCAAATAGGATACAGGAGCGAGAAGTAGCAGGGAGAACATGAAATCTTACATTTGAATCTTGGAGGGTTTTTAAAGGGGAAAATACTTTAATTCTTAAATTTTATTTTTGAGAGTATTTGTAATGATTAGGTCTGCATGTATATTAAGTTGACTGGAGATCTTAAAACTACAGTTTTCCACCTTCCAGCTTTTGCCTAGTCTCCCAACCTAACTCATCTTCTGATGTGATCTCTTCTCCTTAGCAACTCCTTAATGAAGAGAACTTGAGGAAGCAGGAGGAATCTGTGCAGAAGCAGGAAGCAATGAGGCGTGGTAATGTCAAATTTCAGTCTCCCATGCTTGTGGATTAAGTGAATATGCAGAGCAGCCTCTGAACTGTCTATGAAGTGCTATTTCATAGTGGCTAACCCAGGGGCACATGGCCATATCTCCAAGCAATAGCTAAATCACAGCTAGTTTTAGGGTTTGTCTATGCAAATATTTAGTTCATGACAAACCAGGATGTGAATCTACGCCCACTAGCCTGCTAACTAGCTAAATCCTTTTGGACCCTGTTAACCCACACTAACTGTTCCCTAGTGCCCTTTAATCTACTCCTCTTTCAAAGCTGATTAGCTCAAAGTGCACTATGAAAATGTTAGGGCATGTCAGCAGTGTTCACACAGACAGTTAGTGCAGGGTAGATATGCAACGCTGCTCACTGAACTATGTAGTCCTGTGGACAAGCCCTTCGAATTGCTAGTGTCTGCAGCTCATTTCAAGGAAAGTCTAAACTTATATACTTTAAGTGAAACCACTTAACACTGGCCTCCAGTGGCTGAACATTGCAATACACCAACCTTTCTTGGTCTAATAATTATACTATGATAAGGCAGCACTCCTGCGTTTATTGTACTCAGCATTTAATCAGGAACCATTGGGATCAATCAGACGTTTAGCTAGGACTTCACTAGAACATTAACTGCTGATATCCAGTGGTGATTTTAAGGAGCGTAGACACAAGTTGTCTGCAGTTGTTAGCCTGTCCTAGTTATGACCTGGCTTTTTCTGTAGGCACATAGAAATTAGAGGCGGGAAAGATCTGTAATGTCATCCAGATCCCTCTGCTGCAGTCCAGCACAGTACTGTTTTCTTGAATCCTTTAGTGTTTGGCTCTGATTTTAAGTATCTCAGATGGTAGGCCTTGTATGTCCCTGTTGAGAGATTGATCTACAGTTAAGCTTGGCAGAATTCAATTTAAATTGATAACTTGGTAAATGCTGGTTTCAGCTGAAATCAGTTGGTAACAGTCGTTGGAAGTGCAGCCTTCCCTCCACACACCTGCAGGGATTGGATGTCACTGTCCCTGCAGCATCTCCGAAATCCCTCTGCAGGACCGCTGGCACAGCCTGCTCCCTTACTCCCATGACAGCAGAGAGACAGAGAGCTCCCTGCTGGGGGCAAAGCAATTCAGCACCAGGGTGCCTTCCCCTCCATCCAGAGCTTGTTATCTCACAGCCCTGGCCAGCGGTCTCTGCTCTATCCTGCCAGGACCCCTTCCTTCCCAGCATGTTGTGCCCAGATGTCTTGGACACCTCTGTGCACTGAGCCCCTTGTCAGCACTGTCCTAAAAAACCTCAGCCCTCCCCCTTTAATTTCCAGCTAGTGTGAAAAATAAAAATCTATATTAAACTTTGAAATTAGAAAAAAACATAAAAATTGAGTTCTGCCAACTTTACCCACAGTCTAGTAGATTTCCTTCTTGGGGGATGTTTTTCCTTATAATCCACACATATTGACTTCCACTTTCATCCCATTACTCTTAGTTACACATACTGAACATGTACATCCTCAGATTTGTGGAATGTTACTATGTCCCCCTTCACATTGTTTAGCCAATCTATGCCATTCTAGTTTCAATTTTCTCATTTTTCTGATGTCACGTGCCTTATTTTATTTTATTTTTGGCTCTTCTCTGAACAAATATATTCCTAGTGTTCTGTTGATATCATTTTCCCGGAACTAAATGATGATTCTTGATGTTATCTGGCTGGAATCTTGCAAAGATGAACATCTCTTTGTTCTAAGAGGGAAGGTTCCTGGGCTTGGCTTTCATGCTGTTGCACTGATTTGTTTCCTCTTATTGGGGAGGCTGGTCACTGCTGAAGTCTGTTGCTATTAGGTCACATGTATCGGATATGAAGCAAATTGTGTGGTATTTATCCTTCTCCCCAGAGCTGGGTTTTGGGATAGTCTAGAGTAAAATCTTACCCCCTTGTTTCTTTTACAGCCACTGTGGAGCGGGAAATGGAACTGCGACACAAAAATGAGATGTTGCGTATTGAAGCAGAGGTGCGAGCACGTGCAAAGGCTGAGCGTGAGAACGCAGATCTCATTCGGGAGCAGATCCGCCTGAAAGCCGCTGAGCATCGCCAGACAGTGTTAGAGTCCCTCAAGTAAGTGAAAACTAGCTGCGGAGAATTGGTTACCTTGCTACTGCTTCAAAGTACCCCATCAAACCAGCTCTTTAGGAAACCTTTTTGTTTGCTTTCACAAGCTTAAAGGAGAAAAGTTTTTGCCGGCATCCCCTCATACAATACTCTGGGGGCACAGAATTAAAAACATCTGTGTCCCTATCTCTGGATATGATTACGGTGAATAGAGGAAAGGGAAACTATTGTCTAGTGCAGTGGTTTTCAAATTTTGGGTTGCAACCCAACACTGGGTCAGACACCCAGGTACTGAGTCACAGCGCCCCCTGCTGCTGCTGTCACCGAAAGACTAGAATGCATTGCTCAAAGATGCAATTGTTGAGTTGCAGGCATAAATTGCCTTTTTTCATCTGTGTCCTGAGGAAAAAAATGTGAAAACTGCTGGTCTAGTGGTTAGAGCCATGTCTTAGGTACTAGGCACTTGCATTCTAGTCTTCAGATTGTGTGACTTTAACTTGGTCTTTTGGGGTGTAAACCTGACTCTGTTGAAATCTTTGGCAACATTCCAGTTGGATCCATTTGAAATAAGATTTCACCCTTAATCTCTGAGATTCAGTTTCCCAACCTGCAAAACAAAGATTAAAAATTACCTACTTCACAGGGATATTGTAAGCTTTAATTCATTGAGTCCTTTGAGATTCTTGGCTGGAGGGTGTCTAGAATGCAAACTATAAAATTTTATTACTGTTCAAAACTGATATGTGTAAAGAAATAGATGTATTAGCTTTGGTCCAGAACTCTTCTGGATTTAATCCCAGATACACCAGACAATTATAAATATATTTGCCTTGCCTGTGCATGTTTGGGTTCCAAGGTGAATTCTGTTTTGGCTGGTTCTCAAGGAAGTCATTGGAGAAACTAGAATTATCCTGTAAACTGCTTGTAATTCTGTCCTTAGAACTTAAAAAAAAATCCTTCCTCCTTTCCTGCTGTACAATTCAGTTCCTCTGCTTACATCATTGCTCTCTTTCTCCAGGACAGCGGGTACGTTGTTTGGAGAAGGATTTCGTGCCTTTGTAACAGATTGGGATAAAGTTACAGCCACGGTAAGCTGTGGGCATATCTTTTGGAACACAGGTGACAATGTTATTTGCAAACCTGCATTTTATTTTTTTTTCTCCTTGTCCTTGGTAATGTTCAGAATTCTGTGTTAGAGACTAAGAGCTGACCGTCTGAGCTAGAGAGACAGTCAATTTAAAATCATACTTCTGTCTGCAAGTCTGCCTCCAATTAACATGCAAGTTTACTATTGTTAGCAGAGTAGACACAAATAAAAACTTTGTGCATTTACAGCACTTTTTGTAGAGTCAGTTTCACTGTTTCTCCTATATTTAGTTTCACCTATTATTTTTTGTGGGTCTTTCATCCAGCAACTGCAGAGAGAAGAAATGATTTTTAAAAAGAGACTATTGTCTTTAAGCCAAGTTGACAATAAATAATTCTCACAAGACAATAAAAGTATCTGATGCTACTAACTCTTCCTTTTTCTGAAATTGACTAAATTACAAGTTAACTTTTTTTGTTAGCTTTTTCATCAGTAGTAGAAAACACTGACCATTCCCACTAAATCATCCCAGCCCGGGTATTGTCTAACCGGACCTTAAATATCTCCAGAGATGGAGATTCTACCACCTCCCTTGGTAACCCATTCCAATGCTTCACCACCCTCCTCGTGAGAAAGTTTTTCCTAATATCCAACCTCGACCTCCCCAGCTGCAACTTGAAACCATTGCTCCTTGTTCTGTCCTCTGTTACTACTAAGAACAGCCTAGCTCCCTCCTCTTTGCAGCACTCCTTCAAGTAGTTGAAGGTTGCTATCAAATCCCCTCTCAGTCTTATCTTCTGCAGACTAAATAAATCTAATTCCTTCAGTGTCTCCTCGTAAGTCATGTGCCTTAGCCCTCTAATCATTTTCGTTGCCCTCCGCTGGACTCTTTCTCATTTGCCCACATCCTTTCTGTAGTGGGAGCCCAAAACTGGACACAGTATTCCAGATGCGGCCTCACCAGTGCCGAATAGAGGGGAAAATCACATCCCTTGATCTGCTGGCAACACTCCTACTGATGCAGCCCAATATGCCATTGGCCTTTCTGGCAACAAGAGCACACTGTTGGCTCATATCCAACTTCCCGTCCACCGTAACCCCCAGGTCCTTTTCTACAGTGCTGCTACTTAGCCGATCAGTCCCCAGCCTGTAGCAGTCCATGAGATTTTTTTCCAGCCTAAGTGCAGGACTTTGCACTTGTCCTTGTTGAATCTCATGAGATTTCTTTTGGCCCAGTGTTCCAATTTGTCTAGGTCTCCCTGAATCTTGTCCCTGCCCTCCAGTGTGTCTACCATTCCCCCCAGTTTGGTTTCATCTGTGAATTTACTGAGCATGCAATCTATCCCATCATCCAGATCATAAATGAAGATGTTGAACAGCACCTGCCCCAGGACCGACCCCTTGGGCACTCTACTCATTACTGGTTGCCAACTAGACATCGCGCCATTGATTCCTACCCGCTGAACATGATGATCTAGTCAGTTTTCTATCCACTTTATGGTCCACTCGTCCAACCCATACTTCCTTAACTTGCCAATGAGAATGATATCAAAAGCCTTGCTAAAGTCAAGGTATATCAGGTCAACAGCTCTTCCTGCATCCACAAATCCAGTCATCTCATCATAGAAGGAAATCAGGTTGGTCAGGCATGATTTGCCCTTGATGAATCCATACTGACTCTTCCTGATCACTCTATTTTCTTCCAAGTGTTTCAGGATGGATTCTTTGAGGACCTGCTCCATGATTTTTCCAGGGATTGAGGTGAGGCTGACTGGTCTGTAGTTCCCTTGATCTTCCTTTTTCCCTTTCTTGAAGATAGGTACTATATTTGCCTTTTTCCAATCCTCCGGGACCTCCCCCGTTTGCCATGAGTTTTCAAAGATAATGTCCAGCGGCTCCGCAATCACTTCGGCCAACTTCCTCAGCACCCTCGGATGCAGTTCATCCGGCCCCATAGATTTGTGCACATCCAACTTCTTTAAGTAGTCCCTAACCTGACCTTCCATCACCGAGGGCTTCTCTCTATTCTGCATTACCCAGTGTAGTAGCCTGGGAGCTGACCCTCCCTGTGAAGACTGAAGTAAAAAAAGCATTGAAGACTTCAGCCTTTTCCGCATCTCAGGCACCTTCTGGTCACATGACTGAAAGCTGACTGTGGCTGGGCCCACCTTGCAGACTATGGGGCCTGACCAGAAAATGGGGGCTGGCTACGCCCCTGTTGCAGCAACTTAGTTGGATCTGAACATTTTGCTGTCGGCTGCAGCAGTTTAGTGGGGCAGAAGAAAGTTCCGATATTAGGTTGCAAGCACCTGCTTTGGCTTGCAAAAGGAGAATCAGAAGAAACTTAATTTGTGGGGAGGAAATTTTAACTACAGAGGCAGTTGTCTTTTATTTTCCCAGACCTATCTGCTGGCAGTCCAGCAGCTATTGCATATCTTACATGAGGCTCCACAGCATCTAGGTCTAGGGCAGGTCTACACCAACAGCAGCAAATTCACTGAAGTCAGTTCCATCTTTCCGGATCTATTGAGCAGTCAATGAAGAACTGCTCAATCGATTGGGAAGTCGACGCGTTAAGACCTCCCCCCTCAAGAAGAGTAGCTCTGGGTTGACAGGAGGACATATCCCATCGATTCAGCGTGCTGCAGACGCCATGGTGAGGAGGCATTAGGAAGTCAAATGGAGATACTTGAGTTATTTTATGTAGCTTGTGTATCTCCCTTGGATTGCTGCCGAAATCCATGGCCAGTATAGAATGGACCATAGTTATATATTTGCAACACTAGGTGGCATACTGACAGTGCTAGAGAACCCATAAATGCAGTATTGTGTATTCGGAAGTAGCTGTATTCCAGCAGTGCTGTTGGCAGAACAATAATGAAGTGTCATGGTTTCCATTATAGTGCAATCTAATTGCAGTGGTTTTATTACTTGGGTGTTGGGAGGAGGAAAGCTCTAGGTTTAAAATTGGTAATAAACTCTCAGCCAGAGGGCGAACTCTTTTCTTTAAATCTTTGCTGAGGATTTAACAGTTTCAGGTGTTTGTTCTTTAACTCAAATACCACTTTAATTTTAAAAATAAAAGGAGAACTTGAGGTTTTTGTTGAGCTCGCACTCAAGGGTCATGCTGAAAATGTAAGGGTATGCATGATGCTCTGGTCATCTCTGCAGTTTTCTGGGTACCCAGGTATTTCTGTCTAATGCTGCATGGCACCACAGACACCATTGTTAGCCCTTGGGCTGAAAATCTGCAGAGAAATGTTTGAGAAGTTGTATGTTTCTACAAAGGAATTTTAGTAAGCAGATCCAGCTCATTCCTGCCCTCTTGTATGGTACAAATTGCTGCTGCTTATCTTGGAAAGTCATCTGCAACTTATGCAGTAGCTGAGCTTTCAAGATCAGTGCTGATGTATGCAATGCATCATAAGGCCAGAGTGAGCCCTTGGTGTTGCATACATGGCGGCTGCATCATGCCGCTTATTGTGTGAGTAATCCGCATACTGAAGTTCCTAAAGAGACTTAGGTTTAAGTTCTCAGTGTATCTGCTCAAATGAATTCCTAGGTGGAGCTATTCTCCTGTGAAAATTACCCATATGGCTGTCATGCAGAGGCAATTTGCTCATAAAAGAAATTCCAAGTTAATGTTCTGTGGTTCAGAGACCCTTGACATTGATGGAAAGACTCCTGTTTACTTCAGTTGGGTTTAGATCAGTTCTGAAGCATTTAGCCAAATTCCTCTTCCAAGTTTGTTGGAATTAGCATTAGGAATCTTTTAGACTAACAGTTTTGTAAGATGTCCTTTACTGTGGTCACAATTACTTTATTAAAACAGAAACAATTTTAGAAGCTCAATTAGTCATCAGCTATTCATGAGGTTCACTCTTCGCATGTTTTTCAGCTTCCACTGTGAGACAAGAGTGGTCAGTGTGTCTCTGATCTAGTGCCGCTTTGTCACACTTGGGGTTAAAGCACTATCCCAAGGGAATGCTTAAATGCAGAATAATACTTTTTACTGAAATCTTTAAAAATATTGGGAACAGTTTAATGTTAGACTATGTTAAAAAGCACAGTTACAAAGCCCTTTACTCTTAGAATTTTGGCTCTAATTTACCCAAACACTCCTTTAAACACAAATCTTGTATCAGAAATGGCAACATTCAAAAACCAATAGGAGAGCACAGAGTTGGAATTCATATGCAAATTTGATGCCATCAGCTCAGATTTGAATAGTTCCAAAGGGGTAGCCATGTTAGTCTGTTGCAGAAGAACAACAGAGTCCTGTGGCACTTTTAAAGACTAACAGATTTATTTATCTCATGAGCTTTTGTGGGAGAAAATCCCACTTTGAAAGCTCATGCGATAAATCTGTTAGTCTTTAAAAGTGCCACAGGACTCTGTTGTTTTTCAGATTTGAATAGAGATATGGGCTGGCTCTCTCATTATAAACAGTGATTGTCATCTCTCTCGCCCTCCCTTTCTGTTCCACTTAGTTTGAATCAATACAACCTGTTTGATTTGCTGAAGTAATCTGACCTGATCCTGTGATTACACTTACTCCACTGCATTTATCCCTCCTTCCTATACCGATTTTTTTTTTCCATTTTCAAGCCTCTCATCAAGTGGGTTCTCTCCCACCAGAGTTCATGCAATAAATAAATTCGTTTGTCTATAAAAGTGCCACAAAACTCCTTTTATTTTTCCTTTAAACTGGCTTGTATATTTTAAATCTTAGTGAATTTTATTAAAAAAACTTATATTGGTTATGTTCAGCTTTGCTTTGCCTATCACCTTGTCTAGTGCATTTTACTTTGTATTAGCTAAGATCTGGAAGATACCAGCACTTAACGGCTATATATGAGGTTCAGCTGCTGAGGCCCTGTTAGGCTGGGCTTAAAACGTGCTATTGTGTATTTACCTTCTTGTTTCTTCCAATTTGCATTGGAGGTTTTCAAAATGTGATACCTATTTATAATAGATACGTATTAGTGAATGTGCTCTATGTTGGGATCAAGTATAATTTTATATTAACTCACCAATTATATAGGATTTGCTGTCCATCAAAAATTCTTCCTGACTTAGCCCATCAAGCCTCAGCTCTTATCTATGTCACTCCTTGTTAATGCATACCCTCCTTGGAGAGTTGGCAAACAGGGATTTGTCCAAAGTTGTGGTCATAGTGCAGCTCGGGATTAGCACTGTAGATGGGGCGGTAAGGCAATCAGCGTGCAAGGCGGGGGGACCCTCGGTACATACAACATACTAGCTGATGTTGAAACTCATGCTTCCCCATCTACCCTGCTATTTTTACCAGTGCTATCTAGACCAGCGGTTCTTAACCTTTTGCAGGTCACGACACTTGACAGCATGCGCAACCCTACAGGCTGAATCCAGCTCCCCACCATCCCAGCTCTCTGCCACACGCTTACCTCTGTGTAGCAACACAGTAATGTGTTGCGACAGTGGTTGAGAACCATTGAGCTAGACGACCGCTAGCCTTGGTATGCTTACACATGCTGTGATCACACCTTAATTTGCAGTGTAGACCTACCCTTCTTCAGTATGGTGAGCATGTGAAACAGTGAAAGCAAAGCTGCAACAACCATTGCATCCTAAGGACTCCAGAGCAGAGGGGTTAGCCATGTGAATGGCTCCCTCCTGAATAAGCGTGACTTGGTCAATCATCCATGATGTCTGAGAGTTGGCACCATGCCATAATTGCAGTTCAGTGACTCACTTTCCATCTATGAAATAAGTATGCACATCTTCCATGCTGGAGTAGATATGCTGTAGAGCAATCCATATGCTTGGTGGAGGGGAGAAGTGGGACACTTGCACTGTTGGGTTATCAAGTTAGATGTTTGTTTGGTATGTTGGCAGCTTCCCATGCTTCATATCATATTCTGCAAACATCCTTATCTTCTGCAAAGGGGGCTGTGACATGAGACCAGAAGGGCTTTCTCAGTTTTAGTTGGTGACGAGGGTGAGTTTTAGCTCATGGTGGAGCAGTAGTATTGTATTTGTCATGAGCTTTATGTACTCCCTAACTGGCAGACATACCCTAAAGGTCACTGAACTCTGCCTCTGTAGTGCTGAGTTCCAGAATCAAGGGCTCTTAATTCTTTCTCCCTGCTCCAAAGTGCAAGTTTGCAAAATACCCAGCAGCACATGGCGTGAGTCAGGTCACCGACCCAGTTCCATAATGAACTGAAAAGACATTAGTAACCCATTTTTCTGCTTTGCTCCACACTAGCTCCGGAGAGGCGAGGGATGCTTGATGAAGATACTGCCTTTCTAGTTTCTTTCTGGGGGATAGGCTGTGCCCACTAAGGACCTTCAGCCTCTTTGGGAATAACAGGAGATGCAGCATAAAGCTGATTTAAATTTGCTATTTTAAGCTACAGGTTTTTAAGGCCACTGCAAGAGAGTCTTCATTCTCCCTCAGAGTGCTGATGCCCTGTTTCCCTTGTACTCCTTATTCCCCGTTAGCCATTACTCTTCTGTGTCTGCTGTCATAATTTCAGCTGAAGACGACTTGCTGGGACTCTGTTTTGTGGCACTCTTAAGCTGTCCAGAGAGGTTGCCATAAAGGACCATTCCATATACCATGCTCAGTCCCTAACAGCCTGGAAGTGGGTCACGGCTAAACCATATCTGAAGATTTCTTTTCTGTTACAATAATGAAGACTGTAAGCTTCTTGTCTTACTGCTGTGTAGTGGTCTTGCTGTCACTCTTGTAAATGCGGTGTCAAGGCTGGCTCAGGAAGGCCTGCTTTTTCTCCTATACAACTATGGAGAACAGTGCTCAACCATTTTACTTTCTCCCTGGAAGTCCTGGCAGCAGCATATGATAGAGTTAATAGCAGTAAGCCACTGGGAGGGTGGTACCACAGGGGATACTTTCTGTCTATGTGGGAGTTGGAAGAGGTGTCTGGAAGACCATCAGGACTCAAGCCCCAGAGCTCTTCTGTTCAGTGCACCTATCTGGTCCTATCTACATTAATTGCTGCTCAGAATTGTGCGCCTGCTACAGTTTATCTTTCAAAAAAATCTGGAGTCGTCCGTTGAAGAAGTTCCTAGTTAAAATTTGTTGCAACCTCTTGAATGGATCTTTGCGGAAATTTCTTTGAAGCCATATTTTCCTGCCCATTGCCTTAGGTTTGGTTAGAGCCATAAGCCTGTCAAGTCCCATTGCATTTGCTGAAATAAATGATGGCCTAAAGCTGCACAGTGCCATTTACACAGTATGAATGCAGGGCAGCCTGTTCTTGTTGCTGTGAAATTTTCCTCTTAGTGTATTATGAACAGAGAACACCTGTCTATTTGTATTTTTGAGAGGATATTTTTAGTAGCCCGGCTTGATAAAATGGACCCCTTGCTTGAAAGCCATTGCCACTATTTGTTCCACCCTCCAGTTTTATACACCAAGAGCCCTGCATGGGCTGGTACACAGGGCACATTGCACGACCACCCCAGTGAAAGCAAGACGTGCTTTGAGTGAATCCCTTTGTAGAATATAGGCTGCCTCTGAAACTTTCAGATCATTTTGAAACTTGCTGGCTATTGTTTTCAGCTCCACAAATTCCTGATCCAGACTGCTGCTTTATTGCAATCTTTGTGCAAAATCACAGGCTCTATTGTTGTGAACTTAAAGTTTTAAGTTAAATTTTTTATTTCCTCTCAAATATTCACATTTCTGTTTCCTGCCACTTGGAAATCTATGATAGCAGGGTTTCAAGAGTCAGGGTGGGTTGGGGAAGAGAATTGGCTTACTTTCTGTCTCCAGATTTCCCTGACTTAGTTCTGTGTTTTGAGTCCTACTGGCTACCTGCCCCCTCCTTACGTGCAGTCCCAATGGTTCTACTCAGCCGGATAGTTGAAGGTATTGTCAGTGGGATCTTGGTTCTGGAGTTCACTTCCCTTGTAAGTCAAAGAGAGCAAGACCCTTGTTTTTGGGTTGTCGTTTACTCAAGCATTTGTGACGTATTTGGCTGCCATGGTGATAATCACATAAGAACCTGAATAGAATTGGAGGGATGTGTTTAGTGAGTGGGAACCTGACTAATGGTTTACAATTTTGTGGGTTTGGTTTTCATTTTATCTGTCCATCCCAAAGCTGTGGTTGTACATATCTTGTATTGCAGCTGTGTAACAGTGAAATTTGAATCGGGTATCTCTCTAGCAGTTCTTATTTTGATTTTTGCAGCCTCTACTTGTAACTTAACCCAGTTCTGCTCTACACTTAATGTTAGTTGCCATGTATCAAAGCAGGGGATCTGTGCACAAGGCCATATGATATGGTACAGATATTGATTTTGGGTCGAGTCTCTTTATAGAGGAGTTGCTGGAAAAGGCAAAGGGTTTCTCATCTTTCCATGTGGATTCCTTCCAGTTTCCTTTCCAATACATCTGTAAATTGAGATTAAATTGAATGTTGACGTCTTCCTGCTATTTTATGAAGATGAGGTTATTCTGAGTCCCCCGGGCTTGTTACCACACACTTCAAATGAGCAAAATTAAACAGTGTCCGTGTTCTATATGCCTTTGATTTGACCCTGTTATTCAGCTTGAGAGAAGTGGTCTGTTTTTTGGCTCTAAAAGCAATTGCTGCATCCTGCTTTTTTCTCTCCAGGGGAAGCTGCTTTGATTTGAATCACAAGCATCTGGATGTAAGTTAAACATTTAGCTCAGGCCTCAACAAATCAATGTTTCTGATCGCCATGGCGACCATTTTTAGTAGCCTGTTGCCCTGCTTCACTGCAGAAATGTAATGGAGGAGTGCCCTCAGGCAACCAAAAGTAAATTTGCTGGCACCTAGTTGTGAGCCAATTTTGTCCACCCCTGATTTAGCTAATTATTTTCTAAAACTAATTTTGTTGGGTCCTGGGGCACAGAGCTTGGTAAGTCTTTCTGGTGTTTTATAGAACTGTCCTTCTCCTGCCTTTCTTCCAAACGTCTTTTGCCCTCCACCCCAAACTCAAGGCAGTATCCTTTTAATAACGTAAGAATAGCCATCCTGGGTCAGACGCATGGGCCATCTAGCTCAGTGTCCTGTCTTCCAGTAGTGGCCAATGCCAGGTGCTTCAGAGGGAATGAACATACCCTGTCATCCACTTCCAGCTTCTGGCACTCAGAGTCTTAGAGACACCCAGAACGTAGGGTTAAATCCTGCCCATATTCACTAATAGCAGTAAATGGACCTATCCTCCATGATTTATCTAATTCTTTTTAAACCCAGTTATACTTTTGGCCTTCACAGCATCCCCTGGCAATAAGTTCCACGAATGACTCTGCATTATGTGAAGAAGTACTTCCTTGTGTTTGTTTTAAACTAGGGCTCAACAAACCCCAGGCGCCAGGTTGCCATGGTGCCTGGGGTTTGTAGCGTGACACCTAGCTGTGCTGAGGAGCTCCAGCAGTGGAGCACCCCTGGTGCCTAAAAATAGAACTGCCAGCAGCGCATAGGGGATTTGACAGCGTTTTGGTGGCGGGGCATCCCAGCTAGGCACCTTAGTTTGAAGCTGGATACCTAGCTGGACAGCAATTTTGTGAAGCCCGGTTTTAAATCTGCTGCCTATTAATATAATTGGATGACCCCTGGCTTGTGTGTTAGGTAAATAACCCTTCATTATTCACTTTCTTTACACCATTCATGATTTTATAGACATCTATCATATCTCCCCCACCCCTCTTACTTAGTAATCTCTTTTCTAAGATAAGAAGTCCTAGGCTTTGTAGTCTCTTCTCATATGGAAGCTGTTCTGTACCCCTCATCATTTTTGTTACCCTTCTCTGTACTTCTTCCAATTCCAGTGTCTTTTTTTGAGATGGGGCAACTGGAATTGCATGCAGTATTCCAGGTGCTGGCATTACATGCCTGTTACTACATCTTCAATTTGATATCTGAGTTCCTTTAGAACTTTTGGATGAATACCATCTGCTGCTTGTGGTTTATTACTGTTTGTTTTATCCCCATTGCTCCTCTATCAACACCTCTATCTGGGACAGTTCTAATTTCTGTTCCTAGAATGGATCAGGTATGGGAATCTCCCTCACATCCTCTGCAGTGAAGACTGATGCTAAGAATTCATTTAGCTTTTCTGCAAAGGCCTTGTTTTCCTTGAGCACTTCAGCATTTTGATTGTACCATGGCCCCACTGGCTGTCTACAAGTTTCCTGTCTCTGATGTACTTACAAACTAACAGCAACTTTTTGGGTGTGCCTTTTGCTTTAAAGTGAGCTGGACCTAAAATTCATGCTGTAATGGTGAATTAATCTTTTGTGTGCATTTCACCTTCCACCCCAATATGAATTATGGATTATATGCACAGGCAGATGGTAATCCTTAGTTCACAGTGTATATGTAACTATGGAAGGGGAAACAAATCCTTTCCAGTGACACTGAACCAAACCTAACTGTTACTAAAAGGGCCTTGGGGCCAGTACTGTCTATCCTCTGAGCATGTACGTGTTCTCTCTGTCTGTGGCACAGTTAGGTACATCAGCAGGATGAAGAGAAGTCAACCCTTCGGAGCTCTGAACTTCCAAGGGCTCTTTTTAACCAGGAGTGCACTGCAGTAGTGTAGGGAAAAAAAAAAGGCAGATCCAAGATGCAGTGCTACAACGTTGTCTAGTACACAAATCAGGAAGCTGAGACTTGGTTTCTCTTTCTGACTCTGCCACAGTCTGCATATTGATGTCTATCCCCACAAAATAGAGACAGTATCCATCTTTGCAGAGACCTTTGCCGTGATAGGAGTTGCCAAGCAGTAATAATCTGGAGGAGAGTTTTTAGTTCATCTTCAAAATTAACTCTTAATAAATTGGGGACCTCTAGGTGCCTTGGAATGATTCCTCTTCAAGGCTCAGCACTCGCAGCCCAAAGACTCGCAGTGTGTAATGTGGAAGAATTGCCATGTGCTGTAATTAACAGTGAATCTGATTTTTAGAACTTGCACATGTCATGGCAGATGGAACTTGGGAGCAGAGCAGCTGTTGGGGCTTACATGACACAAGAATATCAAACAGCATGGCCTAAATAAAGGTTTGTGGGAGCCATCAAGTGCTCTGTCTCTGAGAACCAGAATAAAGGAGAAAGCCTATACACGTTTAAGACTTGTTTGAAATTTTGCTGTCCTAATCCTTCCCACTTTGAAGCATTATTCTTAGTGATTTACCAGAATGCCCTTCATGTGTTCTGAAAGGCAGCTTGCTTAACTCTGACATTCAGCTAGTACAAAGAAGCTGCTGGCAGGATTGCTTAGATTAGTACAAGCTAACCTCAGGATTGTTGATTTGGGCACCAGCTGTAACCCAAGGGGAAGTCTCAGGTCTTTCTGCTTCACTTGCTTATTGCTGGGGATATTTTGTGTCCTTTGCTTTCTGAGAGTGATAATTTTTAACATGGTGGTGATAATTGGTTTCAATTTTGAAGCTAGTCTTGAGTTTGAGTGGCTGTTTGCTCTCTGCTGTGTTTGATCTGGTCTGTTCATCCCCTACCTCTAGCCAGGTATAGTAGCTGCGGATCCCTGTTTGCAGTTGGAGGCTGAGTCTTTGCTGTCACGATAGCAGTTACCTGCTCTTCTTCCACTCACTAACTCCCCACAACTGACTTCTGTTGCAGTTCCCCACACTGAGATATGATTCCCAGGGCCACCTGTATCTTCAGCCCCCACCTACTCATGGCTAGTTGTAACACTTCCAGATTCTGATTTGTCTGCTTTGAAACAGCCTTGTCCACAATGCAGTATGATGACACATTCTCTAATGCCGTACACTGCTTCAACTGATCACATTTGCTGATTTCATGTTCTTTTCAGGGACGGGGAGGGGTGGATATATTTGAACTGTTGCCAGGCAAAAAATCCCCCTTTCTATTTTCATGCTTGCTTCTGCCAAGCCTGCTCATTTGAATCAGAGCTTAATATTAAATATGAGCATAGCCAGCAGAACAGAAATTTAACTCTTCTCCACATGCATGACCACAAACAATTTATTCCACCCTTTGGTGTACCCACTCCCCCATATCCTCTGCAGTCTGGGTGCTGTACCAGCCACATTCTAGTAAGGATCTGTGTCGGTTCAGTGTAGAACTACATTCTGTTCAGTCTCCATCTCAGTCTTTCTTATTTCAACAAAACAACACTCAAGTCAGGGTCTCCCAGCAAGAATAAGCAGCTAATCTGAATCAAGCCCTAAGCAAACTGGGCCAGTGATGCTGAAATGAATATGATGTACAGAACACAATTGAGAACTCCAATTTCAGTTATAGCAGGGCTCTTAAAGGAGACTTTCTGATGGATTACAGCTGTGAACTTTCTTCTGCTGATTTTGAAATGTTATCCTCACAGAGTCCTGTTGAGTTGAGCTGCAAGAGCCCTGAGCTTTCCAGTGCAGTGGGAGCACATCCAATATTTACAGACAGTTACCCAAGGCAGCATGGTTAATTTTGGGTGTGTCTTCTGTCCAGAGCTAAGAGAAATGTTTGATTAAAGTTGAGTGGTGCAAAGGGAATGAAGATAGCCTTGAGGTGCTGCTTAACCAGGTCAGGCACAGTACTGGCACCTGAACCAAAGTTCATCTGGATTGAACACTTCTGCTGAAGCATATTCAAACCAGCAATCCATGTTTCCCTGTACCCTGAGCAATGAGAGAGACAGTGCTAACAGGTCTTATACGTTCATTTCCCAGAAATCTTAGATGCCAAAGATAAATGGAGTGTAAGAGGGCACCATGTATTATTCATTTACAGTCTTTGATATGAAAAAGTGAACAGGCACTTGAAGTCGGCTAGGAATAATGTTTAGAGTGTCTCTTTCGAAAGAAGAGCAGCATTAGAGTTGTGAGTAAACAACCATGTAATCACAAAAATTCCCAATGTCCATTAATCACAGTGGAAACTGTTTTGATTATTTGAAACTCCTTTCCCAGATAATTTGGTTCCTTCTCCCCATACACACTATTGTATTTTCGATAATCAACCTGGTACTATATTTGGTTTTCAGCCCTCTAAGTATTAAACTTTCCTAAAAATACTTCGCTAATACCACTTCAATGTGCATGGTATTACCATAGTGTATGTGTGATGGGTTATGTTTATAAGGCTCTATTAGACTGAACAGCTCTTGTGGTAAGCATAATCATAGTTCACCGGTATACAGTACAGCGTGGTAATGTTAGTGTTCAGTACCATGGACCTACCTCCACACCAGTAGATGAGTGTGTCTTGAAGTTTAATACTGGGAGCTCTGCTGTACTGAGTGTGATAGGACTAGAGCATTATACAGCTGGTGCAAATCTAAATGGCTGTCACTCAATGAATCCGTGTAGTCCGGTAACCATGATGCTTATGGTTTGGGCTTTAAAAGTTCTCTGGTCCTTGGGCCGATATAGGAACAACAGGGCAGGATCAGGTTCCTCCTCTCCCTCTTCACAGTAGCACTCACTTCATCTACCATAGCAGCCTCCAAATCCTGTGGTTCTCTTCGAAGGGATGCTGCTTGTCATGCACATAAGACATCTGTTCATGTCAGGACAGCATTTTACCAGCACTCTGAGTTACTGTGTCCCCTTGTGTTTATAACACCTCTTTATTGACCTGTCTCTTCGGATGCCATTAATAATCCAATTAGTGACAGAGGTGCCCAAAGGGCTCTGAGCCGCCGTTGGCTGGTAACCCTTAAGTTGTCCTTTACTTACATAGCATTTACAGTCCAGTTAGTGTAAAAGTTCTAGCTGCCATGATCTAGGGGCTTTAGCCCTGATCTGGTTTATATGTACTCTAAAGATGAGCAATCCGGGACTGCTGGTAAGGAACGGTTAAACCAGACGTCTCTAACTCAAATCACCACAAGGGCCACATAAGGACTAGGATATTGGCCCGAGGGCTGCATCACTGAAACCTTTTCATACAAACAGGGCCACCAGTTTGTTTAATTAAAATTAAATTAAAAACTCATTTAATTCTAAGTGATTGTAAATAACATTAATTGGGTTTAATTAATTGAATTTGAATGCATTTTTATTGAAATTTAATTTTTAGAAAGGTTTTTAAATAAAATTCAATTTTTAAAAGTTTTTTTTAAAAAAGGAGAGAAGGAAGGAAGAGAAAGAAAAAAGGGAGAGAGAGGAAAAAAAGAAAGAGGAGAAAGGAAGAGAAAGAAATGAAAAGGGGTACTTGCAACCCCAAGCCTGGAGCGGAGGCAGCAGCCATAGCCCAGCTCCCAGCTGCACACCGGGACAGGGCAGAGCCCCCCATTGGGACCTCATGTAGCTTCCCCCATGGGAGCCCTCCACAGACCCCCCCCCCTCCTGCCGTGCACCTGAGCCCTGACCTGGCCCTGGGCGCTGGGTCTGCCTGCTCCAGTCATGGAACAGCGCGGGGCTCCCAGCCTTCCACACGGCATTGGCTCCTCCCCTCCCTGACTGCCCGGCAGTGGCTGCCGAGGCCCTGGGGATGAGGATGAGGTTGGGGTTGGGCGTGGCCCGGCCCGGTAGCACTGCCAACGCAGGGAACGGACTATTTGAAAAGCCAGCCAGGGCTTGAGAACCCCTGAATGCCAGCTGTTGTCGTGAGCCACAGGAGGTAACTCTGCGGGCTGCATGTTTGAGACCCCTCAGTTAAACAGAACTGTCCCAAGAAGTGCATGCATTTAACAGGTAACTTTCTAGCTCCTTGTCTTTTTCCCTTCCACCTCCTTTTCATGAGTTGATGGTATCTCCCTTCATATTTTATGTGCTATTTCTGCCCTCATTTTGACAGGTGATGTGTTTCTTGTGTATATTCATCTGTAAATAGCTGCCCTTATCCCTCTGTAGCAAGCAGAATTCAGACATTTGTCTTAGCATCTTTATCCCAGCAAGTAGTTTCTTGGAGGGACAGCCACATAATACAGTGCAAGGTTAAATGCTTGTACAGAGGAGACGTACAAAATAATTCACCCTATGGTATAGTAATGCTGTCATACGCCAGAATACTGGGGCCCAAAGCTTGTCCTTAAGGGAAATTTATTTTACCAGGTTTGGTTTGAAAAGGCTTAGCCCTGAAATTATAGGAGTGCAGAAGAATTATTAGTGTTGTGGTTATATTATATTGGTTATTTTTGCCCTCCTGAAATTCCCATGCAGTGTTGGTTGGATAAACTATTCGCCTCCTATGCCCTTGTTTCATGTCACTATGCACTGATATACACTTGTCAGATTCCATCTTGAGGTGGCTCCATTTCAGTTGTGGGTGAAGTGATTTGTGTATATGGGTCAAGAGTTTCAAAAGTGGCTTGGATTTTGGGTGCCCAGTTTGAGTCACTTTAAAGAGACCAGATTTTCAGCCTGTGTGTGCTCACCATTTCCTTAAAGTCAGGTCCTTTTAGGTGGCTCAAAACAATAATTTGTTAAAACAGCTAAGGATTCTGTTGGCTGGAAGATCATCTTCTCTCATATACTCCAGGAACATCACAGGGCTGAGACACTCTTCCCAGATTGTTTGATAAGTGAGTAATTTAAGGAGACTTTAAAGTAGGAGTGTCAAACTCATTTAATATGATGGGCCAGATATGACTTAAATGTAATTCAAGTGAGCCATACATACCGTAAATCAAAATACCATGGCACTCTCGTGGCATCATGGAGTGCTGTGTATGTGAAACTGCGCTCCGCAAGAACAGTCATTCTCTCTGTTACCTACCAGTGAATTCTCTGTACCTGCCAGTGATTCTCTGTATCTTAAAGTCCTTAAATCATAATTTGAGGAGGTAAATAACTCAGTCATAGGTTGGTGGCCTATAGCTGGAGTGGGTGGTGAGGTTTTGAGGCCACCATTTGCAGGAGGTCAGACTAGATGATCATACTGGTCCCTTCTGACCTTAGAGTCTATAAGACACAGTCTCACAGACCCAGTCCTCATTGATGTTGCAAGACCTGATGTTCTCATGGCATTGCAGAGCGCTGGAGATGCAAGGGGTGCGTGTGTCGCGATCCATCCATCCCGTGGAGTACAGGGCTGGATGGAAGAGGTTCACTGGCCTCATTCGGCCCGCGGGCTGCAGCTTTCTGTAACACCCCCACCCCCTCCATTTTGTGCCACATTGGCACCTGTGGTATTTGGAGTTTGGTCTTTTTTCCCCGTCAAAGCATTTTGCTGCACAGTAACTAGCTGAGGTTTCCTCTGCAGTCAATTGATGTAGTAGTTACTGGTTTTAATAGTTCCGCTAGACACTGGAAAGGCTGTTTAAGGAAATTTATTTACAGGCTGCTTGTCAAAGCAGGTGCTGATGGAGTTTAAATGGCCTATGGGTAGCTCACTTTACTGAGTGCAGCTTATTTCCAGGCAGCTTTCCTGGTGAATCCTAAATAAAGCTGATTTCATTTAGAGCAAAAAACTCAAGCTGATTGGAGGAGGACTTGGTTTGGCAGTGATGGGAAGGATGAAGCAGGCACCACTTCACCACCCCGCTCATGCCAAAGGAGATTGGGGTTAAATGTAAGATGCCAGAGCCTTCAGTGTTCTATCTCTAAGGGCTGTGTCCAGTTGGCAGAGTAATTTGATGGTCGTTGTAAAGACTGGCATTGAAGATTTTTATAGCAAACTCAGAACAGCCCATTAATTAGCTGCTGGCTTTGGCAGCTTGATAGCTGTAGAGGTTCTCTGCTTCTGCAAAGGATGAAGGAGATTCCTCCTCCCCACTTCCCATCTTCTCATTCTCCCATTCCCTTCTTTCAAAGGGAGGAAGGATTTCTGCGACCACAGCAAAATTAATTTTACAGGGGCCAAGAGGTGCAGAAACTAACCTGGCAACCATAGTCTTCAGCTGTACTTTGACTTAGTTCAGTGTGCAATGATTCAGAATTATGGCTGTGGTAAAGTGACATTAAATTTGGAAGTTCAATGCTTACCTGTTCTCCCTGCCATTTCAAGCCCTATCTGCTCACTTTACTGACAGGTTTTACTTCAGGCAAATGCTATGGGTAATCATAGTCACAGGAGGGAACATGATGCCCTATGCCCCAGGCGTGGCTTGGCGGCCTGCTAAGTAGCTGAAAAGATTGGGGGCACTTGGGTTTTTCCCCTTGTTCTTTAAGTTGGGTTTTTCTTGATATGAAAATTGGGAGCCTTATCTCTAATATGCCTTTTCGAAAGTTCAGCTTGTGGAACTGTCCTCTTAGAAGACTTACATCATACGGCTCTCCCAATTACCACCAAAGCAGTGGCAGTCAAAGCCCAGCAGCAGAGTATGGTGTGCAGATGTGACATGGCTTCATAGGATTCTTGCAGAATATGTTTCACTAATAATATTTTAGCTGAAGTGCTGAAATATAAAGCATATTCCATTTCTGGGAGGTCTGTTAGGGTTAACACAAATCAAGGATTTTGTCCAGGTAACCAAGCTGCCCTCATGCTACTAGCAAACATTCACTCGTCTTTAACCTTATTTGGGTTTCCTTTAATCAAACTTTTTTTACCATAGGTTCCTTTCCCTGTGAAGCACTCTGTGAAAGAGCAAAGCTTTGCAGCTGGCCTCAACTGCCATTTTGGTCAAGAAAAGTTATTGCTGGTGTGAGCCTCAGTCATTCTTAGATTGACTCTGATTTCACAGCTGTGCTCAGAGTATCTCATACATGAAAATTAGTCTAAACTGTATAAAAGGACATGCTTTTTTAAAGAATTTTTAAATCCTCTCATGTTACAAGTAATGTTCTAAATTATTGAAGCTGGGTGCCGCAACATTTTCGGAAGAGTTAGGTGCTTCATGGAACAAATGAAAGAGGCATTTAATGTCCTGAGGAGCTTGTAGTCCACTGTACTCTTTGGTTGGACAGTGAAGAGAGATGGGTCTATAGTGGTTTTCCAGCATGGCTACTATATATGCAAACACTATAGGAGATCTATTCTAAGAGAACATCAAAGCCACTTTTATAGAAACCGTTCTGTTGATCTTGGAGTTTTGTAGATGCTTGTTTTTCAGTTAAACCTACATGTGGATTTGACATGGATTATTAATTTGTGCCTTTCTGATGGTCAAGGATGCCCTGTCCATTAACAGAAAGGAGGTGTCAGAAAGGTACATTATTGCTGTAAAGTGCCTTCTTAATACAGAGCAATCAGATTAGCATTTATTCAAGGTATGCTTTACTTTGTGTACACTAGCTTGTAAATATGAATCTGGTCACCACTTTGCCATTCATAGAATATACAGACACATACAACTAGCAACTAATGCAGCTTGAGAATGCATGTAATTTTCAGTTTCATTCTTCAAAATTTTGATTAAACTCATAGGAAACAAAATAGATAATTTTGCATCTTCAACTTTATAACATTGTTCCATTTACACTGAGCGTTTCATAGATCTGTGCTTTATCACCCTTCCACCAGGAGGTGGGTGTACAAGCCCTCCATACAGCTTAAATCAGGGGTCTGCAGCCTGCAGCTCTTTGACTACCCCCTTGCAGCTCCGGGTTCTGAGCCTCCCCACCACCACTAGAGGACCTTGTGGGTGTCCTGCTCCTGGCTATAGGCCCCCCTGCCACCAGAGGATCCTGCAGGCAACCCACAGCAGGCTCTGGGCTCTCTACCCCCACCGGGAGACCCTGCGGGAGGCCTGGTCTTGGTTCTGGGTTCCCTGCTCCGCCTACCAGGGGACCCTGCGGCAGGCGCCTGGCCCAGCTCCTCCCATCAGGCAGCTACACCCATTGCGGCTCTCAAAACACTTGGTTATTGAAGGAGTTTCAAAAAATGGCTCTTCGTCTCCTTTGGGTTGCTGACCCCCTGGCCTAAATCTTTTGTGCCTTGAGTTTGACCTGACAATAGTAGAGTGCTTCAGACTCAGCATGTCATCTTTCTAGCTTTGTCTTGTAAAGGAAGTTGATCAGAATCCTCCCCTCTTCTCCAGGTGGCAGGTCTGTCCTTGCTGGCAGTGGGGATTTACACGGCCAAGAATGCTACTGGAGTTGCAGGGCGATACATAGAAGCTCGTCTGGGCAAGCCCTCCCTGGTGAGAGAGACCTCGCGCATTACTGTGCTGGAAGCACTGAAGCATCCCATCAAGGTAAATACCTTCTTTCCTTTGGCTCTCTGTTAGCTGGAGACACACACAGCTCATGCCAGTCCTGCTCTAGGGATCAGGCAGTGTGCTGTTGGTAACCTTCCATTTAGGAGGAGTGCTCATATTTGTATGTTTTTAGCAAATAAACAGGAATGCGGGGTGCTAGCTATGCCAACAGTTTCCAGTCCATACTGGGGAGAGTGGCAGACTGCTTGGACATACTGATATCTCCCTGCTCATTATTTTTATCATTTATGAGCTAAGCTTGCATCTTTTGCCCTGCCGAGAAGTTCTGTGACTTGTAGGTGACTGAATTTGTAACTCATCTTGGATTTCTCCTTCTCAGGTTGGCAAGCGTCTTACCAGCAAGGCTCAAGATGCTCTTGAAGGAGTTGTTCTCAGCGTGAGTACCTGCTTTAGCTAATTCAAACCTCCAAGGGTCTTAAAGTGACTTTCTTAGTGTCTAAATATCAAACGTTTTCTCCTTGCTTTCATTTAAAATTCCGTTACAGTTCAGCGGTCCTGGAAATGTAGCATGGTGGCTACTGGAGAGTAAATAAGCTTCCATGTTCACATTAAACACCCTGCTAACCTTTGATTCCTCTGTACAGAGCAGTTGGAAATCTTAGTTCAGCACTTCTGTGTGTGCTTTTTTCCCCCTTAGTCAGCATGTTTATATGGCAATATAGTCTGTCAGAGCACTACGTGTCATCTCTAATCTCCAGCTCCTACCGTCACAGTTAGTCCAGAGACCCCAGAATACTCGCCTTTGACTTTAACACCTTCAGAATGGCTTTCAATCCATTCATCATTCAGGATTGATTTTGCAAATTTGTTTCTGAATTTCATTCCTTAATATCCGGTGTATTAAAGGGCTTTTTTAGGGTCTTAAAAAAAAAAAAAGACTACATTTCTGAGAATATAAGAATGTGTGTAAGAAATGCGTGCACCCCATTTACATGGAAGATTTATTACTACCAATAGATTTGCATTTAATTTGGCTAGTTACATACCTTCCACCTCTCATCCCTTCTTATAGGTAGTTCATGGAAAATAAACTCCTAGAGCATCTATGGTAGAGTAGATTCTGAAATTAATTATTGCTCCAAAAATTATCCTTATTAGCTGAAGCTTTGCTCAGTGGCTGTGGCTTGAGTTTGAAGTAATTGTAACTTGAAAAACAACAAATCCTGAAGCAGAAGGAGAAAATACTAAAGTCCAAGCCAATAAGCTTCAGGAATTCAAGCCAAAAACTGAGTCTCCCACCCTGCTGTCTGCGGACAGCACTGATAGCCATCTGCCTATATCAGTGCATGAAGCATAGACAGCTCTAATGTGTTGGGAGTTTCCTAAAGTTAATTCCTCTTCTCTTGCAGCCCAAGTTGGAGGAACGTGTAAGAGACATTGCCATAGCAACAAGAAATACTAAAAAGAACAAAAGTTTATATAGGAATATCCTGATGTACGGGCCCCCTGGTACTGGGAAGACGCTCTTTGCCAAGGTAAGACTTTGCCAAGATTCTGACTGCCCAGCTGTTGTGGTTTTCAAGGAGCACCCTGCAGTGTAATAACAATACTTCTTTGTGCTGCAAGCTACTGCTGTAGCATTGCCAAGTCTGGGCTTGTGTATGTGTGGTGGGGGTCTGGAGTGCTGAGGGAGGAAAAAGGGACATTCACCTTATGGTACTTTGCTCTGTGCTGTGAGTTAGATAGTCTCCTGTGGCTTATTAAATCATCAGGGTGGGAGCAGGAGGGCCGGATAAATAGGAATTGTTCGGCTTTCCTGTCAGTATACTTCTGTCTGAGTTAGTCTGACAAACAGCACACAACATTCACACAGCAGTTCTGAAAGACAGGAAGGCCTCATTTAACTTTAGAGAATGGATTTGACTTTTTTTCTCTTGAAGCCCCAGAGAAAAATTTCTCCCAATTCTGATAGCTCTTGGCTTATGACCTGGTGCAGGAGGGTTTAGATACCTTTCAAACATGTTATTCTAATTCAGGATATTCTTATCCATATAAACATCTAGTCCTTCCTGAATCTTGCTGTGTTCTTAGCCTAAGTGATCTCCTGTGACCATGAGTTTCACAGGCCTATAGTGATGTGGAAAAGTCATTCCTTTACAGTCTTGAATTTGCCACCTTTCTGTTTCATTGACTATCCTATGTTCTTGCATGAAGAGGATCCATGTCGTCAAAAGCCTCATATGAGTCAAGGAGTAATATCTTATCTGTCAAGGCTAGCCATCAGGTTTGGAGTTGACACACTGATGGAAAGACGTCTCCACCCTTGCTGAACAGGTGTTTGTGTAAATAGAAGTTTTCAATGGTTCCTGAGGTGGTACATTTCAGGAGCACTAAATTTAATTGTAGGGAGAGCAGGTGTTATCATAGCTGGAGCTGTGCTTTCCTTAGCTTGTTACACGATCAGACAGTCCATTACATCTGTTAGGATTGTCCATCTCTCTTGAGTAGTAGTGATGGTGATACACGAGTATGTTATATGGCCACTGTATCCACATTCTGCTGCCAGCCAGAACCGCCTAGCACCGGGGCACTTAGACTCATTCTTTGGTCCTTAGGCAGTGGTGCTGAGCACAGCTAATGTTCAAGTCTTGCTCAAGAGCGCTGCAACTGAAATACTGGTTGTTAACTCCTGAGTTGGGAGTGGGGATTGTCATCTCTCAAACAGCAAAATAAGATACTGCCAGTGCTATAGGAAACTATCTACTGCATGCTATTGTTAAACTTCATCAGCGTATGTGGACATCATTGGAGCAAAGTCTAGATACAGATCAACTGACTAGACCTCTGAAAAGGAGCTAGTAGACCAAACCTGACTCTGGCATAAAAGGATGCCTTTAGGCCTCTTTATTCAGCAGTTTGATGGGAGGAAAGCATTTCCTGTGATCTGCTTTAAGGAAATATGTCCTGCTCTTGTATGTCTCTGACCATCTCCTGCTCCTTTTATCTCTTGAGTGGGAGGTGGGCAGAGACGTCTGCACGCCATGTGGATGTTCACATCCCTATACATTCTCCTGCATATTTTTTTTTTCAAGCAAGAGTATGTGACAATGTGCACTTCATGCAACGTCTGCCCTCTGGGAGGCACCATCCATAGGAACTCAGTGATCCTTTTGTGCTTTTCAGTACTTTAAAAAAACCTGATGGACAAATAAAGTCGGAGGACTCTGCAAGCTACTGATCTCTCAGGGCTGTTCCTTCTCTTGTAGAAATGTTTTCTGCAAATCAGATGTGGTGTCTGTCTGTGATCGTGCCTATAGAAGTTGTGTTATTGAAAATACTGAAATATACACGTTTTCCCCTATTCGGATGCAAATTCTTAAGGTATTAAATGAGTCTTCTAGTTGGAGTGTCCTGTAACTTTGGTTGCTTTATTCTCCCCAGCAATAGTGCAAGGCACTGGTCAGTTATGCTGGCGGTTCTTTCCATTGTGAAAAGAGTGAGGCAATTAGCCCTGGACACAAGTCAGCTCTCTGCAGAACAGATACAGTCTCAGCAGCCACAGTGACTGTTTACCCATGCTGTCTCATTGATCTCCTTCTGGCCTGGCCTCTGGGGGCCACAGGAATTCCATTTCCATAGAATCATAGAGTCATAGAAATTGGAAGGGACCATGAGAGGTCATCGAGTCCAGTCCCCTGCACTCCTAGCAGGACCAAGTACCGTCTTAAATCATCCCTGACAGGTGCTTGTCTAACCTGCTCTTAAAAACTTCCAATGATGGAGATTCCACAACCTGCCTAGGCAACTTATTCCAGTGCTTAATCACCCTGATAGTTAGGAATTTTTTCTTAATGTCCAACCTAAACCTCCTTTCCTGTAATTTAAGCCCATTGCATCTTGTCCTATCATCATCAGTTAAGGAGAATAATTTTTCCCCTTCCTCCTCGTAACAACCTTTTATGTACTTGAATACTGTTGTCATGTCCTCTCTGTCTCTTCCTTTCCAGACTAAACAAACCCAGCTCTTTCAATCTTCCCTCATTAAGTCAAGTGTTCCAGACCTTTAATCATTCTTGTTGCTCTTCTCTGAACCTTCTCGAACTTCTCCACATCTTTCCTGAAATGAGGTGCCCAGAACTGGACACAATACTCCAGTTTGAGGCCTAATCAGTTCAGAGTAGAGCAGAAGAATTACTTCTTGTGTCTTACTTATAATACTTCTGTTAATACATCCCAGAATGGTGTTTGCTTTTTTTGCAACAGTCACTGTTGACTCATATTTAGCTTGTGGTCCACTACGAGACCATATCCCTTTCCACAGTACTCCTTCCTGGGCAGTTATTGACGGTTTTGATCTGTTCAGTGGACTGTTCTTTCCTAAGTGGAGTACTTTGCCCTTGTCTTTATTGAATTTCATCTTATTTAGCTCATTTCACCAGTTTGTCCGAATCATTTTGAATTGTGATCCTATCCTCCAAAGCACTTGAAACCTCTCCCAGCTAGGTGTCATACGCAAACTTTATAAGCATACTCTCTATGCTAGCATCTAAATCATTGATGAAAATATTGAACAGAACTAATCCCTGTGGTACCCTCCTCGTTACACCCTTCCAGCATGACTGTGAACTGTTGATAACTACTCTCTGAAAGTGGTTATCCAACCAGTTTTTCACCCATTTTATAGTAGCTCTAGATTGTACTTCCCTAGGTTGTTGATGAGAGGGTGATGCGAGACTATCAAAAGCCTTACTAAAGTCTAGATGCACCACATCTGGCACTTCCCCTCTATCCACAAGGCTTGTTACCCCATCATAGAAAGCCATCAGGTTGATTTGACATGACTTGTTCTTGACAAATCCATGCTGACCATCACTTAACACCTTATTCTCTTCTAGATGTTTGCTAATTGGTTCCTTAATTATTTTCTCCATTATTTTTCCTAGTACAGAGGTTTAACTGGCTGGTCTATAATTCCCCGGGTTGTCCTTATTTCTCTTTTTATAGATGGGCACTATATTTGCTCTTTTCCAGTCTTCGGGGATCTCTCCAGTCTTCCATGACATTTCAAAGATAATAGCCAATGGCTCAGATATCTCCTGAGTCAGCTCCTTGAGTATTCTAGGGTGCATATTGTCAGGGCCTGGTGAATTGAAAACATCTAACTTATCTAAGTAATTTTTAACTTATTCTTTTCCTATTTTTAGCTTCTGATCCTATCCCATTTTACTGCCGTCCCCTATGTCAGGCATCCAGTCGCCACCAACTTTCTTGGTGAAGACCGAAACAAAGAAAAGTTCCTCTGCCACTTCCATAGCGCATTCACTCATTGGCCAGCTGTGGTGGCATGGGTGGCTTTTGAGTTGTGGGATCCATTGGGAAAGGGGCTGAAAAACTCATATCCCAGCATTAACATTCAGATTGGCTTTGTTAAGGTAAAACAAAGCAGCTCTTCAGCAAACAATAAAAAATAGCAGCATGACAGGGTTCTGCCTCCTTTATTGTAGGGCCCCACAGATCAACGCTGTGTTAAATAGCTGTAGTGGGTGGCAAGATGTGAACACGGTGGATTTGGCGCTCAGAGCGCCCAGCACTGTCAGCCTGATTCAGAACACTTTTAACATTAGCAGTGGGGAACTGGGAGATTTTAATGGACAAAGTAGCTCTTTTATCCCTGCCTCCTGTTGCCCAGCAATTAATTGGTCGGGTTGAGCTAAACACATTTCACTGGAGATGGGAAGGTGTTAATGGTGTAAGTAGCTGGGGCTGTCACTTCCCTGCACAAACTGACTGGTTTGTTTTGACCTTCCAGCGACTTCCCTGTAGCTGACTCACCAGAATAGGGTGGCAAGGAGTGTGCTGGCTAGTTGAGGTCTTTGGTTAATCCAGCCTCCTGGCTATGGCAGAGATGGATCAAGCTGCTCTTTTCCATCACCTCCTAATACAGGGTGTGGGGGAGGATGAGGCTCTTTCCCCACTTCATATACTCACCTGAGCTCAGAGGTCTGTGTGGAACAGATGGTAGCTCGTTCCTACATCTCCCCAAGATGTATATTGTGACAAGGTTCAATCTATCCCAACACACAGGAATTATCAACCAAGCCCTCTGTTGCTATCAGACAGGGGCACTTGCCAGCTAATTCCCCATTGGCATCCCACAGTAGAGGGGATGTTTAAATTAGGAGTTAATGTCGTAGTCTTTAAATTACGATCTGAGGACTTCAGTAACACAGCCAGAGGTTATGCTCTATTACAGGAGTGTATGAATGAAGTTCTGTGGTTTGATTTTATTTTATAATTATATGGTAAAAATGAGAACGTAAGCAATTTTTCAGTAACAGCATGTGCTGTGACACTTTTTTTGTATTTTTGTCTGATTTTGTAAGCAAATAATTTTAAAATGAGGTGAGACTTGGGCATGTGCAAGACAAATCAGACTCCTTAAAGGGGTAGAGTAGTCTGGAAAGGCTATGGGTCTCTAGACTAGATGATCCTGGTGGTCCCTTCAGGTCTGTAGTTGCAGAACAGGGGGACAAAGAGAGATTCTTCTGGTACTGCAATTCTAGCCTGTGTCCCTCTCAGGGGCCTGAGAGTGTGGTTGACTTGTACTTTCATTTTTTATCAGGAGAGTCATTCACAAGTATTCATAATCAACTACTTCCAGGTGAGAGGGTAGTATTCCTGGGGTTTTACAGCTGGACAAATGAGGTGGAGAGGCTCTGCAAGCTACTGATCTCTCAGGGCTGTTCCTTCTCTTGTAGAAATGTTTTCTGCAAATCAAAGCCACAGAAGATGATGTCAGTAATTTAACCTTGTCTTGCACCCCTCACTCTGTGATCTCTAATACTGAATGAGAATGTTTCAATCACCACTCACATGTTCTTTTCTCTTTGCCCTTTATGTTTTCCAGAAATTAGCCATGCATTCCGGCATGGATTATGCCATCATGACAGGTGGTGATGTCGCCCCCATGGGGCGGGAAGGAGTTACTGCCATGCACAAGGTCTTTGACTGGGCACACACGAGTAGGAGAGGGTAAGTAGGAGTTCCTCTGGCATCTGAGCTTTGCGTAGATCCTTTACTTTGCATGGAGGACTTAATGGAATGGGAGCATGGAATGGCCTGGCATTTGTTATTCATAGGGTATATCTGTACTGCAGTCACACGGTGTGTTTGCAACTTGTGCAAGCAAGGTTTAATCTAGCTAGCTTGGGTCCCAGGCCAGGAAAGCTACAGCAGCATGAGCTTCAGGGCGGACTGTACAAGCCTGCCTGGGACCTTGGATAATTACTCATGGGGCTAGCCTGGGGTGAGGCTGCGCTGCTCCAGGACTTGCGCTGTCTAGATTAAAAGTAGCTCAAGCATGTCTGCTTGAGTTGCAGTCAACTCCTGTGATTGCCATATAGACGTGTCCATAGATGCTTCTGGCTAGAAACTATAATGGAACAGGTGTTTACACTACATAGGTTAGAGGCTTATTGCAGAAATGGGTGGGTGAGGTTTTGTGGCCTGCATTGTGCAGGAGGTCAGATTAGATGATCATACTGGTCCCTTCTGATCTTTGAGTCTGAGTCTATGACCTATCCCGTACCGTACCTTTTAATAGTGACTTGCGATGGGGTGCTGCTGCTTTCTGCTGCTCCAAACTGAAAAGGTTCTCCCCTCCCAATCCCCCCACTCATACAAAACAATATTCTCTTTGTCTGAGACTTCTTGGGGATGTCAGCACTTGCCTTCCCTATTCCTATGTCAAGGCCTCCATAGAGGAACAGATAACTGGGATGGGAGCTCTCTCAGCTCCCATTTAAAGAGGTGGGGGTGGTGAATCCTTTTCTCCTAAGGCTGTCAGTGGTAGGAATTGATACATGTGAACAAAAATTGAGACATGACCAGATTTTAAAGAATCTGTCTAATATTTCCCTTCCCTTTCTGTTGCTCAGATTTCAGGCTGTTGTGTCATGATCTTGTTTCTGTCTAGTTAATTTTCCAATGAGCTCCAGCAAAAAACAGGGAGTTCTGTTCTTGATATCTGTAACAAGCAGAGGGGTGGGAAACCATTTAAACGCACTGAAATTCATCAAGAAGCAAAGTATAAACACACACTTTACCTTTCAAATTCCAAAGGGGTAGCCGTGTTAGTCTATTGTAGAAAGACAACAGAGTCTTGTGGCACTTTTAAAGACTAACAGATTTATTAATCGCATGAGCTTTC
>ML686140.1:3572503-3592225 GCA_007922175.1 Pelusios castaneus
TGTGGCACTTTTAAAGACTAACAGATTTATTAATCGCATGAGCTTTCATGGGAGAAAATCCCACTTCGTCTGACGAAGTGGGATTTTTCTCCCACGAAAGCTCATGCGATTAATAAATCTGTTAGTCTTTAAAAGTGCCACAAGACTCTGTTGTCTTTACCTTTCAAGACACCTTTAAACACACACCCTGGAGTGCTCTTTCCTTCAAGCTAAATCCCCACTCAGGAGTCTTGCGAGAGTATCTTGCTAGGCTGTTTGGTGGTGGTGTGAATTGCTTCCTGCAGCTCAAAGGAAGGCACGAAGCTGCTTGCGGAGCTGGTATCCCTCTCTTGTGTTCCCTGCATTACCCCTAGGCATTCTAAAATCCAGCAGAGGGCTGGGAGCAATCTCATTTTGCTCCTGTGCTGTTTTTGCAAGATAAAAGCCTTGCGTAGACCGGGCTAAATGACTATTTACGTGCATGCTGATTGGTTCAGACAGACATTCTCTTGCAGTGTCTGTATTGATTCTCTGCTGCATTCATCACCAAAATGTTTTAATTTTCCCCTAGAAGTTAATATTTAAAGCTTGCAAAATAAATTTCCTTTGGAAGAGTTTACAGCCTGCATTTTGAGGAGCTGGAAGGCAGAAAGCATAGAATTTTTTAAGAAAATGCACTGGAACAAATGTAAAGTTTAATTCTTCTGCATACAGTGTGCTGGAAAATTGGACATCTCAGCACTGGAAGCATTCCAGGCTGCTTTCCATAGATTTGGATCATTTTTCTACTCTAAACAGGGTGTCTTCAGTAGGCAGATACTGTCCTGGGAAGGATAGGGGGCAAGGAAGAGGAGAGATGAGTTTTCCTCTTCTCAAAGTGACTCCCTGGCAGAACGTCACATTTCCCAGCACTCGTTGGTCGGGCATTTGAGCCTGCACGCTTCCCATATCTCAGTGCTGCACCCCAGAAGTAGTAAATGGGAAAGGCTTAGGGATATGCCTCGGTGCATGTGCTAGAAGCAGGATACACAAGCTACTAAACAGCTTCTTCCAGGATGTGATGCCTCTCAGAGTAGTAAAGCTTTTACCTACAGAGTTACTGATTGTTGGGGCTAGGGGCAGAGGCAGCTCTTTAAGTAATTGTTTTGCTGAGAAAGAGAAGCTGAGAATACTGCCAGGGAAGCTGGTGTTGAGTTTTTTTTGTTTTTTTTAAAAAAGGTACTTGGATCACTTGAAAGGAAGCAGCATGTCTTGTGTTAGATGGAAATGTAGTACATTGGCCTACTCTTTACCCTATCTCCTGAGGGCAGCAGAAGCTGTGGGTTACCAAGGCATTTATTTTTCTGAATTATTCATTATGTTTACCTGGAGAAACAAATGAATAAATAATAAGTTATTTCAACAGTGTGTTTAAAAACAATTACATTAATAAAGAGAGAGGATAAGGAAAAAGCCACCAATTAGTAGTGGAAATGTTTATTCCATGGCTATCATCTGAATGTCACATCTATGAAATAACAGCAGCCATGGCCATGGAATTTGTGTATGGAATACACTGTCACCAGAGCCAGCTGTGTGCTTGGATTTCTGCCTATTGCCCTGAGCTGTCTGTTTATTGAGGGTATACAGATGCTAAAAGAGTACCTTCTCAAACATGATAGGAACTCTTGATTATTTGAACATAACTTGATTGCAGCAGTATAGTTTAGGATTATCCATTCCCAGTAAATGATGAAATTCAAAGGCTCAGACCACCTACCAGCTATTCCCTGCACTTTCCTGTTTTCAGACTTCTGGAGAAAAAAAAATGAGCTTTGCAATGTGCCCTGAAAATTCTCATTTTCTGCCTATTTCTGAGCCATGGGGGACAAATTCCAAAGCCATGGGATGCAGCCAGCAGCCCCTCCTCCTATACACCTGTGGAGCTTCAGCTTAGACACCTCTGTTGATCAGGTATAGGGAGAGAGGAATCCTAAGCTAGTCTCCCGTGTCTCTATTTGATTTGTTTTGTTTTGTTTCCCTTCACAGCCTTTTGCTGTTTGTGGATGAAGCAGATGCGTTCCTACGGAAGAGGGCAACAGTAAGTGTTTTCCATGCGGCTCCCCTCTGTGTGCAGTGCAGGCCGGTCACTCAGCCGGAAGCCACCTCCATTATTCTGACTACTTAGCCTCGACAGGCAGGAGCTGCCCTACTGCTTACCTAATTAAGTGATGTGGAGAGAAGAAATCGCCCTCTTGCAGCTGTGTGGGGCAAACATCGCTCATGATTGACTTGGGAATTTGGGCCTTCCTCCAACAAGACTGGGGGTGGGTGGGTAGTATGAATTGTGTGCTGGAGGCCTTGCAGTTGGCTGGGGGGCAGGGGAGAAAATGAGTAATTGAAATGACGGGAAGCAAAAGAAACAAGGTCCCACATTTCACTGCTGTGCCCCTGCAGATGGTTGGCTTGGACTTTTGTCATAAGTGAGTTGCTTTCTACAGAACTAAGAAGGTTGCACTGGTCTGCTGGGTGACCGGGGGCAAGTCACTTCAACTCTCTGTTTGTTTCCCTCCCCGCTCTTTGTTTTGCATGTTAGATTGTAAGTTCTTTAGGAAAGGCATCTCATTGTTTGCGTGCAGTGCCTTACGTAAGGGGCCCTGATTTCTGGCTGGGCCTTTAGGCACTACCATAATAACAGAGAAATCACCATTAATGTTTGCAAAGGTTGCAGCTCATCCTTGACCACTGGGAGACTGATCATCCTCTGAATTTTTTCTTTGCAGGAGAAAATCAGTGAAGACCTAAGAGCAACATTGAATGCATTTCTGCACCGGACAGGACAGCACAGCAACAAGTAAGTACCCAGTCTCTGCAGTGCAGTGCCAATAACTTGCATTCGGTCAAAGCAGACAGATGTCTTCAAAGCATTTTTTGTCTGACAGGGTATACGTCACAAGTTGAAATGGTCATTGGAAGGTAAACCTTTTGATCTCTTCCATTATGGGCTATAAAAATCTGTGCTAAGCAAACCAAGTGACTTACTGCTTCTTAAAAGTAATATCAAAACTTAGCTTCACTTGCTTCTCTCTTTCCTTGGAGTCAGGAAATAAGCTCATAAGTCAGTGTATAGGTGGAGTCTCAGGTTTATCAAACTTGGAGGCTTTGTGTGCCCCAGAAAGTGTTTGAAAGAAACTTGTACTGACCTCTCTCTTTAATATATAGCACAAGAGACTGAGCAGTCCTCATACATGCAGGTACTGCATATGGATCTATTCTGGCACTTGAAGTGCTTTGAGCATCCTTTACTGAAATGGGTAGGGGCAGTATATGGGTCATTAGATCACCTTGAAGGAAAGATAAGCACAGACTTTCCCCTTCTTGGGCAGTTAGCATTTCTGCTAAACCAGTGCAGTGTGGATTCATGGACTTCAGTGTACTAAAGAAGGTGGTAAGCTTGCCATAGCATTGGGTGGCAATCAGTTGTGTTTAAACCCATTTAACGCAACTTTCTGGTGCCTATTTGACCTGCAGCTCTTTCACTGTTCTACTCCACGTTGACCACATGCGCTAGGAGCAAGCCATCTCTCTCATGTGCCTGTTCTCACTTCTGAGCAAGCTGTCAAGTAGATTCAGTATATTTGTACTCTCTATTGTAAATACACTTAGAAGACCCAGAGCTGTTCTCTCTGTGCCCATTGCATACATCCACAAATGCAGATTACTGTTGGATGTTCTTGTCAAATATGTGTGCATGTGAATTAGATTGGCTGTCGTTCATCTTTGCCCAGTTTCTGTGCAGTCAGCACTTCATGCCTCCAGAACTGCTTAGCCTAATGGGAATCGCTTCCCTGTGGTCATAATGGTCACATAAAGGTGTCTCTCCTCCTCCCTCCAAAAGTAATTTTACTTGATTCTTTGCCAGCTCTGCCTGTTAATTAAATTTCTCCTTTTATAAAGGAGCCAAGTCAAAAATAGCCATCACCTTCTTGAGTGCAGGGAGGTCAATGCCCAGTGATTAAAAGGTAGTGAGGTGCACGTTGTTATGGTAACCCTGTGTGATTGGTTCAGGACAGTAGCTGGAGTTTTTTTCTCTCAAAGGCTTCCACAGGACTCCTTTTAGCATTGATGGGAGCTTACAGCCTGTAAATTTTATTGCTGATGTACATTGTTCACACTTATCCTTTTAAGGCAAGTGAGAAGCTTGAGTGTGGCCCACTGCATTAGAGCACGAGACATGAAAGCTGGGTTCTTTTCCTAGGTCTCTGTGGACTTGGACAATTGCTGTGCCTCAGTTCCCCAGCTGTAAAATGGGGATAATGACTCTTGCCTTCCTTTTCTGAAGCACTTTGTAAAGCTCTGTAAATGCAATGAATTAAACACAGTTAACCATAAGAATTAACCAGTGCTACCTCAGTATTTCCTGGGGTTTGGCAGTAGAATGAACACTACCCATACTGACAAGTTCCAGAGAGGAAACCATGTTACTCTGTGTACAGCAAAAACAGCGAGAGTCCTGTGGCACCTTAAAGACTAACAAATTTATTTTTTTGCATGACCTTTCGTGGGCGAAGTCCCAGTTCATCGGATTCCAGAGGGTAACGTTATTTTAAGGCAAGCTGCAAAGATTTAAAGGGTGACAACTGAATTGAAGTCCTTAATAAACTGTTCAGTAAGTTACAGGGCTCTCTTTTGCCATATGCCGTGCCAAAGCAGTTGAGATCAGCTGGGCCAGACAAAGCCCCAGGACTCTAGATTAAGTGTGTTGAGAGCATTGCAGCTCAAGATTTATGGTAACTATTTCCCATCTTTCCTCCCAAGGAGTAGAGTGCTCTGTAAACCTTATGGCTCACAATTCTGAGGGTAAAATGAAGCCCAGTGTCAGGTAGTCACACACCTGGGACAGGCTGGGAAGGATGCCTACAAGTCCTTTGCTCTAACTCCCTTTTTGAGGTGCCTTGGGCAGAGTTCTGGAGAAGCTTGTTCCAGTGCTGGCTGGTCCAAATGCTCAGCTCCTCATTTTGATGAGCACTTACTTCACTCAGGCTCCTGCAGGGAACTGTTCTAGGGAAACTAACATCTCCCGTTAGTTTTGTGAACTGCTTAATTCTAAGAGATTCTCACTGCGGTGTTTTTAGGTGGTAAGTCAGTCCTTCCAGCCCACGATAGATGGGAGTTTTGTTAGGTAACTCTAAAAATCGGTGTAAATACACCAGCATCAGCTGGACTCTGAGGAGTTCTGTAACTTAGCAGTAACTACCTTCACTGAGAGCTAGGTTTTATATAGCTGATCTTAGCTTCCCCGAAGGATCTACCAGGGAATCTAAGTGTTGGGGACCTATTACTAACATCTCCAAAGGACTGCCTCAGCTCCCTTCTCTCGAGCCGGCTCACATAGTCCACCCCCTTGCCAAGGAGAGACTTTGGCTAGGAAGTGCTTCCACAATGGCTCAGGAGAAAGATCTCTTCAGCAGAAGAAACAGATTCACATCAATGCGACTTTCAGGCCAGAGAAATGTTCTTTGCAAACAGATGCAAAGAAGGTGGCCCCTGGTAGGTCTAGATTTAAACAAATGGCAAGAGGGTCAGTATTCCAATAGCAGTTGTTAAAAGACAGTTTCAAATTATAATGCATCATTAAGCCAGTGGCATCAATTAATACATTCAAGCAAAATTAGCATGGAGGAAGAGCATCATTACAAAGAGAAAAAGCAAGTGCTCTGTTTCCAAAATGCAAATTAGGAAGCCACCAGAAAGGGAGCAAGAGGGCAAGGGTGGGTAGCTAGAGCAAGAGCAGGTAAGGTGGGCCTCCCTTAGCTTGTCCATTCTCAGACCCCCTTTTCCTTTAGTGGCACTTGCTGACATGTTTGAAAGGTTAAGTTCTCATAGTAATTTCACACTGAAAGAAAGACACCTAGTGTTACCCAGCTTTAAATCAAAAGCAATTTCCCTGCCACTTGCAGTCTCCCTGCTGTTAAATGTTTCCATCTTTTGAGAGGAATTAGTGTGCCTGCAAACTGCTGGATTTTAAGCCCTAGAGACCCAAGTCCTCCTGGCATAGAACAGGTGCAGCCGCAGCAGCATAAGCCATCATATGTGGCATCCCCAGTGTCTCTCCCCTGCTGCAAGGGGCCACTCCTAGAGCTGAGCTGACGCTGTTCAGCCATGGGTGCTTCCCTGTAGAGCGCCAGCTAGGGTTCTAATTGTGCAGCTGGTTTTTTGTGAGGTGGACATGCTTGCACTGAGAATGGGTTTGTGGCTGTTTCATTTAAGCCTCTGAACTGCTGCTACAGCCAACTCTCTGGGGTGGGTTAGAGCCAGTGATCTGTCCCTTTGCCAACACCTGTACCACTTCCTTGTTTTGACTATCACAGGAACTATTGGAGGTGGGCTGTGTGGTCTCGCACTCCAGCCAGCTGCTTCTGCACAGATATTACAGACCCCTTTCAGCCCATGTCTATCACTGTGGAAGCGATTTTCAATGCCATTTTCTGCACTGTGAGTAGATCTTCGCTAGAGGATCAGATAGTGAGAAAAGATGGGCTTGCAGAGCTGAAGAGGGAAAGATGCTCATGTCTTGTGTCTCATGAGCTTGGTTGAATGGTTCTAATTGACATATGGTGTCATGCTGCAGTAGGGTCTGTTCAAGTTTTGCCATTATTACAAAGTCATATGAGGAATTCAAGGATCAAGCAGCATGTGGGGGGCTGTGTGGTGCACAGCTCCCTGGGCCTTGACAGTCATGAGTTGTTGTCATTGCATCTGCATCCATGGGTGTCTTTCTGATCTCACCTCTTCTTCCCCCTCCACACACCAGGTTTATGCTTGTTTTAGCGAGTAACCAGCCAGAGCAGTTTGACTGGGCCATCAATGACCGAATAGATGAAATTGTCAACTTTGACCTACCCCAGCTAGAAGAGAGGGAGCGACTGGTGAGGATGTATTTTGATAAGCATGTCTTGAAGCCTGCCACAGAAGGGAAACAGTAAGTATCCCGTCCTCACAGCAGCTGGGCTTTAGTCCTTGGTTCACAGAAAAGTTTATCTCACTGGAGACCTAAGCCCTCTTCCCAGTTAATTGTGCCTGTTGGGGGTAGATTTCTCTGGGCATCAGCATTGTTTGTGCTGCGTGGTGACCCCTACTGTTAGCAGAACTGAGGAAAGGGTAACGTACACTGGTGACTGGGCCCTTGATGGACAAACCGTGAAAGTGGTTTATTCCCTGCAAAGCAGCAGCCTCTGGTGATCATGCTGTCTAATATTTTCTCATCTTCTTTTTTTTTTTTTTTGTTCTCTGTCTTCCTCTATCCATCTGTTGTCTTTTGCCTTCTACTTAGATTTTTGTCAGGACCTAGCACAGTGGGGTCCATGACTGGGACATATAGGCGGTTTGGTAATAAGGGATGTAAAGCTCTGTATTAGGCTATATTCCTACATCTCACTCACATTGGGTTCATCATAAGGCACATCTCTTTGCTTTTAGTGACAACCAGTGCCGTGCATGTTGAAATGAGGCTGAGATATGCAGTCTCTTCAAATTTTAGTGCAGTTTATCAGAGTCCCCCTCTATTTTCCTCCCAGAATAAGCATCTCCTGATAGTGACTACAATCAGGAGATAATTAGAGATGGGGCAAAAGTGAAGGAAGAAGGAATATTTTCTGCATGCTGACTTATTTTGAGTGTGCCATCTGCTATCATAGGAGGTTGGACCCAGTTCTCATTTGCTAACCAAATATTTATACGTCATTAAACTGTGGGTTTTGTGTATTTATTCCCTTGTAATAGTTGCAGGGGGAACAGTGAGCTCCAAACTCTTTAATTTGAAATATCCATATTGCAGTTTGCACTCCTTGCTCCTAGAAAAATAACTTGCATCCAGAACATTCCTCGTTAAGTGTCTGGTGCATAGTTACGCAATACCTCATTCCTAGCATCTCATCTCAGAATCTCCCCACTTGTTCCATCTTACCCCCTCCTGAGCTAGGAGTCGCCATGCAACAGATTGGAGTAAACTGGGGCTTGGAGAAAGTCACTCACACAGGATGCCAGTGACAGAGCTGTGGAGTGTAGACCCAAATCTCTTGATTCTCAGTCCTCTGCTCACATTGCTTCTAGGCTGTGCACTTTGCATTCAGCTGTCCTGTCCTTCAGGCCCCCAGCCCACAATGGGGCTAGAGAGATTCAGCCTCACAGCGAATCCCCCTATTTTCTCATTTGCTTATGAAACTCTGGAACATTTGGTGAAGACCTCATGAAGAGTAGTGGAAATTTTGCCAGCAAGAGGGGGACACTAATTAATGAGAGCAGGGCTGATGACCAGCTGTGATAATCAAGAGTTCACCAGGGGGCCAGTTTGATCCTTTGTTTCCTAATTTCCAAAATAGAGCTGCTGCTGAGAGATAAAATTGCTCAAATATTGATTGTTGACCAGTGCAGCAGCCACCTCTCTGTTATTTTCAGCCAGTTCCTGGCAACTTCGCCAGGACTCCGCTGCCTGAGTTCAAGATGCCAGTGCCCTAATTAACATTCTCGGTGGGAATCTAAATCAGGCCAGAAGCCACACATTGCCTTTGGGAGCCCAGTGCAGATTGCTGTGGGTAGCATTGGTGCATGTGCTGTTCCTGCTACATTCACAAACAGGAGCCTGGAGCTCCCACGCAAGCACCCCCATACTTGCATTCAAGTGAATGGCTTCTGCACTGATCTATCACTCTTTCACCACTGGGGACTTAAATGGATGTGAATCCCACCCTTCTTTTTTTTTTTTTTCTCATTATATTACTTCCTGGAAACTAATCCTTGTGCTTCTGATCTCTAGGCGTCTAAAGCTGGCCCAGTTTGACTATGGGAAAAAGTGTTCTGAGATTGCCAAGCTGACAGAAGGCATGTCTGGCCGAGAGATCTCCCAGCTCGCCGTGGCATGGCAGGTGAGCTAGACGTTGATGATAACTGGCATTCTTGTTTGGTTTTTCCTTTTTTAAGGAAGGGTTTAACCCAGTTCTGTGCTCAAGCCATCAGCTGGTGGCAACTTCAAACTTGGACTAGTGAAATCTCAAATCTTGCCTTTCACATAGAACATCACAAACTATACTCAGACAGCATGTTTGAAACCCAGCCAGCTCTGAGGATGATGGCATCAGTCAGCCAGTACACAACATACTGCACAGCCATAGCAGAAGGGACACTCACAATAAGTCAGTCACACCTCTATTGGCAGTCAGCTTTTGCATTTCCCTGTGACATTTTAGTCCCTCTTGCTGTGCTCCGAGTGTTCTGCAGTTAGTTTATCAATACTTTACTTGGAGAAAACTGTCTCAGCAAGGAGGGCTACCAGAGCATGGTGGTAAATGGTCAGTGAGCTGACAGAAGCTGTGCCCAGTCTTGTTCACACTTTGATGTGGGGGCAAAGGCAAGGAGCCAAAAGGGCAGATCTACAAAGCAGGGACAGGGACTAAAGATGCAGGACTGCCGAGATATTGGCCTGAATAAAGGTGGGTGAAGACGTTTGTCAGGGATGACAAATGATCCAAAGGTCAGTGGGCTAGATCAGACCAGGTGGAAGCAGATGCAGAGACTTCATTGGAATTACACCCCTTATGTCAGGTCTGAATGTCACCCTGTATTTTAGTTGGTCACCTGCCAGGCACACCAGTCAGGAAACAGGTCCCCAAGGCAGAGCAGGCAGCATCTGAAAACACTCAGCCTAATATTTGGTAGCTGTTCGAAAACAAAGTGAGAGCTGTGTCATACAGGCAGCTAGAGCACAAATATGAGATCTCAGTGATGCTCTAAAATGAGCTGGTGGTTATCAAGGATTTGCAGTGTCGATACAAGAAGTACACTGAACAGAGTGGAAAGACAGGTGATGAGGCAATAGCTTTGGTCTCAGCTAGTGCGTTTCTTTATCCTGGTTGAAAATTTGAAAATGTCTGGTTCATGCAAGTAGTGGTGGCGGCTTGTTCTGATGTTCTCACCTCAGAGTGGGAAGCCTTATGTAGTGGGGTGTGCCTGGGTTTTTGAGCTGTGAAAAGTAGCTTTGCTGCCGGTTTTCTGTTGCTCTTGAATACCATGAAGTGCTTTGGGGATTGTGGCGTCTCCCTCAGAATCCGGTTGTGCTTTCCAGCATCCAACAGAGCACTCCTTTCCTGGTTAGCTCAGCTTAGGGGAGTTGGGATTCCTCCAAAATACCTACAGAAAGATAGGACGCTGAAGCTGTCTCATGTAATGTGGCTGTGCTTTGCCACACTCCAGGCTGCAGCCGCGGATCATCTAGCATTTGTCTCTACCTCAGTCAAACAGGAAAGTCGAGATTCTGGTGTTGCATCCTGCGGGATGTAAAGGAGTGTTTGGACTTGTGGGGATGCACTGCAGATGCACTTTTAATCAGTGCTCCCTGTGGATGTGGGCTGGAATTCAAGTCTCTATGAATGTTTCTGGAAGGGGGGTACTTGAGACGCACATTAAATTTCATCTATTAGTGCTAGATTGTTTGGTGAGATTTGCATTATAATGGTCTCTTCATTTAGTCTGGGCTAAAATGCCTCATCTTACCTTCTTTATAGCATTTTTCAGCCTAGAATCAGAACTGTTCCTGAGACACATTTGGAAAACAGACACACACAAAGCACATATGCCAGCCACGTTACCTTCTTCCCTTTCCTTCCATCTGAGCTATGACATGGACTATGTTTGTGGCTCATGAAAGGAACGATCTCACAGTGGCTTGACTTCAGCTTGATTCCCTCTTCTACTTTGCATTCATGAAAGGAGGCTTTGCAGAATTGCTTTTCTCATTAAAACTTAATTCTTCTGCAGCCACAGTGGCATATGTCAGATTGAGGGTGAAGAGCCTGTTGCACATAAGTGCTCTGAAATCAGCACCCCTGACCTTCTGTTGAATTGCAAATTAGTGGTCAGAGCAAAAAATCTGTTGCTTGTTACCAGCAGGTGCCCCAAAGCACAGCACACAATTCACACCTGTTGGTTTCTGTGTCAATAAATGTTACTGAGCTGCTGGACTAGAGATTGGAACTGTGTGTTTTCCTTTGTTGCTGATGGTCAGTATTGTTTTGGCTGTCGCTGATGAGAAGCCGGTGACTTCTTGAGATTGGTTAGATGCATTGAAGTATAGAAGCTGGAACAGACCCTAACTAAATTCTGCACAGTAAATAAGATGTAAATCCATCGTGAGTTCAGTGGAGCTACTCAGGATTTGCAGTTTTAGGGCTGAGAGCAGAGTTTCGCCCTTCAGATCTGTACCTGACATATCAACAATTAAAGTTACTAAAGATGAGGTATACAACTCCTCTAAAAGTTATACATAGTACCTGGTGATGCCATGTAAATAGGTGTTCACGTAGATTATAAGGTTCTAGATACATTTGATGTGTCTGCAAAACAAATGAATGCTTATGGCCTGGTGGAAATTAATAGTATGCACCAGAAACAATTTTATTTACGTAGCTTTTATGGTCTGTCATATTTTTTTCTCTGTTGCTAAAGACATCCTTGCGTGAAAGCAGAATCTTTGCTCATAAGTATATCATCTTATGCTGAAGTCAAAATCTTCTGATATTGCACAGTATGCAAGTTAAGAAGTTAACAAAAGAGATTATGACTTTGGGTTGAGAATAACCATCAGGGAAAATAAACCAGTTGCACCTACACATTCCTGTCCTCTCTGCATATATTTAAAGCACAAGGAAAGGAAATATAATAAATATTTAAGCTGAATTATTTCCCAAATAGACTATTTGGCTGTTTTGCATAAAATGCATGAAATTTAATTTCTAAGGGAACGTCGAGTTAATGAGAAATTTTGGTACAAAATTACTCTTAAAAGATGTTAGAGCAGGCTATAAATCATTTTATTAATCCACGTGCTTTTAGTGCTGGAGTACAAGTAAAAATTAGATTTTATTTTCTAGTAAGATATTTGTATTCCTTGTCTGCATAAAGTATCTAGAGGTGTGTTGATTGAGTTGTATATTGGGATAAGTTCACTATAGCCTGGCCTGTCGGTAAGTTTGAGATGAACCTCTAATTTTAAATTAGAGAATTTAGTCAAAGGGCCACTGTTTCCAAAAAAGGTGGGTGGCATGAGCTTCTGCTCACTTTTCTAATAGCTTGGCAAAAAAGCAACTGAAATTACACAGGCTTCTCTCTTCACAACTTAATCTAATGGTTTTTATTTTAAAAGGAAATAAGCTAAATGTGTAATGAGCCAGATTCCCTCTGATGTAAAACTACCTGGCCTGAGTGGAGACACACTAATCTTCACATTGGCTTTTATTTAACCCATTCAGCCTCGTTCCCTTTGAAAGAATTCATACAGAAAGAGCTCAGGGATTACATAGGGTTGCCAAGCTCACGCTAGACTCTACTATACAAATGACATTGTAATGGTCATGATGGAAATTCAGAGGAGCATGGTGTATGCTAACAGAAGGGTTCCACAGAGCACTGCGTCAGAAACGAAGGTTTTAATATGTATGTTCAGGTGCCCAGAAGTTTGGGAGGCTACCGGAGAACCCATAAAATAGTTTGTGGACAACATACCTTGGAGCATTCTCCTTTCCAATGGCAGTGGTTTGCATTTTCACATTTTGATCGGTGACTTCTGCTGTCAGTCCTGTCCCCATTACTGGTGACTTCGCAAATAGAGGTGAGCCCTCTTGCACTCAAACCATGTTGGACAGAATCCAAAACTTGTCATCTCCTGCTGATCAGGGGACTAGCAAAGCAGCAAGTTGCGGATGTCGTTACACTTGAAAGGAGCGATACCCATTTACCTCTAACCATGGGAGTCAATTAGCATTAGAATTGACTCCCTGCATCGCAGAATTGTTTCTGCTGCGTGAATAACAATTTGCTCTAAACTGGTGATTGACTTACTAAGACCTGACCTGGTGCTGGCATTCTGATTGCAGCTATTTTGTCTCCCAAGCCTGCCCCCAGCTCCTGGATTTGGGCACATGGCTGACTGGTGCAAGCCAATAGCTCTAGCATTGCTGGTCCTCTGTCATTGTCCAGTCTCTTTGGAAATTCCCCATAAAAGGCAGTTCCCAAAGATGGCTGATAGGGTCACTTTGGGAGCTGCAAGATGGTGATGTAACTAGGTAAATTTATCATTAGCTTGCTGCTGCTATGTTTTCACATTGCTGTCAAGGAATAAAATGTGTACACTTTTTTCTTTTAGTGTGATAAAGCTTGGCTCCTAATTAATCTGAGCAAATGTAACTAACCGTAATGGTGTTAGCCCAGGGGTCTGCATCCTGCAGCTCCACAGCCACATGTGGCTCTTTAGGTACCCCCTTGTGGCTCCAGGCCCCCCTGCCACTGGGGGACCCTGTTGGGGGCCCAGCCTCTGGTTCCAGGCTCCTCTTCCCCCCCACCAAGGGACCCTGTGGGGCAGGTGCCCGGCCCAGCTCCCCCTACCCATTGCGGCTCTCAGTATACTTGGTTAATGAAGGTGTGACCAGTGCCTCCTGGGATAACCTCCTGAACATGCAAAAATCAGGGCAAGCCGCAAAACCGGGAGCCAAACTCCCCACACACTGATGGCTGGTACTTAAACCAGTCTCCCTATCAGTCACAACCAGGCTTCTGGTTCCCCACACCGGTTACCACGAGCCATGCCAAAATAGAAACAGCTCCCTTTATTGCACTCCAGCTCCTCTGGCTCCCAGCTAGCCGCACAGTCCCTTAAAGAAATAGGTTCTTCTAACCCCAAAGGGCCAGCCACATCACACACAACAATGTAAGTTTGGATCTTACCCAAAATATCACACTGATAGCCAATCCTTTAGTAACTACAGCTAAAGGTTTAATATAAAAAGAAAAGAAGGAAAATATGAGAGATGTTAAAGGGTCAGAGTGAATCACATACATACAAATGATTTAGAGTCCATATAAAGCGGTTTGCAGGTTTGTTCCTCTGGTAGACACCCAGCACCTGGGTGGGCCTCAGTCCTTGTCTAGTCGCAGATGAATAGTTCCAAAGATGGGTGTTGGCTGGAGGCTGAAGACAAGATGGAGTTGGGGCATCCACCTTTTATCACCTCCAGCTTTCCTCATGCTTTCTGGAGCTTTTGCAAATCAAAATGGAGTTGTCACATGTTCAAGTCCTACTGGCTCAACAAGTTTCTCCCTGCGCCCAGTGTATCTGGGAGCTTCCTTAATGGGCCATTAAGGAGTCAATGGCTGTAGGCAGACATCCAGTCTGGAGAAGTTCCCAGAATCATGCAGATTGAAATATAGATACAACAAACACATTCCTAACTTCTAATACAGATGCAATTCCCACACATAAACCATATAATTATTCCCAGCAAAGTACAACCTTACACGGCATAGTTCCTATGGATAATTGCAATTCTGAAATATTAATATGAAATAATAGCATAAATGGTCCCCTAAATCCAGACAGCATCACAGAAGGAATTTTTTTAAATGGCTCTTATCTTTGGGGTTGCTGACCCCTGTGTTAGTCCGATGTGTCTCATCTTATTGTCCCTGTATCACTGTCACAATCTTCTGGGTCCTACAACTTTTGATATCTCCATGTTCTCAAGCGCTGCACCTTGTTCTGCAGCAATCAGAGTAGTTACATATTTTGTTCTTTCTGTTTGCAGTGCTGGTTTCCCAGTTCCCTGGCTTACTCTTCTAAAATGTCAGATGAAGCATTTGCTCCCTAGCAGAACTCCTTGCAATTCCACCACGGGATGTTTCCAGAAAACGTGTTACTCATGATATTGTTTTACTATTGCTGTGTGTTATGGCTGCTACCAGGAAACATCTGCTAGTTCAACTACAGAGTCAGACTTGGAATTAATTTTCCTTTCAGCAGTGTGTTCCTTTAGAAATTAGCTGGAAGGTATCACTCTGTGTCTTACGGTTTAATGCTAAGGAGCTCACTAGTGATCATGGGGAGCCTGATTTTTCAGAAGTGCACATAATTGCATGTTTAGAGTGGCACTCACACTTCCTTCAATTTTACATAGAAATTGCATATTCACGTGCACAGCTGCTGTCCATTTTTGTGCCCAGATACCCAATTTGTGATGGCAAATGCAGTTACTGTAACTGGCAGTGGTGCACCCAGCATGTGATAGTTGGACAGGTCAGTGAAAGCTTATGGCTGATTCTACGTCCTGAACAAAGACAAGTCAGTAGGATTTTTTCCTTTACTTTTTGATCACTTGCCTAAGCTGTAATTTCACAAAGATGTTAGAAAAAAGAACTTCATGCTGTACCTGAAATAGATTCTCTCCAGAATAATGAATTGGAACAGTGCAAAATTCACAGGTCAAACCAATGCATTTTAGATAGATGTAAACTTAAAAATGTTTCTTAACACTTTCCATCAAGATTCTGTGTGATTGACTGCAAAATATTGTACATCTCAATGGAACTTATTTCAAGACCAGAGTTGCTGGGTTTTGTAGCATGTCTAAAGTACAGCAAAAGGTGGTTAGTTCTTCGATTCAATTTAAGCTATGGAATCTGTGGGTTTTCCTTAGAAAACTCAGATATTATGAACAGACCAAATGAAATCTAAGATACTCCTTTTGGTGGTAAATTGTTCTGTGATCAGAACCATAAATTAAAAATTCAGCCATATCCCACTTGGGTACAATTAGTTTTCTAACATATGCACAGCTCTTCTGGACATCCCTGTCTTGCACTGAAAAGTGCAGCTTTGAGTTTAAGAAGGGTAACTTCTGAAAGTTGGGTCACCTGTTCTCTTAACACTCCAGAATGATATTGCAACTCAGTGCATGGTTTTAAAAAACCACAGGAGTATTGCAAAACCAGATCAAATCCAGTTTGTCCCTTGCCTTGCTTAGAAAAATAGGTCAATTTGAGAGATAGGGGCAATAGAATTATATGGTTTATTCTGCCAAAGGGTTTGATTCTTGTCTCACTTGCTGGCAGTTCTGGATAAGGGCCCAGATCATGTACTTCATGACAAACTAGGCCCAAGTTCTGTAGCGAGGACCCTGGATTTTGTAGCATTCTGCAGTAGGCTGAACCTATCTCAGAGTGTAGCATTGAGATTTTAAAGGCCTTAAATATCAAGATAAATAATACTCTCTGTTCAGTATTCTGGGTCTCTTATGATAGTACATCAGTTTATTTTTTGCTGTACCTGCACTTGCAGTTTTTGATCTTCCTGGAGGATTCTATACTAACAATGCAGAACTTTTTGGGTAGATGGGCTGGGACTTTTGGCACCTGGAAAGGCATGGGAGTTGTTCTAGATTTGTGGAACCAGCAGATCAGCTGGATAGTTCCGCAATGGTAATGTCATTGTTAGGCTGCAGAGGTAAAGCCCCTCTGAGATGAACACCACCCTGAGCTAATGTTTCATGGTATCTAGAGAGTTCTGCACTGTTTTGTGGGCTGGCTTCACCAGGGCTTAAAATGCTTAGCTTTTAAAAAAAAAAAAAAAAAAAGAGAGAGAGATTGTGACCACAGTTCAGCAGCAAGAGGTTGCAGATCTACTAACAATATTATGTAGCCTATCATTTATTCAGCTTATGTATTGCATGACTGGGAGAGAGTTCATGTGGCACCTATTTTTTAAAAGACTCCAGAGGCAATCCCGCAATTTTATAGGCTGGTAAGCCTAACTTCAGTACCAGGTAAATTGGCTGAAGCTATAGCAAAGAATAGAATTATCAGAGAGACACAGATGAACACAATTTGTTGGGGGAAGAGTCAGCTTGTTTTTTTTAAAAAGGAAAATCATGCCTCAACAATCTACTAGAATCTACTTTGAGGGGGTCAACACACACATTGACATGGGTAGATATAATGTACTTAGATTTTCAGAAAGTCTTTTGACAAGGTCCCTCACCAAAGGCAGCTCTCATGGAATAAGAGGGAAGGTCCTCTCTTGGGTCAGTAACTAGTTAAAAAATGGAAAACAAAGGATAGGAATAAATGGTCAGTTTTCAGAATGGAGAGGTGTAAATAGTGGTGTCCCTTAGCGGTCTATACTGAAACTAGTACTGTTCAATATGTTCATAAATGATTGGGGAAAAGATGTAAACAGCAAAGTAGCAAAATTGCAGATGATACTGAACTACTCAATAAGATATTACTCTCTATGAATACATCAGAGGGATGAATACCAGGGAGAGAAGAATTATTTAAGTTCAGCACCAATGTGAACACAAGAACAAATAGATATAAACTGGCGATCAGGAAATTTAGGTTTGAAATTAGATGTAGGTTTCTAACCATCAAAGGAGTGAAGTTTTAGAATAGTCTTCGAGAAGGACCCCTTACCAGTCTGACTTGGGGGAAAAATCCCCTCCTGACCTCCCATACAGCAATCAGCTAATCCCCAAGCATGTGGGCAAGACTCACCGGCCAGACACCCAGAAAAGAATTCTTTGCACCCACCCCATTTAACATCCCATCACAATCCATTGGCATATTTATCACTAGAAGTCAAACATTAGCCAAATTGGGATTAGCTGGCTTCAAAACTGAACTAGATAAATTTATGGAGAGGATGGTATTATGGGGCAGCCCAATTTGGCTAATCAAAAATGATTGCGGGTATGGAAAAACTTCCATATGAGGAAAGGCTAGTAAGATGGGAACTTTTCAGTTTGGAGAAGAGATGCCTAAGGGGAGGATATGATAGAGGTCTATAAAATGACTGGTGTGAAGAAAATAACTAAGGAAGTGTTATTTACCCCAGGGGTCGTCAAAATTGCCACTCAACTAAACGTCCAGCTTCAAAGCAAGACACTGAGCTCAGACGCCCTTCACTGCCAAACCCTGCCCCCCATCGCCGAAATGCCTCGGAATCCCTAACAGAGCTGGCGATTTTTTTTTTTTTTTTATCACAAGAGGGTGCCCCTCAGCTACATTTTCCTTAGGCTGCCTAGCTCTGCAGTGAAAATGCAGCAGAGGAATGCCCCTTAGTGACTAAAAATAAAAGCAACCAGCTTCTAAATTTTAAAACAACAATAACAAAGCACACAGCTGGCTCCTAGGCGCCAGCCAGCAACATTTAGTCACCATGGCGACCTGATGCTCGGGTTCTGTCAAGCCCTGATTTACTCCTTCTTGTAACACAAGAATTAGGGGTCACCAAATGAATTAATAAGCAGCAGGTTTAAAACAAATAAAAGGAAATATTGCTTCACACAATGTACAGTCCACCTGTGGAACTTCTTGCCAGAGGATGTTCCTGAAGGCCAAGATTATAACAAGGTTCAGAAATGAACTAGATGAATTCATGGAGGATAGGTCCATCAAAGTCAGATGAGAAGGGAGTGCTGTTTGGCAAAGGCTGGAATTGGCCGATGGGATGGATCACTTGATGATGACCTGTTCTGTTCATTCCCTCTGAAGCACCTGGCATTTGCCACTGCAGGAAGACAGGATACTGGGCTAGATGGACCATTGGTCTGACCCACCAGGATGGCCGTTCTTACGATTCAGCAGCTGGTTCCAGGATCCTAGCATTGCAGAGTACATAGAGGTCTGGTTATGGACCAGTCAGTGGTAGAGAGATGGAAAATGCTTTGCAGAGATATCAGTGTTAACCAGAGAATGGTAGTGTTTGCAATCTGTAGTGCATGTTGCCTCACTTCATTTTAAGCCAGCCATGCAGGGGAAGCCCATAATTGAGATCACCATCGCTTTCCTACACATCACCATAACTGCGCTGTGTTGACGATTGGTTTCAGCTCAGATCAGACAAAGTGCTAAATAATAAATCATATGTGGAAACGGTGCTAGGATTATTTCATTAGCTGCCAAGCAGCTTTCTTCACACCTAGTAATTTCAAAATAACTGAAAAATTTCTTCCCTCTCCTCTAAAAAGTGGGTGATCAATACTATAGTTGGTCACTCAATTAAAATGGGCCACAGGGGATCCTTATGAGGTCATATGTGATGTGTTCTTAGGAGCTCTTTAGGAAGCCTTATGCAGTGCCTCGCCTAGGCTTCTTACACGAGCAGAAAGGCTGAAATGTAGCAGCAGCATTTACATCCTTGTCCTTTCCCCTTGCCCCCTTGGCAGTAAATCAACTCCTCTAGTTAGATTTCACACTCTTTTCCTCACTGTCAGCTAAGTGAATTAAAGGTTATTGTTTTAGGTGGGCTGCTTGTAAAAGTACTTGCACAGCAGCCTTGGAAGCATCTCATGAACCTAGAAGCTTTGGCACGTGGTGTACTTGCCTGCCCTTAGTATAATGAAAATATGAGTGGTATTTTATTCACGTAGCAAACACTTGCTTATTCTGGGAGTTGCATTTTGCAAAGCTGCTGTAACACTGGGATATTAGGACTTTTATAAGCCAGCAAAGTGTTTAGTGAAAGAGGAAAGGGCTTGTACTGGAACTGGGATTATGGTTTATACTAGAGGAAGAAATGACAAGTCCATTTGGCAAGTCTGCTGGTAAGCCCCCAAAAACACGGGTTCCTTCTATGAACAGCCAGCAGCATCTCCCGCTGGAAGCATTGTTTGTGCAGATAGAGGAGGAAGGAGCCAGAGTTCTGTTCATATGTGGAATAGTAGCACGAAGCAGCTACTCTTATCATAGTGGAGAACTGTCGTATTTCAGAAATCCTTGTGCCAAATTGCCATCATTCAGCACGAGTGTCCGTTTTTGCTCATGAAGCCCGAGTGCAATATCTGGAGCCTTGCATCATGTTGGAATTGTCGGGTAATGTTCCCATAGTCTCATGTTACACTGATTCTAAACAGGGATGTCAGCCTCTTCCTGAGCATTAAAACC
>ML686140.1:3592235-3613447 GCA_007922175.1 Pelusios castaneus
CTTCAGGTAGTTGAAGGTTGCTATCAAATCCCCCCCTCACTCTTCTCTTCTGCTGACTCAACAAGCCACGTTCCATCAGCCTCTCCTCATACCTCAGCTGCTCCAGCTCCCTAATCGCCTTCATTGCTATTTGCTGGACTCTCTCCAATTCATCCTCATCCTTCCTGTGATAGGGAGCCCAAAACTGGACACAGTACTCCCAAATGTGGCCACGGGGTGAATCAGCTGGCAATGCTCCTGCTAATGCAGCCCAGTATGCAGTTAGCCTCCTTGGCCATAAGGGCACACTGTTGCCTCATATCCAGCTTCTCAGCCACTGTAACCCCTAGATCCTTTTCTGCACTTGTCCTTGTTGACCCTCATCAGATTTCTTTTGGCCCAGTGCTCTGATTTATCTAGGTTACTCTGTATTCAGTCCCTACCCTCCAGGGTATCTACCACTCCCCACAGCTGAGTGTCATCCGCAAATTTGCTCAGTGTGCGATCACTCCATCCTCCAGATCAGCAGTTCTCAACCTCTGTATCATGACAGTAGTGTGTTGCGAGGAGCAAGGAAATGCGTCTCTGGGACCCACTTGGTGCTGGAGTGCAGCAGCAATCTCCCGCGGCAGGATTTTGTTTCTTTCAGTGGGGTGGGGTTCTTTCCGTGGGGGGGCACACAATGTCGCACACGATTACGCATGCAGGAAACCGTGTGGCGACAAAAAACTTGAGAATCCATGCTCCAGATCATTAATGAATATGTTAAACAAAGACCCAAAGCAAATGTATCGTATTATCCCTGTCGTGCCAGGTAGACGACTTCATTTTTCCCTGCTCCAGTGTAAAATTGGTGAGCATAAAAGTGCTCTCAACAATTAACCTCTTTTAAAAAGAAAGCTAGTAATGTCAACTTCATAACCATTTGTACAGCCTCTAGCACACTGGTGTCTTGATCTATGACTAGGCTTGTAGGCATGGTGGTAATACAGATTCTTTACAATGCTCTGAGTTCTGTAATCCAGTTGCAACCTACTGAAGTCAACTTTCTCTACACCGCTGCAGCAAATTGATTTTAGAATCCACCTTTTCACAACTGCATAGACACTTACAAGCTCATGTGCAATTCACTCCTGCTGAGATCCACTTGTTCCTGCTGCCTTTCAACCTGTGGTTGGCATTTCTACCTTCTAAGCCACTTGAATTACTATACACATTATTTGGGCTCAGAGGCAACTGTTCTTGAGTGTTGTTGACAGTCTTCTTGCTTCATTTTTGTCTGTTTGTTGGGAGACAGTAAATTGGTTTGCTGGTAAATTTTTCATTCCTGTTGTGTGCCAACTCTAAGATGGTTGCAGAATTCAATGAAAGCTAAGACCTTGGCTATTATGACAATGCTTTTCTAATAAAAAAGGAACGAGTGCCAGGCTAGAGATGGTTGCCTTATTATTTGAAGGGCCAGAAAACTATCCAGTAATCGTAAAGGTTTGCATTATGGCTGCTGCTTTCCTGATCAGGAGGCTTAGTACACAAGTCTGGTCTGTACTTGGGATGTTGCAACTGGTGGACAGCAGCCAAGAGTTTTCAGTTGTATTACAGTGGTGCCTAGCTGAGATGGGTGGGCTCCATTATGCTAGGGGCTGGAATTTACAATCTAAGCAGACAAAGGATAGGAGGTGATGGTCCCAGCATAGCAGTGGCAGAGCTGGGAATAGATCCCATGTTTTCTGGGTCCCAGACCAGTGCCCTGTCCGCTAGACCTCATTCCCTCTGCCCGAAATCCGGGTAAATAAATGGTAACATTTCCTTGTTTCCACTTTGTTTTCCCAGTGCAGCTGTGCTGGCTGCTGCCACCAATTGTGAAATCCCAAGTACAGACTTACAACACGTCTTGAGCTGCCTTGGAGAGAATCATAGTGTTATGGAGACAAAGTCAACCTTTCATTGGGTAGCGTTGCTTAATTTACTTGATTTTAAAAAAAAAAAAATCTTAATGCAGGTGAAGGGGCTTGGTAGCAGGCATTTCCTCTAATGAATGGTTGCACTTAATGGTCGTCAGTTTTTATCAAGCCATCAACTCTCCCAGTTTCACCATTTATTCCTTAAGAGATCTTGAACTAGTGCACCGAGGGAGGGAAGGTACAGTACCTTAATTTCTTTAGTGCAATTACTCTAATTACTTTTTTTGAAATGTACATCACAAAATAGCTCTATTAAACAAAACAAGCGCTCATGCAAATGACAGCAGGTAGGGCCCAGGGGGCTACATTCAGATCTGCAGACTTCACAGCGCTAGGCATTTGGAACATCAGAGGGTGGGGCACTACAAGGGGAGGAGAAATAAAGAGGATGTAAACTATTTGGGTTAAAATGCTGCATGGTGTGTAAAGAAATTTGGTCAAAATGGTTCTATGGATAAGTGGGGGCATGACCCTTTCTGGTGAAGATGGTGATCACGGCATGGGTTGGGGTCACTAGTTCAGTTGTGTCCCAGCACACGTAATGAAACCTCCATCCAGTTGACTGGACATAAGCAAACCTCACTTGAGAAGTCTGGGTGTGGTGCATTGGCAGAGCTATGTAGAGGAATGGGATTCTTGCATTTGGTTTTTTGCTAGATTCATAGCTGGTGAAATTAAGACTTCTTCCATGAGCATCAATTTCAGGAGCTTACACTCCCTTTTTTTGTGTGCTGGGGTGAGCGAGGGGAGTGTAGAAAGGGTTTTCATGAAGCAATTTATTGAAGCAAAGTTGTGCCCTACAAATGTGTGTTTCTTTCAGGCTCCATCATCAACTTACCTTGACAAGTTGTTCTTTCCCCAAGTGAAGGATTTAGCTTTGTGTGTTGGCACACAGTAATAAATCAAGTTTTAGTCATGCAGGTAAAATTAGTTAACCTGAACCACTGTATCTAGATAAGATGTCAGCCCACAGCGCTCTTGCTTGCTGATTGTAGGCGAGTAGTCTGTTCCTTGATTCCCTTTCCCTTGTGGTTCAATCTAGAGTAGTAGAAATGAAAACCTAGGGACTTCTCTAGTACTAGGTGACACCACGGCCCGTTTCCCATATTGTACACCATAGTACCCTTACATAGTTGCTCATGCTATTCTGTTCATCACTGAATTCTTCGTTACAAAATGTGCGCCATAGGCAAGGGTAAGAGGGAGATGCAGACCCTACTGTTCTTAAAAAACAAAACCCAAAAACCTAAAGATGACAAATATGGGTACGGTCAGAAAATAACCCCAGGAACTGCATCTTTTTGAACACCAAAAATCTTTATTTTAATCATCTGTTGTTAGCTTTCTTTCAGAAGCTCATGAGATATAATTGTAATTCAATTCCCCGGTCTAAGGCACTTGTTACTTCACTAGCATAAAACCTAGACTGTAGAGAGCTTCGTGCATCCCCAGGATCCTGAAGCTGGGGATCTGGAATCTTTGACATAGTGATGTACAAAGTAGGTGATAGCTCAATTTGTCATTCCTCTCCCCACCTGCCCCCTCACCATCCCTTGTCCCCCTAAGAAATGTTGAGTTCCCAGTGCTAACAGTGAGGGAAAGCTTCTTTTGTGTTTTTTCTCCTGATTTGTAAATGAAGCAAAGGTGATGGAGAATAAATCCTTGATGGCAAGGTGTCATCTTTACAGCCCTCATTTTCTAATGATAATTTTACCTTAAAACTGGTAAACAGCAAATGCAGTGAAGCAGTTGCTCTTTAAAAGTCCTCTAAGCAGCCTCAAAGCAATTATGTCTTGAGGTAGTTAAGCTTCCAAGTCTTCTCTAGATGGGCTCATCATGACAGCTCCCCAAATCTACAATGCCTAAGACTTTATTAAATTAAAAAAGAGTGAAATTGACCTATTCCAGGGAAGATTCTAGCACAAAGCCCCAGGGAAAACTGGCAGTTATGAATGCCAGAGCAAAATGCTCAATGGGAGCCTTTCATCTGTCTTTTTGTTTTGGGCTATTTTGCATTATGCCCTCGATGTGACTCTAAGTTAATCCCCAAAGAGTAGGTTTAATTGCAACATGCCTGTCATTTAATTTGTCTCCGATTCATGTATCTATTTTCTTAATTAGCTTTTTCTCCAACACTCCTTTGCAGTGTTGCTGTCTATAATCATTAAACCTCTTACATGTGCCTCACACTGAACCAACCCCCGAATGGTGTCTGACAGGAGCACTGAATGCCGCAGAAGCGAAATGGCAGGCTGGAGCAACACAAAATGCTGCTGCGTTCCATGAGAGCCATCCTCTGACTAGCCAACGCAGGCCAGGGCCGTGTTACGTTGGATTGCCATTCTAATTTCTGCCCACTTGAACTTGATCAAATCACCCAAGAAACGCCAGGCAGCACTATACACGGTGCTGTCAGCCATCGGACATTTTCCCCCCACCCCTTCCTAAATCAGCAGCAGCCCTGGGAGAAATGAAGGCAGCGAACACATCTATTAAAAAGCTGTCAAAAAAGGCTTTGACTTTGGGTGAAACGGATGTTCACAAGCGAAGGATTTGAGCTGCTGACTTACAGCAGGCAAATGCTATGCAGGGTTTGCGCTACAGCAGCATAAATCACACCAGCAGCACCAGCCCATGCTCTTCCTCCGTACGTGTGTGCTCTCTCGTCCCTACGGGCAGTGTCGTGCCAGCAGCCCTCCATCCGGAGCTGCAAAACCTGCTGTTCTAGTGCCCCAAGTCTGCCAGGGCACCCCTGGGTCCTGGAACCCAGCAGTTCTGCTGGTGCATCCGGTTCTCAGCCTGCAGCCCCTGGCTATGTCTAGGTCCTGATCCATCATTTGGGCTCTTAGGCACAGCAGTGGTCATCATCCAGTCATACCAGACTCTGTGCTGGTTCTGTGACATAGATGAGCATTCAGCTGGGGACAAAGATAAGACACAATCATACGTTGGTCGCTCCCGTCCTAATGGAGAGGTGAACGAAGGTTTGCAGAAGTGAAGGACTCTTGCGCCGGCCCACTCTGTCACTTAGCCACCTGTAACTAATATTAATGTGTATTCATGTGCTGTGTGAGCGACGTTGCCACTGACCCTAACTTCCTGCCTAAATAAGGATCGGGATAGTTGTTACGGCTAATACAGCTTTAATCCCATTTGTAAACTGAATTTAAAATTGATCATCTAATGTAAACCAACCTGTTAGTTTGCCAGGACTTTTCTGTTTTCACCCATAAAAATGAAGGTGCAGAAAGTCAGTGCCTAGCCTCTAGCGCTAGACAGCTATAATTATGGCCAGTCTGCTGCTAACCGTCTGTGTACTAGAAATCCATTTTAGGGGTGAGGCCTTTTTTATTTTTAATACAGCAGCTTGTCTGTCTGACTTCCCCTTTGTCCAGGTGGCTTTCCATTCTTCACAGCTGACCCTTACACGTATGGCAGAAGATTAAATTTACTTCCACTATTGATCTCCTTTTCTTCCAAGATGTTTCCAGTACTATCCAGGCTCCTGACTTTTGCATCTTGAATTGAAACTCGCTGATCTGATGCTGCTCTTACTGCTCTAGAATGCCAGCAGAAGAAATGAGTTTTCATTGCGGCAGCCATCATCTGCTAACCTAGGAAGATCCCCAGAACCTCACTGTAAGAGAACCCCAGGAATCATGGTTCTCTGTCCCCATGGTAAAATTGCCCAGCAGTTAGAAATAGGGGACCTAAACTCAGCATTCCTGCATTTTCTGCTACAGAGTTGTGTGACCTTCCTTCTTAGTGCCTCATCTGTAGAATACCTGATTCTCAGGGGTGTTGTGAGAATTAATATTTGTAAAGTGCTTTGAGCTGAAAGGTGTTCGATGTGAGACTGGTACAGGTCAGGCTGTCCTATAATGCGCCGTCTCGGGTAAACACAACCTGGGGCGTACAGATCAGAGCTTGTCAGCTGAGTGTGAAAGTCTCTCTCCTTGAAGAGGGGAGGTTTGGGAGAATGGTTGAGATAATCCTGAAGGGCTTTATGCTGTGTTCCCTAACCAAGCTCCATAAATATTCAGTTTTGCCTTAGAATTGTTCCATGTCTGGGTCAAAGAGCTCAAGCTTGCAAAGTTGCATTAGAGAAAATGGGTTAAAATATGTCCTCCTGGAAGACCGGCATAGGAATATAAATGAAGCGCAGTGCTGATTTTAGAGTGTAAGATACTCCCAGAAGGGACAGCTGCTTCCCCATTTGCTTTCCTGATAGCTAGGGCCCTGGGCTTTTTATAGAAAGTCATTGAGAAAACCAGCCGAGCGTGAACTGCACAGCATTGCTGAAGCCTTCACAATTGAATTTATGGGCTATGCAGTGGCAGGGAAGAAGCAAACGCCGCCTGTCTATTCACCATAGGTGCATACACACAGCCCCAGGGAAGCACTTACCTCATTTTAAAATGCCAGAGCTTCCCAATGGCTGCCCTGCAGGAAAACAGGCAGATTTGGGGGCAGAACGCTGGCAGGCTAGACGCATCCTGAACAGGAATACACAGGAGTGGGGGCAGGGACTGCAGAAGGGATGGTCAGACCGGACCAGGAGCCTTTTTGGGGGAAGGAGAGGCTGCCCAACTGCTGTCACTTTGATGAATGTGCCTGGGTCATTGGGTGATGCCCGGGCTCCCTTGCCAGCATGCTACAGAATGGGACTTGCAACGTCGCTGTGCAGCAACAAGCCTCCTGCCTCATTTAAGTGCTCGAAGGTGGAGGACAATTGTGCCCCCCAGCACATCGTCTTGGGGTGCTTCTCAGCCAATGGCATGGAGGCTGCTGCACAAATGCCCCGGGGGGTGGGAATCTCCCCCTGCGCTGAGGTGCACACCTGTGACACAGCGAGGTTGGACAGGTTTATCCCACTTTGCATCAGCACCTCGTGAGCTGAGTTGGGGATAGAGCGGAGCAGTCCTCAGTTCCAGCCCTTTGCTCTGATCAACAGGGGGGCCAGGAATCTTCCCTCCAGACAAAATGAAAGCCGACCCAAGAGGGAGCTGAACTGCTGTGCCAAGGGCCTGCTCAGACTCTTGCCGGCCGTGACCGCATGCTGATCTCTCGAGGAGGCTCAGGGGAAAGCTTGGGTTTGAGAGCTGGGCTACTAAGCATACCTGACAAGGGCTCAAAACAGCTACTCCAGCGGATGATGGTTGGCAGGGAAGTGGTATCCTGACCTCACTAAACCAGCTTCCCTGCCCAGCTCTGTGCCTTTGGGAGGGGATGCCAGGGTTGTGTGTTCCCTTGGCTCCAGGCAGAGAAACCTGTGCTGAGATGCCCATTGCAGCCAGAAAGCTATATGCTCCTGCTCTCGGACCATCCTTTGTTTGCGCTAGGGAGGTTTGCCTTCTCCCATGCTCTTGGCTTCCCCCAGGCATTAACGGCAGCAGCTGGGCAAAGATGTCATGCCAACAACAGAAATTTGCAAGGTTACACTCCTGTGGCTCTCCGGGATGATGCACCTTTTTCAATTCGGACACTGCCATCTGCCTGTCCAATGGAGTGCCGGGCTAGGGGCAAAGAAGCCTTCCTCCCCTTGCTAGCTGGCAGCTGTCTGAGGACGGAGAGAGTCAGGGTGGATGGCAGAGGGACAAGAACAAAGTTGGGACTTTTGTGCCTCATGATTAGGCGAGAAGTAGGTCCAATTCTGCCCTAATGCAGAGGTGCGGCTCTGCTGATAGGGTGAAACCTCCCCCCTACTGGCCATCCCTTTTCTGTGCTGGTACAGCGCTGTGCAGTGTCTTCCTCTTGGATCCACTTACCTGCGGCCTGCATAGCAGCCTGGGGAGCTGAAAGCCGCTGCGTTACATCATAGGCTTCTGGATCTTCGATGCTGCAAACCTTGTTGCCTGGCAGCATCAGGGATGGACTCTCAGTAATGATTTATGGAGCCAGGTGCTTGTGCATGACAGGTTAGGGATGCAAAATGCGATCTCTGCCTGGAGCGTCTCCTCTCATTCAGCCAGACAAACAAATGGGACCCCCAGGGAAGCCCCACAGCCAGACAGAGCAGTAACGGCAGGGTTGGCTCAGTAGGTCAGGAGGAGCAGGCAGATGAGTGGGGAGTCTGAGACTGTCCAGGAGCTGATAGGGGGATGAGATGGGGGCCCATCCTGCATGGGGCCAGGCACCCTCCTGTTGCCACCTGGGGAGTGGAGGGCGGTTCCATCTGTTGCAGGGTCAGGCCCCAGGAGTGGGGAGAGTAGAGAGCAATACGTGAGAGCAGCACAGTTGTAATTAGCCTTGACGGTCAGGGGCATGAGTTTGACTTGCACAGAGGAAACAGCGTGTCCCTCCTCCCGCTTCCCTGGTCTGTTCTTACCACAAAGGGGATATCTGGGCACCGCTGTTGGATTGATCTTTGATGGCGGGGGTGAGGTTTGGGAACCTGCTGAGTGAGGTGGGCCGGACCACAAAAGAAATGGCCGGCCAGTCTGTCTTCCCCTTCCTAGTCTGCTGCTGAGGACTGTTGTAGCTGCTAACAGTCAGGAAGCGAGTTGCTGACAGCATGGCGCACAGGCCTGTTTCTTCAGACTTGTATTCGCATAGAGCCAGCAGAGGCAGGGTTGTCTGGACAAACGGCTGGGCTTTTCTGAGTCTGAAGCAAGAACGAGCGTCTGGGGGCTCCTGGTTACCACACTCAGATTAGGCATTCACTCTAGCAGGGGCATAGGGAAAGGGGGCTCTTCCAGTTGAGGTGAGCTGTGCTCTGGAGTGAGGCCAGGCAGACACGAAACACTGCAGCAGTTTTTGGCCCTGCTGGGAGCCTTAATGCAGTTTGTAGGCGCTTATCCCCACAACACCGCTGTGAGGCACATTGGCGTACCCCAGTTTACAGATGGGGACACTGAGGCACAGAGAGGCAGCAAGTTGTATAGAGTTCAAATGAGGTGTCAGTGGCAGAGCTGCTAAGGGAACCCAGGAGTTCTGGGCTTCCAGTTGGCTGCACTAACCACTAGTCAGCCCTTCCTCTGGGTGAGAGGGGGCTCAGAATCTTCCCTTTCTGCTCTTGAACTCCATCTGCTCTTTCTTCTGCCCCTCTGGTTTCCACTCCTGTTTCGAACACTCGCCTTCCTTTTAAAGGAGGAAAGTTTAAAAAAAAAGGCTAGAGGGGATCGCCGCTCGATTGCTATGCCAGCAACTGCTCTGGCAGGCTGCAGCCCTCATTTTGTTGCTCTGGAAATGCCATCTTCCCTCTCCCTACTTCTCAAGGTCAGGTAGAAAAAATTGACTTCCTTGGAATTTGGCCTCCAGAGTGGGGCGTCCCTACTGATCTCTATGACTAGTGGAGATGTGGAGAATAGAATGGACGTGGGCTTCCCCCTCATTTGGGTTGTCCCTTTAGCTCAGCATCTGAAGAACATTGACCGGGGTGGGGGGGCTTGCATTGCCTTGCCTTGCCAGCTTGGTCTGTGGCCAGACAAGTTTTCAGACTCCAGGGAGATCAGTCTAGCGCCTTCCATTAGCGCTAGATGAAGCACAGTTCTTGCCGTGTGATCATTTAAGTCTCTCAGTTCTGAGGCACAAGCTGTCTGTTTTGCAGTGGGGTGGTGAGATCGATATGGATTTATACTCAGGCTTAAATTTTATGCTGATCTTTTCTGTCTCTGGTTTTCTGTATCTGTAGCATTTTGTAAGTGGTGTTTTGTGTGTGTTTAGCTGGATTCTGCCCCATCCCCCATTGCCCAGTGGAAACACATTAAAAATAAAAAGTGGCATTTGCAGGTGAAATAGTGTCTGTCTTTCCACAGCATAAAGCAGCAGACAGAGAAGCTCTGGAAAAGCTGTTTTTACCACCAAATTGCTATGCATGTGTTGCTTTTACTGTTTGCTGACATTAGAAGCCCCAGGCTTGTCTGGCCTCTCTTTTACCGGAAGACCCTGTGGCTAACTAGGGAACTCCTAGGATTATAATAACCTCAGTGTGACACTCGTAAACACTCAGCAATTAAAGGGGTTTTAGGGAGGCTGTTCCAACGCTGGAGGGGAGGGGGTTGGGAATAGGTATATTAACCCCAATTTGATTCAAGTGCCTGCCAAACAGGAAGGAAGATCTCTGTGCAAATGACCTGAGCCCTTCAAGTGAGGATGGAGAGTTCCCTCACCCTCGTGCAAATCCAGGGGGAGTTTTAAGGTGAAAATCCTGCAATAAACCAGTCTTGTGCACGATGGAGACTTGCCCTGTTTTCTGCCCCCAGGGCAGCTACCCCAGTACAAACCTCTAGTGCAGGCAGCCAAAACTGCCATTAGGCCCAGTGCATGTTATCCTCATTTCAAGCAGTGTGCCTGTTTGCACTGGGGCAGTTGCACTGTGGCTAGCAGGAGAGACAAGACTCAGTGCCTGGTGCTGAGGAACCAAGTTGGTGAGTATGGTATGAATGTCAGGAGGGAGGAGCCCCAGCTTTCCCCAGTTCAGCCAAGGGCCTTAAATTCCTAACCTGCTGCTCTTCTCTTCCCCTCTTCAGGCTGCAGCCTACGCATCTGAGAACGGCGTCCTCACCGAGGCCATGATTGACGCCCGTGTGGCTGACGCGGTGCAGCAGCACAAGCAGAAAATGGACTGGCTGAAAGCGGAGGGCGCAGAACTGAGCAAGGGGGCTGCCAAGAGCCAACGGCTGCCTCTCCCTTTGGGCACGGCCGTATGAAAAGCTGCCTATGGGCACAGACTGGTGTGCGTGGGGACAGGAGGGGAGTGATGTCGGAGGGTCTGTGGGCAGGCCACACTGGTGGAATCATGTTACGGAGACGGGTGCTGCCCAGGCCTGTCCTCTCGCTTTTATACTTTTAGGGAACACCAGAAATAAACATGTCTTTTAAATCAGGCTTCCATCACCCCTGGCCGCAAAGCCATTGCCTTGCTAGTAGTGTGAGAGCATCCAAGTCTGCCACTCTGTGACACTGAAACCCTGGTAAAAGTCAGGCGCCAGTCTGTATGGGCGCCCCTGGGAACAGCCAGGACCTCTGATGAGGCACACCTTGCTTCCTGTTTCTCAACATGGGACAGGGGAAACCCTTGTTCTCATTCACTCACAGCCTACCTGTCTTCTTCCTGGCATCCCTTGGTGCGAATGCAACCCAGGCACCCCTTCCTTTCCCTGTCCCTGTGTCTGGGGTGTGGGTGAAGCTGGGACGGGTCAGAGCAGGCACCTACCTGTTGGTTGTTGGTCCATGTCTACAAGAGAAAAGCTGGCTCCTCTTGTTTTGCTGCCTGCCCCGTGGGGTAACTGGCCTGGTGTTCAAACAAATCCTTCATTGGCAGATTCTCACTTCCCAGGAGGGGAGCCCAGCGGCCCCGGCACCTCCAGCCTTGCCCTCAGCACAAATAGTGGAGGAAATCACTGGTGCTGGTGGCTTTCCTCAGCCTGTTCTACGTCGGCACCTTTCCAAGGCTCTCCCCAGTTGCTCGGTCTGGTGGCTGGACTCCACTGCAAGGCTGCATGTCACAGAGCATTCCTGGCCTTTGGTTTCCAAGGAGCACAGCTGGTGGCTGTAGCACAGTGGCTACATCCGGCTTTGGGAAGACTGTCCCCACCTCTTGTCCTTTCTGAGCACCAGATGCTGCTTTGACACCACTTGCATGGTGCACTGGGAGACCTAGCTCAGGGCTTGGCCACAGGCCTCTAGAGAACAGCAGGACACTGCGCTCTCCTCAGGCAGCCCCCATCCTCTGGCTGGGTTTTAACACTTGCAGCGTGGGTGCAGCAAGCACAGGGAATAGTCAGCACCCCATGTGAGATCAGCCGGGGCAAAATCCACATGGGCTGAGAACTAGTTCCCCGGCACCCAGGAGAGCTGTGTGGAATAGGTTCATCCTGAGCTTTTTATCCCCCTGACACGTGCCACTGTGGAATAAACCTGCATGGGGCTTGCCTGGATTTCACATGGCTGTTTGCATCCAGATCAGCCGGCATTCGGCAGAGCAGCGATCTTAGAGGCAACCTCAGACTTCTAGCAAGTTGTTGCTCTAGCCCAGGGCTGGTGGACACAGTGTGGTGGCCCTGTGCTAAAGCTGTAGTACATCTCACAGGGAGGAAGGGCTACCTGTGCTAAAGGAATGGCTGGAGCACCTGTTCCCGTTGCTCAGGCCACGTCCTCTGAGAGGCGGGGTTTGCTGCATTCAATCAGCCTCTTGCTGCCCTATCTGGTTAGGAAGCCGAAGAGGGTTCGACATGGATTTTGCTTCCAGCTAACTGCCCTCCAAGGAGATCCAGATTTGTGAACAAATTGGGCACATCCAGTAGATAGGTGGCCACAGCATAAAATGCACCACCCCGCTGGCAAAGGCTTGACCTGGCCATAGGCAGAATGCCTCCCAACCTGTAGCAGGATCTCTGGGGATGGCTCCCTCTCTGTGTGTGGGATAAGTGTGCCTGGGCGCTATCCGTGCTGCATGGATGTCGGTTTCTGGGGATGGCCATCGGGCATCTGTCCCTGTGCTTTTCAGCCGGCAGCTCAGATGCCATTCTACACCATGGCACAGGGAGGAGGGAACAATGAGATGCCACAGAGCCATTCCTGGCCTGCCAGGGGCTTTGATGCCCCCGTGTCAGAAGCCCTGGGGCCTGCTGACATTTAAGCTGTTTGTGAGTGTGCCGGCAGTGCGGAAAAAGCCTCTGGTTTTGAGCTGAACTGGGTTTGAACTCCAGGTTCCCGAGTTTTCCTGTTCCAAGTGCACCACACCAATGCATTTGCGTGATCTAGCCCTGTGCCTTGCCTACCTTGCTGAGTCCTCCCCCCAACCCCAAATAGGCGCTGACTGCTCTCATCTTCCTCCAGGAGCTGGTTTGCTGCTTTGAGAAATGCGTGCTGACAAGGCTGGGAGTGGCAGGGACTGCAGAGACAGCAGGGCTGGCCCCCGGTGACTTGAAACAAGCAGTTCCATGGGGCACCGTAAAAGCAGCAGCACTCCTGGCTGCTCATCCTGCCATCTTGGGCTGTCACCCACTCTCGCTATATGGCTGGAAACCCCCCAGCAGCCCTGGATATGAGGTGGAGAAAGCTGGGCCAGAGAGAATCTGGTGGCCTGGGGAAAAAAACAGTTTTGGAAAATGCTGCTCATGTGGGGCTCATGCCACTTCTCTCAGTGGCTGGGGTGCCCGGCTGCAAGGTCCCGCAATGGAGCGTGTGGCTCATCTTGCTAAGGCAGGGCTCACCAGTGTCCTCACCTGTGTCTCAGGCAGGGTCCTAGCAATTAGATCTTGGTGTCTGAGACCCGTGGACATGTGGCTTTGTCCAGTATCCAGGGTGGCTGAAGAAGAGATCTTCAGCCAGCTGTAGCTCTGAGACCAGAGTGATTACTCACAAAGGGGCCAGCCTCTGATGCCTCTTCACATGGCCAATTTTATTCCAGTCCAGGCAGCTGAAGGTCCCCTTGTGTGGTCTCCAACAGGGTCCAGCTCGTGGTGCCAGAGGGCAGAGCTGCCTGAGGAACAGAGATGATGCCTGAGCTCAGAAAAGGGTCGATTGTCGTGGCACCTTACACAACAAAACTGCTCTCCATGTATCTGAGTTTTAAGGGCTGCTGGACTGCATGTGCGGCTGGGTGCTGGGAGACCTGAATTCTGTTCCAGGCTGTGCAGCCGACTGACTTAGGGATTGTGGGCAAGTTCTGTGTCCTGGGTGCTAAACACAGGCAGTTCCCACTGGGTTTGCTCAGCTTCTCTGAAAAATCAGACTGTTCCCCTGTCTGCAACATGGGGTTGGGGCTGGGAATGGGTACTTGGTGTGCTTTGAGATCTACTGATGGAAATGCCCTGAGTATTACCTGCCTCCTTTAGTGCCACACTCTGTTTTTCCTCCAGCTAGCTAGGGCTGAACAGTCCGGAGATCCTGCTCAGCCTTGTCCATCATTGCAATTGTCTTAACGTTTGGAACATCATCACTGACAATGATGGAAAAAGCCACTGCTTGGTTTGCTGATCCCAGCTGGTGTTACAGCACTGGCAGCTGGGGGTGGAGGGACGGGGGGAAATCATCCTTTTGATTTGCAAACTGACCCCACTTTATTTGGAATCACTAGAAATGAAGATGGGTCTTCATTCTTACAGCTCCTCAGTCCTGATTGTAACTGCCCATTAAATGAACTGGGTTGATTTATTAGAGCAGCATCAGGTAACTAGTCTCTTCCCATCCTGATTAGTTTTTTTCCCCCCAGTCTCATTTTTCTTCTATAAGCTGTAAGAAAGAAGAGCAAGAACACAGTGGGGTATTTCACTGATTTGTTTCTGGTATGATCGATGTGGACCCTACAAACAGGGAGTCCTGGGGCACTTTTAAAGACTAACAAATTTATTTATCGCATGAGTTTTCATGGGTAAAATCCACCCACAAAAGCTCAGGCAATAAATAATTTGTTAGTCTGTAAAAGTGCCCCAGGACTCCTTTGTTCTGCTGACCCAGACTAATGCGGTTACCTCTCTGGAACTTGTGGAGCCCACAGTCGAGGCCAGATTAAGGGGCCCCGAGCCCCCCACCACAGCGACCTGTGGGCAGGCCAGTACTGGAGCAGGGGGGGCCCCCCTGGGGCCAAAGGGAGCTCCTGCCCTGGCCCCAGTCCTGCTGGTCTGACTCCAATGCTGCCAGTCAGCCCCTGGGGGCAGGACCTTCTAGCAGGCAATGCAGCCACAAGTGCGGCCCTCCAGGGCCACGAGCCCACACCGGAGTCTGCACCATGTGCCAGCTGGCCCTGCCCCCTGGAGCAAAGCGACCACGTGCCAGCCCATCCCACCCCTGGGTATGGACCAGCTGGCCTGGGTGCAGGGTGGGAGTGCCTGAAGTCCAGCCTCTGGGCCCAGGGACCTGCCCCTCAAGCGCTAGCAGGGACCCTTCAGTCCCAGTGTACCCCCCCCCCAGTCCTGTGGCAGACAGACAGTGGGGGCCAGATTAGTGCAGGGGCCTTAAGGGCTGGAGCTCAGGGCCCTCCTTTAGGCCAGGGCCCTGGGCTTCAGCCCCTATCGCCCCTGTGGTAATCAGGCCCTGCCCACAGTTACTAGAAAGAGTGAAATAGTGTATTTCCTACCTTGCTGTCCATCCACCTGTTCATCTCTTCCATTCTTTCTTTCTTGTCTTCCATTGGCACCAGTAAATAGAGAGAAAACACCACTAAAACTGTGGAAAACAACACAGCGGCTGCTGTGTCCATGCTTCCTACGACACCTCCTGCTGGCCGCCCTCACTTGTTAAAAATCTACGCTCTAGAGTTCCACTCCCCCATTGCTGGCCATCTTTGCAGTGATGGGGCGTGGTGGGGAAGGGCAGGCTGGTGGAATTCTCAGCACAGCTGATGGACCTGCTGCTGCCAATTTGGGGTGATGCTTTGCACAGCTTTTTTGTTTCTTTGCTGCCAAATCAGTACTGGGGGTGGGGTGTGAGGCTATGAATTGGAGGTGCCCTTAGCTTTCCACTGAGGTTCTGTTGCACAGAATTTCCACATGAAGGAGGCGAGTTTCATGCCTTGGAGAGCAAACTGTTGCTTCTTGAATCCCTTAGACAGGGTCTCTGGGTTATAAACAAATGTGTCTATTGGTGCGATGACTGACTGTGCTCACACATGCTATGGTGACAGTGAACTGAAGGCTACTCTGCATGTGTTCCCATGAGTTAAGTATGATGCCAGTTTCTTAACTGTCCAGATTCTGGGTCTAACTTTTAGGTCTTGTGATTGTTATTTTTTTAATTGCCCCAATAATTTAACTGGAAATTGAACTGAGAAAAGGGGGACAAGAAAAACCCTTTTATCAAGATACAACCTTGGCTTTTTATTTTAATAAAACAATGTGGAATTTGACTCCATTGGTGGTGGCTCTCTGCCTTTCACGACACTGCGTCTGGTTTTGTGTGTGTGGAGGTTGAAAGCCAGTTGTGTTGAGGCTCTTCAAGCTGAATCGAAGTGAGAACGACGGTAGCCCGCTCTTTGCTTTTATTGTGGGAGTGGCAGTTACTAAACTTGGCCCTTTTCTAATGAAGTGATTTTTCAACTCAGTCCAAAATCACTTTAGGTGATTTCTGTTGTGCAGAGAAACCAGGAGCCCTGATAGGCTATGTTTTCACTACACAGGAAACTCAATACACAGTGTTTCACATGGTGCCAGCTACCTTGATGAAAAGACTTCTCAGAAACACAACACAGGTGGCTTTCACCTCCACATAGCTAGTTGAGGTAAACTTTACACCATCCACCTGGGATTGACCTTGACTAGCTACATGGGCGGAAAACAACAGAGCTCTGCTATGATTTTATGTCCAGACACATCCTGTGATAGTGATGTTGATGTAAATACAAACCTTTTATGAAGTGAAGATGTAGCCATGGTTCCTTGCATAAACCATTAGGAAGCACTGCCCCTCCTGAGCTGGAAATGGAACCTAGCAGTCTTGAGCTTATTCCCGTTCTAACCATACTTCCGTGTTCTAGGGGTTACAATCAGTATTGCTTATGCTGCAGAACAGGAAATTCATACCGTCTCGGGCTTCTACCCTGCACATCTCTTAACCATCTGCAAAATTCCTAGCTCCAAAACCGCACCAGAGAAATCCCAGGGTGCCGCTGTTGATTTTCTTGTAGCTGTGCACCGGGCGCTTTTCGTGCCGTGTTAGCCAGCTGCTCCTGGCTGTGCTTGGTGCTTCTGAAATCCCTGGAGGATCCACTTACGGCTCTCATGTCCACTTCTCTCCCTCCCAGCCCTAGCTATGTGGTAGAAAGTTCAAAATACAGCATCAAATTGTCTGAGTAGCTGGTGGCTCAGTGACTTTTCAGCCACACCCAGGTAGAGAGAAATCATTACTTTAAATGCTGTTGTTGGCAGCGTTGCTGTGGCCATGTTGGTCCCAGGAAATGAGAGCTACAAGGTGGGTGGGTAGTATCTGTTATTGAACTAACTTCTGTTGGAGAGAGACAGAGATTTTCTCAGCTTTTCCTTGGGTCTGCGACAGGTACTCAGAACCTCACAGCTAAACACAAAGTGGAACAGACTGTAAAGCACAAGGAATTAAGATAAATTGCAAGACCCAGTGGGCAATTAACACCCCTGAAGTGATAGGCCAAAGAAGGGTTAGCAGATTACAGCTTGTTGGAGTGAGAATTAACCCAGTGTCTCCATTGAGTCCCTGACCGTTAGTGTCTAGCAAAGTTATAAATGTAAGTTCCCGGGAATCTCTTCTGAAAGTGTGCAGGTTTCCATTGAGGCTGAGGACTGAGAGGTCGGATATGGATGGCAAGTTTTGTGAACAGCGTTCACCTACCAATGACAAGGTGTTTCTGTCCAATATCATTTTTCTGTGGGTTCATTTGAGAGTGCAGTGATTGTCTGGTTTCAGCCACATAGTTCTTGTGGGAGCATTGGACACATGGATGAGGTACATCATATACAGGCATGTAAGGCCCCCTAAATCTTCAAAGGTATATTGTGATGGGTATTGATCATCATAGCAGCGGAGATATGTCTGCAAGTTTTGCATCTGTTGTCATGGCAGGGTCTATGAGGAGTTTGCTGCTGACAATGCAGTTGGTGGTAACGTTTGGAGGTTGTAGGTTGTAATTGCTTGATACCTCATATGGGGTGGCAGGTGACAACAAAGTGTGCGGTTATTGGGTTTTTTCCATTACTGAAGCAGGTTTTTTCTGGGTATATGTACTATGATCTACTTCTCATATGTTCTTGTTTAGTGAAGGCAACTTCCTCCTCAGAGCACATGCTGTGATATCTGAGTGCCTGGCTATAGATAACAGAATGGTTGGTGTGTTTGGAGTGGTTACTGGATCTGGGACGGCAAATGAGATGCATGGGTTTCTTGCATACAGTTCGATTGTTGAAGCTGATCATGCTGTCCCGGATGCAAGTGTGGCTGTGTTCTAGAGAGAGTCACATGGATGGGGAGTGGTTGTTGAAGGTGTGATGGAAATCCTGTATTGGCATTTAGGTTGTTCTCCCATCTGAACCCAGTGTATACTGGGAATTGTCCCTCTTCTTAGGGTTAATGCAAATATAACCTTCGGGTGGGCTAAAATTCATTTAATTGCCCTTCTCCAGTGCCTCACAGAAATCAATCCCAATCCCTATGGAGAAAGCAGCTGGAGACCCAAGATCCAGTCTGTATAGGACTCACAGTGAAGCTTGCTCAGAGCTACACTCCCACATTAAAATACTACTACAATAAACATATGAACTTTATTAACTACTAACTAAACGAACCTTATCCTAAGAAAAACAAAATACAATTAACCAAGAACAATCCCTACACAAACCCCCTGCATGAAAGATAACAAAGAGTCCCAAAGTCCAGGTGGAGTTCACCCAACTCTCAGCTACAGTCTCTGTTCCAGTGTAGAGGCTTGAGTGGCAAGAAATAGCTGTCCTCTTCTTTCTTTGCTGGAATCCTCTGTAGCATTCCATGCAGGCTTTTTCTTCTCCTTTGCAACCAGCCCTCAGTCCCAAATGCATGTCTGCAAGGTCTGTTGCAAATGACTCCATTACAGGGAGAAAACATCTTGTTCACTCCTGGCTCAGCTTCTCTCCAGAAAACTGAGCACATGGTCTCCTTTCAAGGCAGCTCTAGCCTGCTGTCTGCACAGACTGCTGCTCAATGTTCCCTCTAAGGTTTGGCGGCTTGTGTGCAAAATTTTCAAGCCGTGTGCAAAACTTTTTCTGAATAAAATTTTTGTGCAAACTCACATGACAGAAATTATAGGCTTTAATTGAAGTTAAAGTAATTGTAAATAGAATTAATTAATTGTGTTTAATTGAATTTGAATGAATTTTGAATTGAAATTTAATTTTTAGAAAGGTTTTTATTTAAAATTAATTTTTTAAAAGTTTTTTTTTAAAAAAGGAAGGAAAAAAGAAGGGAGGAAGGAAGGAAGAGAGAAAAAGAGAGAAGAAAGGAAGAGAGAGAGAAAAAGGAAGGAAGAGAAAAAGAAAGAAGGAAAGAAGTGGAAAGAAGGAAGAGGAAGGAAAGAAGAGAAAGAAAGAAAAAAGAAGGAAAGAAAAAAGAAGACAAAGAAGGAAAAAAGAGAAAGGAAGAGAAAGAGGAAGAAAGAAAAAAGAAGGAAGGCAAAGAAGAGAAAGAAGGAAAGAAAAAGGAAAGCAAAGGAAAGAAAGAAAGAAAGAAAGAAAGAAAGAAAGAAAGAAAGAAAGAAAGCCAAGGCCGCCGGTGGGGGAGGACCCTACCGCGGCCCTGGGAAGCCGCCGGTCAGGGGGGGGGGGGAGCAGACCCCAGCCCTGGAGGCTGATCCTGGCCCTGTGCTGGGAGGCCGGGGCCATGGATTAGCCCGGCCCCAGCCCCGGAAAGTCGAGGCGGTCGGCGGGTGGGAGCCTGGGATCCCGCTGCTGCCGCAGCCACCCCATTGCCCCGGCTGCGTGGGGCAGGCAGGCAGGCCCGCGCTCCTGAGCCTGCCTGTCCCACCCTGGGGGCGGGGAGGGCCAGCCCAGAGGCAGGGCGCAGGCCGGGTGTGCCGCGGCAAAGCCGCGGCCCCGGGTGTTGGAGGGAGCGGTGGAGGCTGCCGGGCTGCGCGGGGGGCCCTCACTGCTGCACGGGGGGGTGCGACGGCTGCTGCGCGGCCGCGCGCCTGCGCAGCTTAGAGGGAACACTGCTGCTGCTCCCATGTCATCTGACTGACCACACCACATCCCACCAGCAGGACACCCTGTGGAACATGCTCAAATTGCTACCACTCCCTGCTTCTGGAAGTTTCTAGTTGTGGGTCGCTAATCTGCCCAGCAACAGTAACCCACCCTCAGCAGGTCTCTCAGAGATAGCCTTTTCAGGCATATGGGTTCCACAAAGACAAAGGGTTTTTGTTTCCCACTAGTGCTTGGCTAATGCTGTTGATACAGCATGAGACTCTTAATGCTGGATGCTCCTTTCCCCCTTCCTTTTTCCCAGATCATCACATCAGATTTCACCAGCAAGCACAAAGAAGGCACTGGCCTTCTCCAGGAAGGCAGATTACCACCTGAGCATGTTGCTACTGGCCCTTTAAGCCTTGCCTTTGGATGCCATTCCTCCTCATTTTAACCGTGCGCTTGGCTCCCTGCCTCCAGGAGATGTGATTTCATGCCCCACTGCTTGCTGAATAGCCGTGCCAGTTGTTGCCACTACCATTGTTAATCATCCCAGAATGCAAACGGAAAAAGGGAATGCCGGCCTGCTTTCAGCCTCCGGGCTCATCAAAGATTTAAATGCAGAGTCTTTGACAACTTCCCCAGCCTTAAACTGCCTTGTAATTAAGTTTACTTAGCTGTCAATTCAGTGAATAAGCGATGCCCCCTGGGGAGGTGGCACCTGCCGGGCAATTTGTAATGCTCTGGGCAGGGATGGGATGGCATTTTCAGGCTAAGGTTATCTCCCATCCATGAAATAGCGTGAGTTATGAGCTCATGGTGCTTTGTTAGAATGATATTTTCTATCAGAGAGCGAATCTGGAGCCAGATGGATCAGTGAGCGATCAATCACTTCCAGCCATTGCCGCTGCCATCTGAGCCTTCGTCCATGTGTAATAGCGTCAGATCTGCGAGGCAGATTTATAATTTGGTCATCTATCTATTCCCTTCTGCCAGCCGTTCTAGCGTTTTGCTTTTGAATATAATTCACAGGGATAAAAGATCCATCATTCAGGGTGGAAAATCGAGAGCAGCGTGTCCTGTTTCTAACCGAATCATAAGATTTTGGGGGGAAAAGATGCATCCAAGAGGTATGAACTTGAGCTGGTTGGGAAATCAGAAACAATTTCAGTGAAAACAAAACAAACACAAATGTTTGCATCAACATTTTTTGTAGAAAATTTTGAGGTTTTTTACCAATTTTTTTTTTTTAATGATTGGGTTTTTTTATTTTCAGTAAGTGAAAAATTTCAGGTTTGGGGGTTTTCAGTGAAAACCCCCAAACTGTTTGACAAACGTGGACTTCCTATTTTGTTAAAAAAATTCATTTCCAACCAAAAAATGATTGTTGGAAAATTTTTGCTCAGCTCTAGTATAAACCCTGGAACAGCCCAGTTACAACAGGCAGTGTGGTAAGGGCCCAGAAGGATGAGTTATGCTGAGAGCTTTTTCTTGCCTTTTATGGAAGAATTGTCTCTACAGCTGTCATTAAAATGAACATCTCAGCAGAAGCACCAGGGATTGCCTGGGCTGAAGGGACTGAATCATCCACTTGACTATCTAGCATGGACGTTCAGGTTGGATGTTAGGAAACACTTCTTAGCTGTAAAGGGAGCTAACACGGGAACAACTCACATAGGGAGGTTGTGGAATCGCCATCATTTTTTTT
>ML686140.1:3616508-3704317 GCA_007922175.1 Pelusios castaneus
CAGGGCTACACTGGCTTAATTCGACTTTAGAAAGTCGAATTAAGCCTTAGGTCGAATAGAAAGGTGGTTTAATAAAGTCGACTTTATTTTGCTTAAGTCGACTTAAGCAAGCTGCTTAAGTTGACTTAAGCAAAGTGTAGTGTAGACGCAGGGCACATTAAGTCAACTTAAGCCAAGCTTAAGTCGACTTAATTTACCAGTGTAGACGCAGCCCTTCTGTGCAAGCTTTGGTAGTTGTAAAGGCTGTTCCATGCACTGGGTAGAAAAACAGGAGCCCCATCTGTGCCCTTTACCTGTTGGCAGTGTCACCTAGTGCAGACAGACAGTTGCATCTCAACTAAGTTCTTCCCTGAGACAATCTGAGAAAAGTTGGGCCACTGGAGAAAAGGAGTGTGCCTAAAAAAGGCCTCCCCCATCCCCAGCAGGCTGGCTAATTGCCCATGTAAGCAGATAGTTAGGGTGCAAATAATCAGCCCCCGTCCTGCCATTTTATTGCATGTCTTGGTATTTGGTGTTCTGCTTAAGGCCCCAGCTCCTAGGGTTCTGTGTGAGTAAGAATCTCAGCTTTCATTTGCACTTTTTAAAAGGGAATTTTTCTTTTTGTAGGAAAAAGGATGTGAACCCAAGAGGCTCTGACGCAAGAAGGCAAATAAAAATCTTTTTTTTTTTAAGTCAAACACATGGGGGGGGGGGGCTGAATCATGATTTTTGCACCCATGGGGTTGGTGATGCTGTGCATCTGTATGGCCAGCTGTTCATGCAACCATAGAGCGTTGCAGGGGCAAAGAGACGGGTGCTCATATTTGCAGACGCGCTGAAAATCTGGCTTGCCATGTATGACCAAGGTCCATGCAACAAGGTGCTTTCTAACTCTCTGCACTCAGGATAGATCCAGCCCCAGTATGGAGAGACCCTCCTGCGCTATCTTGTAAAGACAGTCCCAGGTCTCTGTCAAATAACAGCACAGTTTTGCTGTATGATCATTTTGTAGCCAAGTTTATAAAGAACCATGGGCCTGATCCAACCCCATCCCTCCTCCCCCAAAATTGTGGCTGATAGTCAATGGCCTTTGAATTGGGTCTCATCTGATCTGGGCAGCTCTAATTGTGTCAATGATACCACAAGATCTCAAAGAGCAAAATCAGTCTTTATTGAATAGTTCCATCTCCCTGCGGGTTCTTTTGCAGCATCACAATCCTTTGAGCCCTGCTACTGGTTTCTTGTGCATGCATGCTTGAAGCATTTCTAACTAACCAGTTTCTCATTTATTCTGCACATGGCTGTGAAAGGTAGCTTTGGTTTATTGCCCGTCCTCAGTGACTTAATCATCCTCCATCAAGGATGGAAGAATAAAACAGAGACTAGCACAACTGGAGCCCCCAGACAAGGAAAGTGGAAGCAGGCAGATGTCCGTCCTGACCAGCTAGTTTATAGCAGTCGGCAGATGCGAGCTTGCTGGGAACCCTACTTAGATCAAAATGGAGCACTGACTGCTCTGGCCTGTCTCCTCCCACCAAGCTTCACCTCCGGCTTAGCCCTGGGATGCGGTCTGGCAACCCCTATGGCAATAGCTACCAATGCAGAATGATTGCTGTGGTTGGGGCGGGGAGGTTTCAGTGACAGGTTGCTTTGATGGGTGCTGGGACACATCACACTTCACTTGGCTCCCTCTCCCCTTCTCCCCAGAACGCCCCAGTCATTAAGACTGTTAGCAGAAGCCCTGTCTCCTAGGGAGATGATGATGGGGTCTGATGAAGCAATGGTCACAGTTGCGGTTTGGGGGATGGGTTGCAGTCAGTTGTTACAGGCTGTGATCAAGGCTGGCCTGTGAGATCTGCGAAGGGTGACGATGCCCTCATTGTTCAGCCTCACCCCTCCAGCCTTTGTTCCTCTTTCAGTGCACCTTTCCTCTGTGAAGAACTACCTGGAAAAATCTTTCTGTGTTCTTGGCTTCTTCCTAACCTCACACATGACCTTTCATGATGGTTCCAGCTGCTGTTAGTCAATTTCAGGGCCAGGCACCGGCCATCCTGCTGCCTGTGTGTGGCTTTTTACCCTGTGTTTCCGCCATACCTGGAGGCTCTGAATTTCTTCCCAGCATGAGTTGGTTTTTTTCCCCACATTGATTTCACATGCGCTCTCAGCTGAGCCCAAGGAGTTGGTGTCCCCGAGCAACCTGGCGAAGCAGGTATAACGAATCAGGCACCAAGATCTCCTCACCAGGGGAGACGAGTGGAAAGATTTGCTCCGTGTGAGCTTTGTTTTGGTCGGTGTCAGTAGGAGAAGGGTTGGGGGGTACAGATCAGCAGGCTCTATCCTCCCACTCCGGCAGCTCATTCCTAACTGACAGCCCTCTGCTCTTCCAGCCTGCAGCCCTGCTGCATCTCAGTCCTGCTCTGCGCACCTGTTGTTCTTGCGCCACGCTTCAGCCAACACACTTCCCTCCTGAGCAACAGCAGCCCCCAGCGCTCTCCTAACCCTAAATCACACTTAGCTCTGCCAACATGCCTCAGTCCCAACCCCCCAGCCTCCCCTGTCATTCCAGCAGGGGCGCTACAAAGGTCTGACCCCGCTCTTCAATCCTGTCTGGCCCCCTTCCAGTGCAAGGCCACCCCAGGCAGCTGCTGGCAGTTGAACCTGCTGGTGTCTCCTGTGTTTTCTCTGGCGATTCCCAGCCCCCTGCGCTGTTGGCACCAATATTCTGGAGAGGGGATGACCTGTGCATTGGGGAGGTGGCTTGAGGACTGTCTTTGGTGTATGCCCCATGCCTGATAGATACAGACTGGCCAGAGAATCAACAGAGCTTGAGTTCTTGCTTCCCGCTCCTCAGTTAGGACTACCAAGAGATCTCCCTGTAGTTGGGTTATGTGACTGCATGAAATAATGTGGGCACAGAGGTGGGAACATTTGTCCGTTTGAGGAGAAGACTTGGAATGATGTTAGCAGTGAAGCCAGAGGGATTGGGGTCAAGGTCCTAAGATCATTTCTGCATGCCTGATGCTAATCACTAAAGTTAGCCCCTAGGCTGATCATTTTATTCCCCCGGGGTTCTTTACGTTCATTAGAACACGGTGCACTTTTTAATGCACATAATTGTTTTGACTGGAATGCCCTTCAGCATGTTTCAAAGATCACAGCGATTTTACAGCAATCATCTAGACTGACCTCCTGCATGTCCCAGGCCAGAGATCCTTGCCTAGTGTGTGACTTCTGATTGAGCTAGATTAATTAAAGACATCATGTGCTGGAGAAGCCACCATGTCCTTGACAAGCTGTTCCAGTGGTTAATCACCCCCATTGTTTAAACATAAACCAATAAAATCTGCACCTTATGTCTAGCAGCTGAATGTATGTAGTGTCAGTTCTCCCCATGTGCAGACGGTGATCAAGTGTCACCCCTTGCCTCTCTCTTGGGTAAACTAAATAGTGTGTGCGCCGCCTTACTCTCTCATTTTGAGTTCTCCACCCCTCAAGTCATTCATGCAGTTTTTGCTGAATCCTTTCCAATTTCTCAAAATGTTTTGGTATCTGATTATTTTCCCGGCGAAACTCCCACGCGACACTCAGCGCTAGCCAGGTGTCCAGCACAAGGCTTTCCCAGACGGATCCTGTGAGCTGCTCTGACTTGAGCCAGGATGTTTTGTCTCTTTGTCAATCTTCTGGGCTGGAGGAGAACCTTGGCTGCACTCCAAGTTGCTCCAAGCAAAGTCAGGTACAAGAGAAAATCTCCAAGGCAGATGGAGAGTCCTACCTAGTCCTTCTCGTGGTCAAAACACTTAATGAACATTGGCTAGTGAATCCAAATGAGGAGAAATAGGTGAGGGCCCACTCCTGCTCACACACCCAGGTAAATCAGGAGTAAGTCCAATTAATATATACTGGAGTTAATGCAAAGAGAATCAGACCTATTTTTATCATCATCCCCATTTGACAGATGGGAAAACTCAGACAGGGAGCCACTCGCACTCCGAACTTCCTTTGAAAGTCTTTGTCCCAGCATCTCCACTAAGTAGTGAACATGGGAAGCAGACTACACCGTAACATCTGAATTCTTAGCTCCATGCTTCAACCCCTGGACCCCAAAGAGAGCTGGTCTGCAGGGTGCTCTCCAGAGCCCTATAACAATGGTGAATCCCATGAGTGTCTGTTTTGAAGACAGGTAGAAGCTGCTGCTTAATCAAACTGACCAGGGTCACTGGATGTGGTTAAGCGACCAGATCTGAGTGTGTGATATGGATTGATCTTATGGAAACCATAGAATCATGGTTTGGAAGGGACCCCAGGAGTCCAGTCTAGTGCCCTGCTCAAAGCAGGACCATCCCCAATGAAAGAAAGAACCAGACAGATGCAAAACATGCAAAAGAAACAAAACAAAAAACAACCTATTTTACTGACAAACAGCAAAGGAGGGGCTTGGTTTCAGGCGGCTAAATCAATCACCTATTATACAAACATTATTGAAAGGGAAGGTTTGGCTGAAATACATTCACTCGTTGACTCCCCCACCCCCACCCCCAAAAATCACAGTGTGCTCCCCCGCACCCCTTAGCTCACTGCAGTTTTCAGTGGAAGCTACTCAGCTTCCTCCCCTTCACTGACTGTAAAAACCACTCTGAGCCCAATAGGAGAATACAAAATGCAAATGACATTCATTTATGCAAGCATCTAAAAAAGAAAATTAGCCATTATTGCTTTTTTTGATCGCAAGAGAGATTATTCCAGGATTAAATCCATAAAAGCGTAATCTCCCTGTCTCTCTTCCTCGTGTATGCTGAGCCTACTTCCTGTTTGATGTGTGCAAAATTGTTTCTGAATGTATAAAACTGGTAGAGAGGGACTAAAAGTTGGGGGAAATATTCCTTCAAGTTTTGCTACAGAATCCCCAGCATAGCGGAGCATTATTAAAGCCGTCTTTCCAACTGCCAGGCTTGATCCTGTAAGAGGCTCTGCTGCCTTAGTCATTGTGAATTAAATGTGCTCAGCACCTCCCAGGATTGAGTCCTTTGGAGTGACATTAACCCCCCACAGTGCCTGCATCATTTCTTAGGATAAATCACAGTGCTCTGCTTGAAGTGGGGCACAAAATAAGCAACCCTGTTTAAAAATAAATAGGGCCCTACAAGAGAAGGAAGTGTGGAAAAATCAACTGTGACGCAAAGGGGCGTGCATATGCGCACACAGCAACCCAGGCAGGGATTAACACATGCTTTTACACAGACTGAACCAGAAACACAACTGGACTCTCAATCAACCAGGGTGCAGTGACTGGAGAGCCCCTGCGCAGCACCTATTCAAATTCCAAGTGCCCCACCCTCTTTGCACCCCCAACCCCTTCTGCCCGTCGTACTGAACCACAAAATCACTACAACACCCATGCATGCTTTTCAGCCCCAGCATTTTTTCAGAGCCGCCATCTGGCTCACTGAACTAGAACAGTGGGACGGATAGCATCAAGCCACACCCTGAATGGCGCCAATTTTCAGAAGTGCCGAAGTCTAATTGATTTTCAGCAAGATGTAAGCGTCATGTATGTTTAACAGTGTCAGTGAAAGCCTGGGGAGGAGCCGTTCTGTTGGTACCATAAGTTGTGTCACTATAACTGGAGCCACATGCAGGGGAGGGAAGGGGGGGTCGCTTGTTTAACTTTACCAGCAAACCCTGCCTACTGCAGGCAGCACCATGGGCTCCTAAGGAGCTGTCATTTCTGAACATGAACATTAGGCTTCTACAGCCCTGGAGCACATTTGAAAATGTTCCCCGCTGACGCATTCCCTGGCCTAGAGTGTCAGTTGAAGCATGGACTGATTGGTGTGCTATTCAACACACGGAAGCGCTTACCTGCCCCTAATGCACGTTCCGCATTAGCTGTGTGCACTGATTCTAAACACGAGTCTGCCTGACTGAGCTGGGGTGCTCCTTTGTGCCCACGGTGCGGGGGTCAACACTGTTCTTCTGACCTTGCAGGTTATCCATAGGGAGCAATGCACCCATGGCACCAAACCATCCGTTTGAAGGCCTTGAGTGTGCCATGCCTTGACAGTTCATTGCATTCTCACGCACGTGGAGTTCTGCACGTGTCTTGGACCCCCAGTGCTTTGAGTTTGTAAGGTGCCTTTTGGGTGTGTTCCATGTGTCCATTGTGACTTGCTCAGGCCCAGGTTTAATTCCCTACAGCTGCGTGTACATGGCAGGAATTGGCCCTGGCATGCGGGCAGCAACGCAGTTATCCTGCTGCGGCATCCCAGTGTCAAAGTGCTGCATGCAGGTAAACCCAGGTTTGCGGCTCTGGGAAATCAGCCGCACTGGCATGAGCCCCACTTTGCATTATTGCAGCGTGTCTCCATGAGCCAGATATGGGAATTGCCTTCATGGATGCAGGCCCTGCTGTTTACTGTTGCAAGGAAGTGCAGATAATGATTCCCTGGGGCCTAACCGCCTCCTGTCTGCCTTTGGTGTCATTTATACCCTACAGCACGTGGGCGCCCTTCGCCTGCTCTCCAAGGCCCACAGCAGCTAAGACTGGGGGACTTCCCATTTACCTTTAGCAGGACTAAAACAATCCTTGCATGATCTTGTCTCATGGGCCAGGTCAGGGGAAATAAAATCCCCTCTGACAGGAATTGAAACCTTGACGCTTCTTCCCTGCTAGGAATGTTAGGCAAACCTTCCCTGCCATTGACCATGGCAGTTGATTTCCTTTGCTGGCATTAGCTATGATGGGAGGCAACTGGAGTTTTAAACACCAAGTCAGAGAGAGCTGCTATAAGCGGGGTTAGAAGCTCCTCCACACTGAGGGGTTGTCTACACCGCAAAAAAAAAAAAAAGTGGGGGTGGGGGCGTCTTAATGCAGGTTAAAATAGCAGTGAAGATAGGGCAACATGGTTAATGCTGGTTGGGTGAAACTCAGGCTGCTCGCCCCAGTTAAAAGCTGAGTGGCCATGTCGTCACTCCTATTTTAACCTGTTAGAACGCACCTTTTTTGGCAGTGTACACCTAGTCTCAGGCTCGCAGTGGGAGTAGCATGAATTAACAGGAGTGTTCTGAGTGTACGACACGGCAGGTAACTGCTCCACTCTATTCAGGACAGGAAAGGCCTCAGAAGGACTATTGGCTCTAGTTGTGGCTGTCACACTTAAGGAACCACGTGGGAAAGTGGAGAGAGAGTGTGACAAAAATTCCACGAGGTTTAGAAAACCTGACCTAGAAGGACAAGTAAGTTAAAAACACTGGGCATGTTTAGTGTGGAGAAAAGAGGAGCGAGGGAAGCTGATAATGGTCTTCAAGTACGTACAGGGCTTTCATGAAGAGGACAGTGATCATTTGCTCTCATGTCCACTGACGGGGGAAAGGAGAAGTACTGAGAAGAATCTGTAGCAAGAATGATTTAGGTCAGGTATTGGGAAGATCTAACTACAAGGGCAAGTGAGCTCTGCAGTAGGTTAACAAGGGAGGTTGTAGAATCCCCCTTGTAACTTTTCAAAAACGGTCAGAGCAACATGTGTGCAGGATGCTCTAGGCTTAGTTGCGCCTGCCTGAGTGTGGGCAGCAGGCTTGGATGACTGCTCACAGGTCCGTCCAGCCTTACCTCTCTGTGATGCTCTGCAGGATTTGCATCATTTCCCTAGTGTACACCAGATTTCAAAGCAGTTGCTCCAGAATGCGCCCACTTCCCACTGTCCTCACGCTCCCAGCCTGAAAGCCTCCGGCCACACCTCACTTCATCAGCTAATGCCAGAGGTAGAGTACTCGATTGGGACTCAACATCCTGCTTCCATCCCCAGCACTGCCCCAGAGCTGCTGGGCAGTGGGGGCAAGTAGCTTTCATTTGCCTCTGTTTTGCCACCATTTGTCCACTTGGGCTGTGAGCTCCTCGGGACAATGACCACAGCACACTATATGTTCATACAGCCTTTGTGGTAAATGGGGCCCTGATCTGGGCCTACTACAGGCCATTGTTAGTGACCGACCTCACACCTTTCCCCGCTTCGTCCCAAGGGCTAGCGCTACAAGAAAAATGGTCATGCAAAGGAGGTAGAAGAGCGCAATTAAAGCAACTCCATGAGCTATGCTGGCCTGTAACTTAGTGTTCTAGGCTCTGGGCTCCTTAAGTAACATTGCAACTTACCCACTACTGCCTTTTACCATTTGTTCCAGTGACAAGACATTAATGTGGGCTAGAGAACTATGATGTTTCAGCCAGACTACCTGGAAGAAACTTCTTGCTCAGAGCAACTTTCAGCCGGGCACATGAGCTCCCAAAGAACATTGCTCACAGGCCTGAATTTCACCTGTGAATCTCTTTTTTTGTTCCTTAGCAGCAGATACTTTTAGGAATTTATTTTTCCCTCTGTAGGGAAGACTTGTGCATAGAACTAAGGTGTCAAAATTCACCCTAATATTATAAAACATAACGTTTGTAGTGCTTGTCAGCAGTAGCGCTCAGTGCTTTGTAAAGGAAGGCAGTACCATTAATCCCCATTTCACAGATAGGGAGAGTGAGGCAGAGGTGGGTGAGATGATTTGCCCAAAGTCACCCAGCAGGACTGTGGCAGAGCCAAAAATAAAACCTGGTCTCTGGAACTCTTTACCCAATAAGCAACATCGTCTCTCTAGCACAGCTCCAGCGACCTCCCCAGTAATAAACCCATTGCTTTCACTTCTTCCTAACCTAGCCTCCTCCAAACTCAGCAGACATGATGTCAGTTATGGTGATGATGTCAGATGGGGACCTAAACAAAAGGTGCTGATTGGCTTGTCAGAAATAATTATGTCTTTAAGAAAGAAGCAAGAGAAACAAAGACCAGCAAGCTGGAGGGGCAGAATTACAGCTAAAGAACATGATCTGCAGGGATTTCATGGACGAGCGGGGGAACAGGCTGTTGACAGGAAAGAGGGTCTGCTTGTAGGCTTTGGGGGACATGAGTTGGCCTGTCTCCTTTACCACAGCCCTTCGGTACCAGCATGCATCAGGTCTTCATTGGTAGCGGCAAATGCCCAGAGCCTGAAATTTCAGGGGAAAATGTTTAGTTCCAATCCTGGCTCATAAGATGAAAAGCAGAGACAGTTTTTAAGCTCTGCGTTGGCTCTAAAAATAGCCCCTCCTCAGGCAGCAGAAAATTCCCCTTCTGCTGAAGCCTTCTCCAAAGCATCTGCTTCACGTGCACTAAGCCACGTGCTGTGTGCCCCACACCTGTCCCTCTGGAGCTGTCCTCAGGGGCTCCCCTCCATGCTTGCTACCCAGGCTTCCCCCCTTCCCTGCTCTTCACCTTCACCCTGTTTTGCACCTGTCTCTTGTTCCCTAGGTCAGTGGTTTTCAAACTTAGGGGCGGGACCCAGTACTGGGTCGCAGACCCTCAGGCACTCACCCCTGCTGCCACCACCAAAAGACTGGACTGCATTGCTCAGAGATGGAATTGTTGGGCTACAGGCATCAACAACTTTTTTTCAACTGGGTCCCAAGGAAAAAAGTTTGAAAACCACTGCCCTAGGCCCTTCCTCGCTGTCTGAACCTGTGCGGTTTTTAGTCTGGATCAGAGGCAAGAGCACACTGGCCACGCCACTATTATTATATTTCAGACACCTCAATGGGAACAAACACCTCCCCACATCCAGGCAGAAGCAAAACAGACACATGCCCAGGGAAAGGGGCCACTGACATCAGACTTCACAAACAGCTGAGCTGCGAGCAACTGGCGGGGGCTCAGCTAGACAACAGACCACTACAGCCGCACCTTTGGCCAGGTCAGTCAAGGCTTAGGCCTGCCAGGGAAGCCCAGCTCTGGTGATGGAGTGGGACTCACGTTTGCTCCATCAGAGAGCACGCTCGGCTTGGCATTTCCATGGCCGGTGACTGCTGATTGGGTTGATAGCGTAGGTTCTCTTGCAGAAAAACCCTAGCACTCTTTTAGCTAATGATTCACTGTAGGAGGAAGCATGCTGGCAATGTCATGCCTTTGGCAGTGAAAAACATCGCCTCTGCCCCAAATTGTGTGCTATAAACTCTTAGCTATATGTGGCAGATAGGCTGGGTGCTGTGGCTCCGCAGGAATGCTTCTCACCACGCAGTTCCTAGCTCCAAACAGCCAATAATTGCCCAGCAATAGTGCATGTTTCCCCCCAATAGCAGCCATATTCTGACCTCACTTACACTTGGGATAAAGCTGCAGAAGAAAAGTATGCCCAATAAAGTCTTACGGGAATAACAGACGTATTGCGGGTCTTCACCCCAGTGCAGGGGATTCCCACCCAGTGCCCTCCAAGCACAAGGGGGCACTGATCTTTTTGAATAGGAATGCCATCCTCTGAGTGCTGACTACACCTGCTGCATGAAAGTTGACGAGTAGAGCCACAGCCCGCAGTGGCCGGGGGTCAGACCCTGTGCTATGACAATGTGCTCTTGGCCACGGCCTGTGGCTCTGAGGGGTTTGGGCCTCACTCCCCAGGGCAGATATTGCTAGGCAGGCATGGGGGAGGGGAACTCACATGTGGCTTGAGTTTGAGCAGCCTGAGCCAGCCCTGGACACTTTTCAATTGTAAGTGTCCTAGTGCATGAGACGGTGAGGAAAAGTAATGTCCAGCGCGGGGCTGTGTGCCAGGTCTAATCCTGCCTGGGTCTTGCTGTAGTGAGTGGCACCCCGGGGAAGCTCATTTTCTCCCATGGGGCTGGTTGGTGTAGTAAAAACTGAATGGCAGCACCTTGAGTGGTGTAAATCGACACCGCTCCCTTGAAGGCAAGGGGCCAGCTCCGCAGTGGGAGTCAATCAGAGCACATTGATGTCAATGCCAGTTTACACCATCTATGGCTTTATAGCAGCAGGCGACATTCCCCAGGTGCCTGTTACCCAACAAGGCTGCGCCACCTTTTGCTGGGGAAAGGCGATGCTTCCAGCCAGGCCCCACTTTCGAACATTGCCACACGGCTGCAGCTGCAGCACAGCCCCAGCAACCCTTGCACAGCACGCATTCAAGCAGACTGACACAAGCACAGATGCGGTATCACTGGCCAACGCAAGTCAAGCAGCTGGGCAGGGTGACTCGAAGGAAAGGTGTGGTGGAACATACCAAAGCTAAAGACTGGGTTCTTCGGTTTGTTTTCTGACTTGAACTGAGCCCAGGCAGAGGAGGCAAATTACAAACAAGCTATGGTTGGTTGGGCTGGGTTGACAAGTTCCAAAGAAGTAACCCTGTTAGATTAGTTCAGCAAAACAAACAAGGAGTCTTGTGGCACTTTTACAGACTAATAAAATATTTGTTACTTTTTAAAAGTGCCACAAGACTCCCTGTTCATTGGGTTGTGTTGATTTCTTTTCCCTCGCAGGCCCATTGCAATCAAAACCTAGATGGGTTCACCTGGAATCAAAGGATTCATAGAGGGGACAGTCCTGTTTCCTGGCCCTGCTCTATATGGGTCTTTTCCCTCTGCTCTTTAAACTCAAGCCTGCTAACAGGCACACAGCAGACATGAGTAACATACACGTGTTGCCTCTCAGGGCTTGGTGCCAGAGCCTGACCCCACATTCATGCTGACTTAGGAGGCTGCTCTGCAAATTGTCCCATTGAAACCCGTGGGACCATCATGCATGTGGGAGCAAAGACCTTGTGGTTTGGGCCTGGCTGCTCATTGCAATAGCTGACTACAATTGCGGCCATGCTCCCCCCGTTTCCTGTAGGAAATAGAAAGATGCATGGGGCTACTGCAACGTCACCTTGCCTCAGGCAGCGCTGACAGGACGTTAATGCATTTTTATAACCCTTCATTGCTAGCTGCACCAGAGACTAGAGCTGGGCCTGTGTTGTCCCCCCCGTCTGGTGCAGGCTCTGGATGGCTCTGTTACAGAAATAAGAAGCACCAATGGGGCAGGGGGGGGTTAGATCTGTGCTTTAGCTTTAGTTCTGTTCACCTCTGCTAATAGCTCTGCTTTAAAGGATGGTCCTGAATTGTCCATGCACCTGTGCTTGGCCTTCATAGAACTAATGCGAAGAGCGAGGCAACTCCAGGGGCTACTTCAACCTCTGCCACTCACTTACTTGTGTGACCTTGGGCAAGTCATGGTCACATTGCTGCTCTGTGCCTCAGTTTCCCCTTATGTCACATGGGGGTGATACTTCACTTTCTCCCAGGAGTATGGTGAATGAATTTTTAACAGAGGACGTGCTGGGCCTGATTGTCCCTTTGCTTATACTGGTGTATGTCAGGTGTAACGCCACTTAAGTCAGTGAATTTTATTTGCCTTTCTGTCCCCATTGAAGTCACTGTCTCCAATTCTCTTCTCATACTGATGTAAATATGGCAGAACAGCAGCAAAGGCAATAGAGTGACATCAACATATAACGTGTGAAGTGGCGCAGGGCCAGCCCTCTTTGCTACTAAAATCTCATTCCTTGGTAGGTGATTTTTTTTTTTTTTTTTTTTTTGCGACTTCCTAGGGGCCATTTGCTTAAGGCAGATTTCGCTGTAGACCAACAGGAAGAACAAATCAGTTGTATATTTCTAAACATCATCTACCTCAAAAACAAGTAAATAAAAGCCAAAGAAAAAAGACACTGCACCTTGGAAATGCACCACCATGAGTCCCCATCCAAACCTGCAGTGGGATGAATCATCCTAAGAAAGGAACCATCATGGAGCAAAACAAGTGGAAAGGCGTGCTAACTCTCAGCTGAGAATCTTTACGTCTTCTGAGAACGGTCACCTAGGAGAACAGATTCCAGAAAAGGTACACTGAATGTGCGGGAGAACTTCAAACAGTGGGGATGGGGATTTGGAAGTATAATGCAAATCTCTTTTCCCTTTTTTACATATATACAGAAGTCCGGCAATAAAACACAGTGCAATGTCTTGGCTGCCTGGCAGCCAGAACTGGCTTAGTTGTGCATTCGCAGTGTGCCTCAGAATCACACCATATAGATAAATAAAATCTGTCCGCCACTGGCTTCCACACAGGAGTGAACACAAAGCCGTTCCCCTAAAAGCAAAGCAAAGTCATAAAACCTCTCTGCAGTCTCTGGAGGGGCAGGTGTTTTTCAGAGGTGTCGGGGGCTGGGATGCCCGTTATGGTACAGCTTCTGTTTGATGTGCACCATGTTTCCAGTGGCCTCCTCGTATTGCCTGTGGTGACGTTTCCTGAACTCCTTCAAGTTACAAAATTTCGGAATCCAAGACCAAGAATTGTCTAGAAGGTGAAAGAAAAGAGAAAGCGGCAATTAGTGTCTGAGTAGGGTGGAACCCCTCAGTGATTATGTGTCATGATTTTGCTCCAGTGGTAGCTTGTGGCTCTGTGCGGTCCCTGGGGCAGTCCCCCATGTGTTGGCCCAGACACTCGGAAGCACTAGAGGCTGTTACAGCAGAGAATGTATTTAGGGGAGAGAGAAGTGGGGTCCTGCGTTCTAGTCCTGACTCAGTACTTGATCCATTGTGTGGCCTTGGAGCAAGTCACTTCCTCTCTCCCTGTGCCTCAGTTTCTCCATCTGAAAACTGAAGCTAGTTTTAGTGAGAAGGGGGAGCAAATCCATGTTGTGTAGTAACACAGGTGTGCACTGGGGTTTTCGAGTAAGGCAGTCATAGGCCACCTCTGCCCTGCTCTCCTGGAACCCACAGGAAGCTGAGCCCCCATGTCATGGGAAGGATGTGTAACCCCTTCAGAGTCTCCCCAAGTCCTGCCCCTTCTTTGGGAACGGTAGGGGAAGGATTTGTCTTTGAGTGCTCTGAGACTCATGGGTAGAAGGCTCTATATAAAGGAGAAATATTGCTTTAAAGCAATGACCCTGCACTGCTCTAAATACCCCATACCACACTGGCCTGGTGACAGATGAAAAATTCTGTAGCAGCAAGTCTTGAAGATATTAAAGGATGCAAACAGCATCGTGACCTCATATTCATTTTGCTATTGACTTCCCTCTCTGGTGCAGTGTGGGAGGCAGTCATAGCTTGTGGGCTGTGAGGATCAGCTGATAAGTTCTGCTGAAATGTCTCCTCAGCAAAATAGTTTGAATGTTAACAGTGTGGAAGTAATCAGCCGTAGGTTTCAGACTCAAGAGCCCATTGGGATGAATGGGTTAGTTTATATTATTCAAAGCAGCGGTTTCAGGCAGTTTGCAAACTCAGGAAGCCAACCCACAGACAATCCACCCTGATGACATCATGTCTTCTTCATGATTGTAATGCTAGAATTTTTTTATTTTTTTTTAAAGAAAATTGAAAGCCAGGAGCAGAATTCTGCAGCGAGAGATGGATTCAACAGCAGATTTAACAGGGCCCTGCTAACAGACAGTGTTGTCACGATGACTATCCGCTGTCACAGAAAGGATCCTTCAGCCTGCTAAAGGATTAATGAAATGAGATAAGTTTGGTAATTCCACCTCTGCTACCTAACTTTGCATATGAGTGTGGGGGGTACTGGCACCACGCATCATAGTACTTTACACTCGCAGGGTCATCAAATACCTTCCCAACAGCCATGAAGCCTCTTCAAAATATCCCTAAGACTAAGAGGAAGGTCTAGAACCCATGAGTCCAGAATGTCTCTCTACAGCTTTGCCTTTCAGACCCCCTTAGAGGGGATGGACTGACCTAGGATGGGAAGGAACTGGATGGGTCATTGCAGCCACAGGCAAAATGTGCTAAAAACCTATGACCTTTAACCCGCTCTTGTGGCTCTGGAAACGCAACATGCCACCCCCTGCATTACCGTACGCTGTGTTTGGCAAACAAGCATGGAGCTCACTGGCAAGGAGAGCTGGGCCTCCTCATTCACCCTGAGTTCATCCAGCACCACAGTAACCAGTACCAACCAAGACGGAGGGGAAATGGAGCAAACGGGAGCCGGACAGAATGTATCCAAAGCCAAAATGAGCCCACTAATGCAGCTCAAGGACTATGTTAAAAATCACGCCTGGTGAACTAGAGAAGAGCAGGGGCTGGGAATCTGTGACCCAACCTTGGCATGGGTGCTGGATCTAGGCGTGTGCGGGGTTCAGCCGCACCCCGTTTTGAAGTGGTTTCCATCGTATGCAGCGTTTACAGTGGCTCTCAGCACCTCCACTATACAAGTTGTTCTAGCCCCTCCCCCAAATATTGAGGTGTTGGAAATTAGGCCTAATTGATGAACAAAATAATGAGGGGCTGGGGTACGCCCTCCGTCACTCCCTTTTGGGGAGAAATTAGCAGCAGCAGCAGCAATCTGCCAACAGCTGCTGTGGCAAGCTTTACTACCAGGGCTGTCACCCCAGGATCTGCCATAACATATTTGGGCCTTCATTGTCTAGACCCTGAGAGATGTCCCGACCAGCCAGAGAAGGACCCTGATGACATCATCACCGCCACCTGCTCTGCTAAATCCCAATCACCACTGAGGTTGTGAGATGTGGTCATCCATCCCCCTGGCGCCCCATCCCATGTGGCCTTTTCCTTCCCTACCTCATCTCCTTCGCTTTCCAATCCCTCTCTTTTTGCCTTCTGCCTAATAAGAGTCTGGATTAGCCATCCAAAGCTGCATATTTTGCAAGACTGCTATAAGTCTGTGATTAAAATGGCAGCTAAAAGCAAGCCCTCTATAGCTTGGCACGAGTTTGCCAAGTCTCAGAGCGGCTGATCAGACCTTGTGCTGAATCTGCGATTCTCCAGCATATCAATACCAGCAAAGGAAACTGAATGTGTTCGTTTTGCTGTTCTTTTCCTTCCCCTGGTGCGTTTTTGTGTCTTGGTCTTTAACAAAAACAACTCCTGCCCATCTCAACTAACTCCTTCTCTTTTCCCAAACAAGGGCAGTTCTGACGATCTTTGAAGCCACCGGGTCTTTTCCTGTTAAAAACACTCTCCAGGTAAAAGGAAAGGGAATGCAGAGAGTTGGTGAAATGAAAGCCAACTTTTAATGCTTTACACTTCAAAGGCTTTAACTGTCTTCCTTCTTAGTTCACATCTTTAATAAACAGTTACAAGAATATGAAGTGGTATGTTTGCCATGGTATGAAGCAGGCTGCAATCTCTGTAGACCAGACACTGAACCATGTTTAAAATGTTTGCTGTTGGACGGCGACAGGGTCATGTTAACACCTGTGACTCTTACGACCCATGTACTGCAACCAGATCAATGCAACAGCACTAAACTCAGAATGAGCATCACCTTTGTCCCCCTTTGGAAAGATCATTTAGTCGCTCTGTGTCTCAGTTTCCCCTCTGTAAAATAAGCTCATGGTAATAATTACTCTCTTAGCTCATAGACAACAGAGTCCTGTGGCACTTTTAAAGACTAACAGATTTATTTATCGCATGAGCTTTCGTGGGAGAAAATCCCACTTCGTCAAGCGTCTACAATAGACTAACACGGCTACCCCTTTGGGATTCTCTTAGCTCATGAGACACTTGTGAATGGACTAATCACATGGCAAAGTGCTGTGAAGCTAGAAAGCACCAGACCCCAGCAGCTGAATATCATTACAACTTCTGCAGCCTTGCAGCAAAGAGTGGTGTTCATTTTATTTCCAGTCTCAATTAGCTACAGAGACTTTATTTCACTTTTACTTGGGTTTTATTGGGTTGTATTTCTATAACACCTAGAGTGTCATGACAGAAACCCAAATCCAATAATGCCTAATAATTCTCAGCAATGGAACTGCTTAATTATTCCAAATGGAGGCAGTCCCCATGCTGGGTTCCCAATAAAGGTGCCAGCTATGAAATGCAGCCTGCCTTTCTCTGAAGAACCAACTTTGCCTGTAACCTCCCAGGAGAGCAATGTAATCACGGGAGGCAAAATGAACAGAGAGAAAATTGGCCCCCTCCACACTCCATTCTAGTGAGCTGAGCTTCTTGACAGAAAAAGACAGCTGTCCACATGGCACGGGGATCCTTAATTGTGGCTGAATCTTGTGGTATTTGGTGATTTCCTGAAGGCCCCAGCTGCTGGAGTCAGGTGAAAGTCTCAGTTCTTGTTCTCTTTGTTTGAAATGGGAAGTTTGTCTCTTCTGTGCTTGCAGAGAAGAGCTTGAAAAAATATGATTCCCTAAAGGCTCGGAAACCGGAAGGCACATGAACAAATCCCCACAAGTGGTTATTTTTAAAGATCTCATAATTTTGGAAGAGCTGACTTGTGATGTGCTCTCACATGTTTGGGGGTGGCAAAGCTGATCTAAGGTAGGACAAACGGAGACCCACCTTTTTGGGGAGAACCCTTTACAAACACCTTCACTGCCTGTCAGAGATGCTTGGTGCAGGGGTGACCCACCCAGGAAAGCCCTGCCAGGCACCCAACGAGGGCTCTGGGAGAAGCTGCCATCACAGGGCCCAATTGAGCCTTGCACCACCTATGATACCAGTAAGGAGTGCAGGACTTCTGGGGGCAGGGACATTCCCGGGTGGGCTGAAGAAGGCAGAAGGGCTGGGGCCCGGGCAGGCCAGAGGGTGTGAGCATGACGTACCCAGCAGTCCTGGGGGGTCACAGAGGTAGGGCTGCAACTGTCCCAGGATCTTGAGAAGGAAATCCAAGATGGAGTCTGCTATGTTCTTATGTTAGCCTAATGTTTTTCTCTTGACCTTCTAATGGCACCTTTAGAATGCTAGGAATGATGAGTGTCTCCCCTCTGCACATTAAGCATCGTTAAGAAAGTAGAATGGTTTCTTTCTCCTGTGAACTTCCCTCCCTTTTAGTGTGATAAGTTCACCAAGGTCGTTAAGTACCATAAATCGTGATAATACTAGGGAGTGTTTAGAAACATAGTATTTAGAAACATATTGTGAAAACAACTTTTAGACAAACGTTATCTTTAAGAATGAACACCCTGCATATATCCGTCATCAATTGACATGTATATGTCTTTCTAGTATAGAACAAAGAGTTTGTTCAATTCACTTTGTTTTTACTGATTATCTGTCTATTATCTGTCTATACAAGTAAATGTAACCAGAAATACTATAAAAAGTGTAAAGCAATTCTATTCGGGGCGCTCTGCCTTGGAGTTTTCCTCTGAGTGTCAGACTGCCATTCAGCTGAATAAAGCTTGATCACACGCCCTCGGTCTCTGTCTATTTGGTCTCAGCTGGAGAACGAGCCTTCGGGTGGGGGTGCCTGCTCCGATCCTCTTGACCAGGAGGACCCCCTAAAATTCCCTGACAGGGGCAAGTTCAGTTTGGCCTGACTCCACTAGGGCTCTGCAGTGTGAACCCCAGTAGAGGGCAAGGCCTCAGCGACAGCCACCTGGCCGGACTATGGGAGGGTCCAGGCTGAACTGCTCCCAGTGGGACACCCAAGAGAAAAGGAATGTTGTTCTGAGAGAAAAGCCAAGTGCCATTCATCCAGGGACACAAGCCACTGAGTACAAGTTTCTGCCCCCTTCCCCAAGCCGGTGGTGTGACCACGGTTGTTCTGCCCCCAGGATCTTAGAGGGCTGCTCTTTGAAAGGCATCAGAACTTTCCTCAGGAATTGAAATGGGGGGGCTGGGGGGGGTTGGAATTTACAGGGTGTGTGTGTGAGGGCCAATTTCCAATTAGTATAACACTATGTTACTAGCTGATAACTGGAGGGGGTGTTGGGAAATTCAGGGAGGGTGTAGGGGGGTGTTAGGGAAATCCCTGGAGGGCACTGTAGCACGTCTTTTGGGTTTTTTTGGCTCAGACCTCGTCCCCCAGCATTTTCCTCACATGCATACTCTCTAAACCACACTGACTCATGCCCAGCCACTCAGAGACACAGCCATGCAAACAGGAGTGTGTATGCCCATGTGGAAATGCTGAGACACAACACGCCCTCACGCCGAACCACAGGCACACGCTCCCAGCGGTGCAGAGCCTCAAGGACACAACTTACACACCACCACGTGTGCACACAGAGCCAAGCATGCGTGCACAAATGCTAATTCAATGGGCACTCTGGGGAGGGGTGTGCAAGCCCCTCCCCCCAGGATGTGCAGGCTGCTTTTTTGTCTTCGAGAGCATTACAGCTGCACTCCTTGCACACCTGTGTGAGTGACAAACTGCTGCATCTCCCTACGCAGCTCTTACCCAGGCTTGTCCAAAGCACTGGACACCAAAGGCTAGTGCCCTTTCCATATCCCAACTCCACATCACACAGGCTTGCGTGACAAGCTGTATGAGGAAAAGTATTTATTTTTCCCAGCTGGATCGTATTTTCTCCAGCACAATTACATCTCCTGGGAGGCACAGAGGCATTGACAGTGCAATTTACTGCCCTGATGAATCACTGGCTACTTAATCCCCTCTAATACTTCCAGGGCATGTGAACACAGAAAAGCAAAAAGGAAAGAAGGAATGAAAGAAAAGTTAGCTAGGGAGATGAGCTAGATGGGCCCTTTTCCCCTTTAAATGACTAAAAATTGTCTATGTAGACATTTTTTATGGGTGTTTCATTAAAGATTCCACCCAGTTATTTATACTTCAACAACACACATAACTAAAGAAATCAGCTCTCAACAACTAATGCTCCAGCCGTCTCTCTTTCTCCTCCCACCCAGGTGCAAACCTATTCCAGCCCTGCTTAGCTCATGAGCTCCCCCAAGATGATGGCCTCAGGTGGGATGACTGGAGGCAAGACCTCATCATTAGCTCAGTACCTTAGATCTTGCAGGACCCCTCTGTTCTACTTCAGAACAGACAGCACAATAGTCTCAAGAGACATCGCCGTTCAGAAAGTGCTTGAGCAGGTTGCTGGGGATTTGGAAGCTCTAATGAGAAATTAATAGCATTTTGATGGAAGTTTTTAGAAAGAGGCAGTCAGTTTCCCTAATTAGAATTTTTTATAGGTTTGCACATAAAGCTTTCTTTATAAAAAAACCTGTAATTTAACAGACATTAGCAACGGCATTTAGAAAGTGTAATTTACAGAGACACTGATGAGGCGATGTGATTTCAAGTCACCCTTCGTTATTTTTAATCAGTTTTTTCCGTTTCCTTTTCCAGTCACCATGCCAGGGAAAGATTGTTCCAGGAAACCATAGGACTAGAAAATGGGCGTCTTGTACCTTCCCTCTACACCTCTGGGGCTGGCCGCAGTCGAAGACAGGTTGCTGGACTAGATGGACTGCAGATTTGATGCAGTGTGGTAACTCCTGTGTTTCTATTGCTCATGCTCTCAGGTAAACATCCAGCCCACCTAGAGTGCTTGGTTGCGAGGTGTGTGTGTTTGTGTGTGTGTATTTCATCACATTACCGTGACTATCTGTGTACACTGAATTTTCCCCATCAGCTCCCCACCAATGCCTTGCTTTAAATATATACATGTACGTATAGGTAACACAAGTTTCAAACAAATTTAATCTTTCCAACAAATTCCCAGAATGCCACAAATGTACACAGACAGGATGGGGAAGTTAGTACCTGGACAAACTTCTGCTGGTGAGACACAAAAAGAGCTTGGTGTAAGCTCAAAAGCTTGTGTCTCTCACCAGAAGTGGGTCCAATAAAAGCTATTTTCTCACCCACCTTGCCTCGCTAATATCCTGGGACCCATATGGCTTTAACACCACTTTGTTCAGCACATTTACACACGCAAACAACATGACTTCCCACATACATTTCATTCTCCAGCAACCCCCTTCTGCTCTGCCATGGGTTCACAAGGAAATGTCACTTTCCAGCAAATCCCCCACCCAGTGCCCTGTATGTTCATGTAAATATTTACAGGTCCATTTCACTTTCTAGGCAGAGCGCTAGAATTCAGCCAAACAAGTCTGTGCTAAATTAGCCAAAACTACAAACTCTCTGGAAAGAAACCAGAAAACCAAGCTCGGCAATTCAAACTTCTTGTGATGAGCAGCAGGAATCTGGCAGGGTTGAGGAATACAAGAGGTCCAAGGAGGCACTTACCGTACCGTCGGCTGGTTCTCCAGGCTCGCACAGCGTAATGGAGCACTCCATCCATCCACACCAGAAACCAGCTTATACAAAAGCCCAGCAAAAGTCCCAGCATCAGATCAATCTCCTGCTTGGTTACATTGTCAGTCACAAAGTAATTCTCTGAGGAATCCACCACCGACTGATCCCCGTCGTATGGAATGACGTAATGTACATGATGCCTGTTGCAGGTGGAGACACACAAGAGAGAAGCATCAACAGAGGATAGTAGAAAAGTGTGCCGTTTATCAGACCCTGTGGTCCAGGGGGCGAGTCAAGTGCTTTTTGGGCAACGTTCTACCAGTGCTCGTGGGGACAGAAGTGTTTTCCTGGCTTTTATTTTTAATGTCAGCAGAGGCAGGCTTTTAGGAAGGAAGGGCCAGTAATGTGCACACAGTGAGTCAGGAACTCATGTTCCAGTTGTGACGCCGAGTGTCTCTGAGACAGGTCATCCCCTGCCTCAGTTTCCCTAACTCTCTTGTTAAGTTGGAGTGAGATTGAGTAGTCAGTTTTAGAAGATGGAAACCCTTATATTAGGCCAAATATGCACCCAATGCACTTTTATTCATGTCAACAGATATGCTCCCGCTTATGCCATTTGAAACCTGTACACACAAACTTTAGCATGGTTTACTCATGGAGCGCTGGCTATACAAACACTGTATAGACATCACGCTGCTGGGCGCTGGGAGAAACATCCCATGAGAAGCCGATGATTTTATTGCATATCTCATCCTATCTGGCGTTTTCCTTAGTGCCCCAGTTCGGAGTCAAAAGATGAAGGGAGAATTGCAGCAGTCATGTATTTTTTAAAACAGACAACGCTTAACACTGTGGCTGCAGGGAAAAACTCGAAAATGTGACCTGAGTATATCTCAGAAGCTCGGACTCCTGAAGGCAAAGAAAAAGAATCTAGAATTTATTGGGTGGTTGTGGGGGTTTTTTTTTACGTCTCATGATTTTTAAGGCCAATCTCGTGATTTTGTTTTGAGTCTGCTTTGTGATTTTTTTAGCACTTTGGCCTTGTTCACACAAACACCCCCCCACACATTTTACGCTCTACGAAGGGTCTTTCATGGACGCTGTTATGACAATGTGAGTACCAGTTCCTGCTACCTTGAGAGCCTCGTTCACCAGCAGAAGTTGGTCCAATGATTGATATTCCCTCACTCACCTTGGCTCTCTTCCCCTGCTGGACACTCAACAGGCTACTGTGTTTGGGTCCCACCACACTGGCCCAGTGTACTCTTAAGCACCCCCATGGGCTGGGTGGAGGCCAGCACTGATGTTTTCATTGGCCTCTCATTGTAGCAGTATAAACGTACTCCTACCAGCACAGCTTGGTCCGCTTCCCAGCTGGGCATAACATAAACTCTACCAGAACAACCAAGGAGTCCTGGGGCATTTTAAAGACCGACAGCTGTGTTTATTGCCTGAGCTTTCATGGCTATAATCCCACTTCGTCCAAACATGAAATGGAAACTACAGTAGGTATGCGAATGCATAAATGCAGAGCAGGGTAAGTCACAAGGTCCGTTCAGACTTTTCCAGCAAACCAGGAGAGTTGTTTTGATTCAAACAGTGTGGAACAATAAGTGAGGAGGTGAGAATGTGAATCACCTTTGGTAATACAAACAAGGAGTCCTGGGGCACTTTTAAAACCTAACAAATGTATTTATTGCATGAGCTTCTGTGGGAGAAAATCCCACTTCGTCAGACGCTTGAAAGCATCTGATGAAGTGGGATTTCCCCCACAAAAGCTCATGCGATAAATACACTTGTTAGTCATTAAAAGCGCCCCAGCATTCATTTGTTTTGCTGACTAACACGTCTGTCCCTCTGGAACCTTTGGTAATGAGTTAGCCATTCCAGGTCCCCATTCCAACCTAGTCTGAAGGTGTCAAATTTACATATAAATTCCAATTCCAAGGTGATTCACTCACATTTGCACCTCCTCATCTATTGTTCCACACTGTTTGAATCAAAACAACTCGCTTGGTTTGCTGAAAAAGTCTGAACTGACCTTGTGACTTACCCTGCTCCGCATTTACACATTCACCACCTACATACCGTCATTGCTATTTCATGCATCTGATGTAAAGGGATTATACCCATGAAAGCTCATGCTATAAATACATTTGTTAGTCTTTCAAAGTGCCACAGGACTCCTTGTTTGTTTGGCTGACCTACCCCTTTGGAACCAGGACTCCTTGTTTCTTTTGGTAGAGCTTATGTTATACCCAGCTGGGAAGGGGACCAAGCTGTATTGGTAGGAGTACATTTGTAGTGCTACACCTGCAGCCACACTACAGGTAGACCCAGAAAAATTCTATTGGTTAAAAAAAACCAAACAAACCCAAACCATACACCTGCCCTCCCCAAGAACTGAGCATATCCAGGGAACATTACCGGAGAGTAATGTATGACAGTAATGCACAGCTGTTCTGCTGTGAAGGGTGCCAGCTGTGACTTCATTGCTAGCTAACAATGGGGAGGAGAGAGGCTGTTAGGCCATAAACACGGGCCCTTTTGATCTTGAATGAATAAATTGCTAGAAAACCCAAAGAGAGGATCCTTAAAACTTCACTTGTGAGAGACTCACCCCAGCCGCCAGCCCTGCTTTCACACCCACGTCATCCAGGCCATGTCCCGGCTGCCAGCACAAAGCCACAGTTCTGTACAGCCCTGGCTATTTTTGAAATGTACCAAAGGCTTTGCAAGCAAGTACCTCAATTCCTTCAGTGAACATGTTCCAAAGGGGTAGCTGTGTTAGTCTATTGCAGAAAAACAACAGAGTCCTCTGGCACTTTTAAAGACTAATGGATTTATTTATCGCATGAGCTTTCATGGGAGAAAATCCCACTTCGTCAGCCGCTTCAAAGCATCTGATGAAGTGGGATTTTCTCCCTCAAAAGCTCATGCAATAAATAAATCTGTTAGTCTTCAGTGAATGTGTGGCTAAGTAAAAGCTTCCTGCGACGTAGGGAAAGGATCTATGGGGATCAAACCCCCGTCACTGAAAAGCAAACACCTCCGGAGAGGCATGCTGCACCTGTTCAACGAGCAAACATCGGCAGTGCCCAGCACCGCAGGACGCAGCCAATGGGAATTTAAATGTAACTGCCTGAGCTGGCATTAATGCTCCTGGTGTAAGAGGAACAGAAGATTTTGTGATGGTGGAGCATTGGTGGGCGGTGGGCCCCCCCCCCCCCCAGACACATTTCCTCTCTGTTAAACTCTAGTAAACAAAGTAATCAAATAATAGTTCTCATGTTAAGTAGTTTGAAGTTTTTGATAGTAGCAATTAATGCCCATCAGCAGCAGTCTATGTGACCAGGATTAGGGCTTGATCACCCCTCCCTGTGAGTGATGGGCTATAACAATAGTTCACTCCCAGGCCCAAACTGGACTTCGCTGCAGGATCTTGGGAAAAGAGGCCTCGGACAACACACTCCCCTGCTGAACCCCACGTCACTTGGGGTCCCCGACTGCAGAAGGGGCGTAAGCTGTTTATCTTGCATTTTTAATTCTGACTCCCGTAATCATACTGGCATGGGTGATGGGTGATCCACTAAATAGTTTGTTAGTTAATAAATCCACTTTATTCTGTCATTTGTGTCTCGGTGTTTGTTGCTGCTGAATCCCCGAACCTTGTCCCCCTGGGGAGGGGAATAGTACACCTGGTCTTCACAAAAGCGCCGCAGGACCCAGAGTGAACCCAGCTCACGGCTCTGCCACGCATCTCCAGCAGAGCGCCGACTGATGCCTTGCTGGCACTGTCTCCCCAGGGCCGCCGGTTGAGACCACAGCACCATTCCCTGCAGTGCTGGCCGTACAAGTGAGAGTGCTCCCAGCCCAGGCCTGGCCCTAGTTAGCGTGTGTGAGCTCCCAGCATAGTACAGGCTGCCTCATTCTGGAGGTGCCGGGGTGGGAGTGAGGAATCAGTGCTCACTTCAGCGTGGCTGGGCTCACAGAACTGGCCAACTCAGTGCACCCCACAGCGAAGGCTCAGAGACCCACTAAGGGGCACCCTGCTGTGCAGCTTGGACAAGCTTTCACTGCCTCCCAAGCAGCCCAGGGTGTGAAATGTGGGCCAGGACTGGGCGTCTCTCTGGAAAGAAGACAAAGGGAGCTGGGTGAAGTAGCTGAGAGGCTCCCCAGGTGCCAGCCATGCAGTCACAATTCCATTCCTGCTGCCCTCCCCTTGCCCACATGCTTGGAGCCAGGGCCATCTCAGGAGGACTGAGACCAGTCAGCTAGGCCTGGCAGGTGCCAGACGAACAGCAAGAGAAACCTCATCCAGCCAGCGTTGTCCCAGTCCCTCGGGTACAGGCCAGGCTGAAGCCGAGGGCCCTGGGCCCTACCCAGAGTGTAGCAGCCACGGATCCTATTGTGTCATGAGTTTGGGGTCTGGCTCATAAAGGTCTGACGAGTGGCTGTTTGACCCTTGAGGAGGGGGGGGAAACCCTCCCACTGTAGACCACACTGGATCAGCGACTGTGGTACTGAAGTGCCCACCAAGCAGTTGGGGCGATGCTCCCACACGCTGACCAGTGGGTTACTCCTCAGCCCTGACCATGCCTAGAAATTAGAGCGGCCTCATCCCATCAGCCCATGGCCTCCCACAGGTTGGCTCCAGTTGTGGTGGTGTTTGCTAGGACATGGAGCCCTGGGAGCTGGCCTGAGACCCAGCACATATATGTTATCCATCAGCACTGAGTCCCCATTCAGCTGGACCAAAGGGGCCAGCCAGCCATTCCAACCCCCACATCCAAGAGGACTGGCACAAATTCCAGCCAGCAAGATATCAGGTGCAGAGCCAGCAGGAGATGGTGATGGCAAGTCAGGAAGCACATTGTCTCTCCCCGGAGGCATTATCACCAGCACCAGACTACCGGAGAGACAGACAGACACGCACGCACACACACAGAGTCCAGTCCTCTCCTCCACCTGCCCAGCGGCTCCACCCACCCATATCCCCTCTTGTCCTACCCCAGGACAGTGAAATTTGGGGGTTTCCCCTCTCTCGGGTCAATGAAGGGCTCTCCCATTCCTTGCTTTGGAGCAGCAGAGCACACAAGCCTGGGAGGCTTGGGTTTGATTGGTGTGTGCGGTGGGATCCCCTAATTCTGCCACCTGGCACCATTAAACCCAGGAAAGAAGGCGGGACGGCAGGGACTGGAGAGGTGAGAAGGCCGGGGTGCACTATGAGAGGACAAGGGAGATGGGGGCAGGGTGTGTGAGGTGGGGGATGGTCTCAGGACGGCTACAACCTCCCTTGATGTAGCTCAGCTTCCCTCCCCTTGCAGCCTGACCTGAACACGGGCCCCAGCATCCTACTGCGTGGCCACAGGGCCAGGGCATAGGCCCCGCTGCCCAGCTACCACCCAGACGGTGAGGGTAGTTGTTGTGGCACAGACTCGAAGGAGCCCCACAGCGGCTGAGAGCATTTGGTCACCAGCACCCCGGGCCGGTCCCGGGAGGGCTCTGTAACTGCACGGTCACCGCAGCACAAGCACCCAGTGCAGGGCAGTGGCAGAGCAAGGGAGCCGGGGTCCAGTCACTCTCGCTCACTCCTCTCCTTGCTAGCATCAGATCAGCCCCCTGCCCTCCTCAGGGCTCCTCTCCCCAACCTACTCACGGGGAATGCAGTCGCTGGAGGCCCGTGAATATGCATGAGGAGCAGGCTGCTGAATAATCACGCCTGAGACTCATCCAAATATTTACACAAACAAACTGCAGCTCAGAGGAACTGTCTGAAAACAGCCATCAGCACTGCAGTCACTGAATGCGGGCCCCATGGCACGGACGCCAGCCTCCCTGCGGCCCCGTGGAAGGGCTGCTGGGGCCAGACTTGCCCATCAGCGGCCAGCCTCAGGAGCAGTGCTGAGCCTTTCTTGCTGGTCACCCACCCACCTGGCGGGACTGAGCGACCACAGCTGGTTGGGTCACTGTCCTGTTCCTGAAAAGCTGCCACCTCATTTCTGGGCCTCCCTGTGCTGAGAGTAGAGAGGGGCCGAGACACCGTGGGGGAAAAAGCAGCCAGCCCGGCTCCCGCTAGCACCAGCTCTCAAGGTGACTGTGTCCTCTGAGCAATGAGCCCAGCTCACCCCTGTCTTGCACCTTTGCTTTTCAGTCTGGCCCAGCCAACGCAGTGCAAGAACCTCCTCCTTGGGCACAAGGGCAACCCCAAAGGCTGCCATCAGTGGGGAGTTAACATGTGCTGGGTTGGGGGGTGGGGGTCCGATGCATAAAGGAGGCTAGTGGCTGTTTGGCCTGGGGTCTTGGCCAAGGAAACAGGCTTAATTAGTTCCTGGAGCACTGATCCTCCCACCACACACAGCTGAGTTTTTCGCCCCCCTCAAGGGTATCTGTGCATATTTCCTTGCATTTGTACCACCAGCATGCAGCCAGGATTACGGTCATTGGCTCACTGGGCACTTGCCTCTTCAGACTTCTAGGGAAGCAAGATCTCCCTACATACAGACAGCCCCACTAAAATGCAGCTGCTTCTGGGGTAGAGATTGCCTTCCTCTGCACCAAAGACAACAGGGACACAGCTTAGTCTCAGGAAAGAGCCACTGGTTCTTTTAATAGCCACTAAGAGCCTGAGCGTTCAGTTCCCATTCACAACAACACACTGGGATATTGCTTCTGGTGGAAACAGGCATTCAGAGGATCAAGAATTCTTTTGCACAGCTGTTTGGTGAAACACTACCTGCAGGGAGCAGCACTGAGTATCTTCCACTCCATTTGTATTTTCAGTTCTTGCCATGCAAGGAGACTCTGTTGCAGCCAATAAGGAGATTTCAGCCAGTTTTGAGATCCTAAATTCAGCTGAACATCTGCTATCCCTATTCATAGGAGTCCTCAAAGGTCAGGCTAAACCATAGATGGCACTAAGCGGTTATTTTTCTCTTGGAAGAATCACCCATCAAGCTCCTAAATGCCTTGCAGATTACATACCTCCCCAGCCCTGCTTTCATCACTTCATGCACCACTGAACAGCAGCCACCTCTGGGGTGGAACGTAGCAATTGTTTAACAGAACTCAGCAATTCCACACAACAATCATTCTTTGTAATACAATAGCACCAAGGGGTTCTAACCAGACTCAGGACTCTACTGTGCTAAGCACTGAGCCAATGAAATGTAGGGAAGGCAAAATGCAACAAAGGACTTGAAACTGAGAGAAGTCAGGAGGGTTCACACCCCGACTTCTAACGCCTCAGAGGTGATGGGACCCTCAGTCTTCGGTCTCACCTGAAAGAAGGCACCTGGCATCAGCGTAGCAAAGCATGCTGCAGGATTGAGTCAGACCACCTTGGCTCCCCAGACTGTGGCATTTGAATGGCGACTGTTAACACCTAGACAATTCTTTTACTGCTGGCAGATTAGCAGCAGAATAGTGTGCCAGGGAGATAAAGCTGATTACTGCTGTGCAGCTGACCATGGGTCGCTACACCTTGCCAGGAAAGGTTCTAGAGATCCCATCACAAGATCAGTCTTTTTGTCCGGCACAAAGGGAGAATTCTTGCAACTAATTCACAGATTGAGTGTTTTTTATTGCAAATTGGATCGAACCCTGGTGGGGGAAAAAAACTGCCGAAGTTTCCATTCCAGCCTCGGCTGGCAGGGCTTGTGCCATCATTATATGAGGCATTGATATATGAGCATGGAGAGCTACAACTCAAACACACAGGTCCAGGGACCCTGCTGACCCAAAACAGAGGTTTAAAATGGAACGTGGACAAGACAGCTCCAGGGATAGTGGGGGATGGAGAACATCCCCTGGAGAGCTGAAGTTGGCTGGGTGACCACAAACTAGTACCATGTGATGGGTGCAAAATAAGTCACCTCTGTACCCACAGAAGACATAGTGGCTTTTCCCTCCCCTATGCTGAGACTAATCCAGCCCTCGGGACAAACAGGAACAGCACTGAAGGCAGCCCTGGGTTGTTTTGCTACTGGGGGCTAACCAGGAGGTAAGACTTTCCCAATCGTGACCTGACATGCCCTCTGTGACATGGGTGTCTGTGGTGGGATGGGGATGTGGAGCCTGAGTTGGCTGAGGACCCCCTACACTGGGAGCATTTCCCAGGGGCGCTTTATTATGGCTTCACCAGTGTAAATTGGCAAAAGTGTGACTGCACAGCCCTGTGGCACTTGAGGACTACAGAGAGAGGAGCCCTGGCCACAGGGCCCAGCCTGGGTGGGGCCTCAGAGACTGCAGTAGCTGGTGGAGGTGCCCTGGAGGGCCAAGACCCCTTGCCTAGGGCATGTGGAGGAGCCAGCACTGACTGAAACTGGAAAGCAGCCCAAAAGAGAGAGATGAAGAGGGGAGCTGGAGAAAGGCACGTGGCTCTGACATGTGGGAAGTGCTCAGCATGCTCCAGTCATTCAGCACTCTGGAGAATAGTTCAATTTGGCAGATCTCTGCTCTCAACACACACCTGGCTTTGTTGTTGAGGGCACTACCTGGGGTGGAGGGAGGAAAATCCCCCACTAGCTGATCTGTCGGTGCGGCAAACCTGCAGTGCCCTTGGGGACTGATTAACACTCCCTCTGGGCCCTTACTAGCTGAAGGGAAATGAGCCAGCAGCTCGGCACCTCAGGGACCAGAGCATCAGAGAAGAGGCTTGGGAGTCTGGCCGCCTGGGATTTGCAGCGTGGCCTAATTTCTCAACAGTGGCATCTGAAGTCACCCAGTTCTCAGATGATCCAGCCCCCTTCTAGGCTGCCCCAGGTTTCACAGCCCCGACTCACTAGGACTTGGGAAGGTTTTGAGACAGCCAGGCCCACACAAGGCTGAAAGCAAGTAACCTGGGCCTGGGAGCAGCTCAGCACTGCTCAGCGTGGGTCAGGTGGGGAAGGGCGTCACAGTTGGTGCTTTCGGAGCAGAGAATTGGGGCTCACTCAAGGGACTGAACCCAGCTCGCTTTTTCCTTGGCCGCTGGCTCCTGGAAGGCAAAGTTTTCAGGTTGCAAGGCAGGTTCCTGGCCCTCCCCACGTCCTGCAAAGCTGTGCACGGGGGACCTGCCTTAGGCCAGAGCCTGCTGTCTTGCCTTTCAGGCCGGCTGTGGTAAGCTCCCCGCATCCTGTGCCAGGTAAAAGAAATCATTGTGGCCATTGCTGCCCTGGGGCCTGGCAGCTGGTGTTTATAGACCCGGACCCGTGGCTGGCAGCTGGCCGCCTCTGACAACGCTGGCTGTGTTGCTTTCTCTGCGTGCCATTTACTTCTCACACAGGCATCACTGACCCAGCAATAGAAAACGAGCCAGGGCATTGGGGGGGGGGGGGTCCATTAGCTGACTAGTTCAGCCCTTGTTTCCTGGCTCTTTGCTGGAGTCACGTGGCCCCTACCAGCTCAAACCCTGGGGGCAGAAAAAGACACGACTTTGGGGGGGGTTAAATCTCAGGATTTTTCAGCCAATCTCATGATCATTGGGACTCAACTCTGAGTTGGCAGGACAGGATGATCCTGGCAGGGCAGGAGGGCCAAGAGAAGGGAGGTTGGGCAAGGAGAGGATGGTTGGTGACAGCTGCTCCAGTCTCAGCCTCTTCTCCCCCCCCCCCCCAAGGTGACACAGTTAGGGAGAGACCCCTCACCCTACTGCCCCTGACTCCCTTCCCCTGCTCAAGTCACCCGGCCTCTCTTATTTGCAAGGTGTACCCAGCCACACAGGGGCCCAGGGCCCATTGGGGCCAATGAAACTTGGCATCCAGCCAGTGCCCCAGTTGGAAGAGCAGAGGGCAATACCCAGGATGGGGGCTCCTGGGCAAATCCTGGAGGAGGAAGGAGAGGGCAGCCTGGCACAGTGGGGCCCTGGCGGTCCCAGGAGTAGGGAAGTGCTGGGAGGAAAGGGGAGCAGTCCAGGCACAAACGGGCAGAGCAAAGCACATGCAGGACACAGGCGGTAAGGACAAGGGCAAGGAGCTGACACTGGACAGAGGCAACAAGAAACCAGTGCTTGGTGAATTACATAAGGGGCTAAATTAATAGAGGGGGTGTAAGTGGCAGGTCCGGAGGGCAGGAGTGTAGAAGAACCAATACCAGGAGCGGGAACGTTGAAGATGTAAGAGAGTCAGGTCCCCCATTCCCTTGCTGCGTGAGGCCACCCTTGGCTCACGTACCCCTTGTTACCAGCATCTGCACTGTAGGGGCACGTGTGCGAGAAAGTGCACAAGCACAGCATGTGGTTCCCACAGCTCAGGGAACATCCCCAGCTGCACAGTGCCCCGTTCACACAGAGCAAATGCAGCCTGGGCACCCCCTTTCCCAGGTCACAGCAGGAGAGGAAAGGTGAGTGGAGGCTGTTGTGTGGCTCACTTGTCCTGGGGGCTCCAGGAAGCAGGGAGACAGCCTCATCTACACATTACAGAAGCTGGCTCACAAGGGGAAGGTCAGTTCTCACAGCACCAGACAGGCCTCCACGTTTCCTGTTTTCCCGTGGCTGCTGAGCAGTTTCTTTTTAATAAGGTGCTGTCTAGGAGAAGGGTCATTTGTTCTGGATGAGTCAATATCAAAGCTTTCTGGGCCTGACGCTAAACATCCCTCTCCCCCAGTGACAAAGCAAACAGGTTTTTAAAAAGACACCAGCAGGTCCTGTCCAAATCTCTTTTAAGCAAGGTCCAATCCCTGGTCATTAAAGATCCATTAGCAATTTTCACCACAGATCCAGGCCAAATTCCGGTTTGGCTAACAACATCCCATCTCCATTCATTGGCCCTGCCCTTTCAGCTGGATGCAGGATTCTTCTCCCTTACTTTTCCTAAAAAAACCTCTTGTGTAGCTTGCTGTGATCTGTTAAAAAGCTGCCACATCCCACCCAGAGGTGGCTGCACTCCAGTGGGAGGTGAAAGCCCCCTCTTTGTAGAGCTATTGGCTGCTTCACGGCAGGGATGTGCCACAGAAAGGAAAAATCAGATTGTTGCCAGCAAGGGTGATCCTGAAATGGGTCTAAAGGCACATTTTCCAACTCTCTCATTAGGCACCTAAATTGACCAAATGGATGCTGTCGGCTGCTCAGCACGTCTAGAAAATAAAAAATCCAACCTTGCAAACCAGCCCCTCATCTTGGTGGTTGAGCCTGTCTCAAGAGTCCAGCGTCACTGAGTTTCAAAGCACGCTGGGATTCCCCAGGGAACGATGGCGCATGATAAATGGAGCCCTGAATGTCAAGAGAGCTTCCCCAAAGCAGCAGGTGCTTTCCCTTCAAAGCTGTGCGAGAAACTGGAGTACAGACAAACTCAAAGGGGCCTTCTCGTGACCTTGTCTGACCTTGTGCCTCGCTCACTCTCCTATACCAGCTGGCTGCTGCAGCCAGCATGCAGCTAGGGGAGAACTTCAGGAAACAATATTGATCTGTTCATTGGAATGCCATGAAACTGTTAGAGGCTTTTTATTCTCTTCCCCAGCAGGGACGTCAGCACAGCCTGACGCTCCGGCTCGTCCCTGCTCCCCAATCCTTTCAGAGACCTGCCTGGGTCCATGCTGCAGGAGCTTCAATGTTGCTGTGACAGCCTGTCCTTTGTGACTCCAGCAGTGGAGGGCTCGCCCCGCAGATCCGCATGCCTAGCCTGCCAATCTGCAGAAACACAACTGCCCTTGGACCCAGCAGGCACGGCGGAAACCCTGCTGAGGATGTGTGGCTGGCTAGGGGAGTCCCACTACCAGTCTCTGCTCTCATTACTGTGCAACCTGGGGCCAGTTGCTCATGTTCCTCCCACCCCCTGTGTGCAACAGGGCTAACAGGCCCAGCACACCTCACCCGTGCCCCACAGGCAGCGCTTCGCAGCAGCGCGTTGCAGGCTGCCCAGGCAGAACAGCAGCCATTTCCACCCACCTGACCCAGAGGCGAATGGCTCCACAAGGCCCCAGGGCCCCGGCAGCATGAGACCAAGAGCCCCAAGGCCCTAGGCACTGCACACAGTGCTCACAGCTGACGGGCCTGAGGGAGAAAAGCGGTGTTGCCACCCCCATTTGCAGGTGGGCATGCAGAGAGATGACGTGTGTCACCCAAGGGCACATTGGGAGGAGGTAGCTGGGCCAGCAGGCGAATCTGGATCTCCTGAGTCCCAGCCCAGTGCATTAGTCACAAAGTTGGCCTTCCTCTGAGATTCAGATCCATCATATCTCCTTAGCATTCAATAAGGGGGCCCCGAGGGCTGAATGCCATCCTATACTCCATGCAGGGGGTGTGAGCAGAATCTAGCCCTGGGGAGTGCAGAATGGGGCTTGTTACTTCCCCAGCCCCACGAGTTACTGCCAGGCACAGCCCAATATGCTGCCATGTCCCATAACCACCACCAGAGGGTGCTGCTCCTGAGTCATTGTCCTGCCTTGCACTGCTCAGCCACACTGCCAGGATGGGGCTCTTGGCACAGGGATTAAAGGCTCCCTGAACATCACCACCCAGCTAGAGACTGGCCCAAGCCAGTCAGCCAGATTTCCAACAGTGGTGGCCCCGGTTGGAAGCCAGGTTCCGATTCTGGGAGCTCTAGGACTCTCGCCAGGCTCCACCGCCACACACGAAGGCTGACGAGACACACCCAGGTTCACGAATGCAGAAGGCTGAGTCCTTCCTTTGCCTTGGGCTTCCCTGGTCCAGGTAACCCAGCCCCCCACCCAGGATTCCCTTTTCAGGGCTCTTTATATCTTCCACTGCCTAGAGTCAGACCTGGAGCATCCATCCTCTGTAGCAGCTGGGGACCTCGCTCCGCCATCCCTGGGCTCGCTGTCCTGGAAATCCAGCACACAAGGCTTCTTCCAGCCACTGGGCTGTCCTAGGTGTTATCAGGGCAAGATGCCTATTCTGGCTGCCACAGCTCCGTTCACTGCAGGGCGACTTGGGCAGAAACACACAGAGCTATGGCTCAGTCGTGCTTCCTAGGGCTCATTCCCAAACTCTGCTGGCATTTCAACCAAGGGGAAGGGTTACTCCACACCCCTGCCACCAGGAACCTGGACATGCACCACCACCTTCTGAATGATCTCCAGGCACCTGGGTCGCAGCCAGGCATTGTGCAGACAGCCTCTGCAAACGAGTGCCATGCAAACTCCCCACTGCCCCAAATCGCTGCAGCGCTGCTGATCCAGTATGGAGCCCTCACACGGCTCTGCCACTGCACCTCCGTCCTGCCCCCTCCCGCACTGCCAATGTGCCTGTGTCCTGGCCCACGGGAAGCTTGGTGACAGGCCACATGCTCGGCCTTGAGGGCTGAGTGTTGAGCAGCCACAGCCCAGCAAAAGGGGTCGTGTTAAACTGCCCGTGGGATTGTGGCTGAGCCCCTCCATGTGACCCAATCAGGCCCCCTTCGGTGAAGAACAGTGTCTGGGCTGTCAGGGTACAATGGGGCTGGGCCAGATCTGCAGGAGTTTGTGGCCGAGCTCCCAGGCCAGGAGGCTGAAGTCAGTGGCAGGGGTGGGAGGGAGTGTTTCTGCTGTTCCCCGAGTCCAGCAGTGCCATTTGCTGCTTGGCGAAGGAAATGCCCAGTGGCCAGGGAGAGTTCAGTCCCTTGGCCTCTGCAGGGTCACTGGCACAGGGACAGATCACGGCAGTGGCGGGGGGGGGGGGGGAGAGCGTCTGGGCCACAGGCACTCCACGGCTGGCAACAGGACAAAGCGCGGCTGACCCTTTCCTCGCCATGCTGGTGGGTGGCTTTGGAGGCCAGCAGTCTCGGCGGCTGATGGACTGCTACTCTCAGATTGCGGCGCCTGCGTGCTCCTTGCGGGCTTATATATTACGTGCCCAAACGTCAGCTCCATGGGAGGAGGAGTCCTGAGCAGAATCCGCAGGGGAACCAGATGCAAAAAGCTTGGCTCACATTTAAGCATCAAAAGCAAGTGGCTGGATTTCAGGGGAGCTCCAGTCCATACGCACTCCAGGGCAGCACAAAGCAGGGCTGCCACATCTGTCTAAGGGGAGAGGGTGGTCTACCCTCCAACCCCAGCGTTACAAACAGGAATGAGGCTTATGCCTCCAACACTTGTCAACAGAGCAAGCTGCCAAGTGTGTGCAGAGCAGCCAGGAGGGACCAGTCTTTGCTGCTATCAGCTAAGCTAGATTCAAAGCAATGAGCTGCAAGCCTGGGGCTTCAGGGTCCCCCTCACAATCTTCTGGGTCACGCTACAAGCTACCTACCCCTCCAGCAGGCACATGCCACGGACCCAGGGTGCCCAGTGCTTCATCAAGTGTTGCAGTTCTCAAAGCAACAGGCAGTCTTATTATTAACCCAGCCTGAACGGAACACTCTGCTCTGTCTCACGGTCTGTTCCCAGGGGGCTCTATGAACCTGGGGGGGGGGGGGGGGTGTGGCCTGCTACCCCTAGGGGGGGACAGACTGACAGTCCCAAGATACCCTTAGCTCACGGTCCTGGCACTTTTCGCTCTGGCCACAGAGGTTCTATCCTGAGGTGCCAAGTTTGATCCCACAGCTTCCAACACAGCCTGAGGTGTCACATGCCACAGCATGGCGCTATTATTGCTTCAGCACAGGGGAAAGCCACACCAGTGTAAAGGACAGGATAAATCTTGGCAAACTATCTACACTTCAACCTCCCTGCTCACTCCCTTAACGACTTGTTAATAGCTGTGTTGAAACAGATGAATAACAAATCACAGCTTCAAAGAGAGTCTGCAGAACTCGAACTTATATGCAAATTTGACTCAGTTGCCTTGGGGTTAAACAGGGACTATGGATTTTTCTCGCATTACATCAAGTGAATTGACCTTCCCCCTCCTCTATGTGCTGTTCCCCAGTGTTTTGAATCCTAACACCTATTTTGATTTGCTGTTACAGCCTGACCTGATGCTATGTCATACACTCCCCTGCATTTAATTTCCTCCCACTCTGTAACTTTCCTATCTTCAAAGCGTCTGACGAAGTGGGATTTTCTCCCACGAAAGCTCATGCGATTAATAAATCTGTTAGTCTTTAAAAGTGCCACAAGACTCTTTTGTCTATCTACACTAGGGTTTGGCACAACTATGCAGAGACTGGCCACTGCCAGAGCAGACAGCCAGTGTAGGCCAGGCCCAGCTGCCCCCAGCGCAGCATGGCCTGCAATGACACACACGACATAGGACAAGGGCCCCGCTGATACTCTTAGAAGCAGTCCTGGTGCCTTGCCTGCATGGGGCTCTGCAGTGTCCTCCTTTCCCAACTGCACTGCCACATCGCTGCTTCCTTGCCCTCCTCTGCTGACTCCCAGCATCCACAATGGGTGCTAAGGTCTCTCTCCTTTTATTGTCAGCATGGCTCCCTGATCTCTGCCACAGCTGATGCCACAGACCCAGCACCCCACCAGCATGGTGCACAGCTGGGGCTGAAAGGCCTCCAGCTCTGAGAGGTTACACAACAACTTGCCGAAGGCCAGGCAGCAAGCCAGCAACAGCCTAGGGAACACTGGCTCCCACTGTCTTGTGCTGCAATTAGACCACATGTCCCTTCCAGAGCCAGGAGCAGCACCAGCCTCCTAGCTTCTTGCACCAACCACTAGACAACACTCTCCTCCCCAGCACAAGCAGATTGAAAAGAACGGATTTGCTTTGGACAGCCTGGACCTGTGGGAGCTCTGCTTAAATTTAACTCTGCCAGAGGTGCCAGATTCTGAGTGCAAGAGCAAGGGCTTATCTATATGAAAACACTCAGAAAAACTAATCACATTAATTAAAGGTGTGAATGTAAAGTGGCTTAGTTAGCCACATTAAATCCAGGTGTGGAGGTTCTCATTCAGAATTAAAGTGGCCAAAGTGAATTAAAATAAACCAAATTAAGGCCAGTTTAATTCTGAGTGAGAGCCAATACACAGAGATTTAATGCGGTTTTACTAATGCACTTGAAAAGATCATTCAGATTCATTTTCCTGTCGGTCCCTGTGTAGACAAGTCTTAAGTGTCCTTCCCAGCGTCTGATCAGCAATGGCAGGGCTGACATTGGGAGCGAAGCAACTCCAGCATTGCCAACCTTGTGTCTTTTGCCAGTGACAAAGAAGCTGCCCTGAGGCCCCCAGAGCAGCAGCCAGGGACCTGGGGCTTCCTGCCAGGCGGAGGGTCTGGCTAGTGCTCCAGGACCATTGGCTAGCACAGTTTTGCCCTGTGAAGTCTGTGGCATCCGGCAGCCAGCCACATGTGATTTTTAATCCCCCTCTGTACTCGGCACTAGTGTGACTGCAGCTGGACTATCGGGCCCTGTTCCGGCCCCTACAATTCAAGAAGGATGTTGATAAACTGGAGAGGGTTAGGACCATGAGAAAGATGAAAGACTTAAACCAGCGGTTCTCAACCACTGTGTCGGGACACAAAGGTGTGTTGCGGAGCGGGGAGGTGTGTCACAGAAAACTGGCAGCTCAGCTTGGGGCTCTTGCCACCTGCTGCTCTCTGCTGCCCTCAACAGCCCGCTCCTGCTGCACAATGCAGGCAGCAGCCAGGGCCAGGTGAGTAAAGGGACTTAGGAGCTGCAACTCAGAGATCCCAGGCTGGGGAACGGGGGCACCACCTGCCCCACAAAAATAACCCTGGCCCCATTGAGCCAGGCCACCCGGACTCCAGCCTGCGTTGGCTTGACTCTGCCCCCACCCAGGCAGGGCTGTCCCTCGGAGGGGGGGGGAATGAGGTGATCGCTCCGGGCCCCACGGTTACGCGGGCCCCGCGGTTCCCCCACAGCCACACTCTTCCCTGCTCCGCGGGCCGGGAGCACTAAGCCCGGCCTCTGGGCTAGCCCTTCCCACCCCTGGGGCGGAGCAGGTGGCCGGGACCTGCCTCTGCGGCGGCGGCCTCGTGTCCCCGGCTGGGGCACCGGCTGCAGCAGCCTGGGATCCCGGCTGCAGCCGGCTTCGTCCACCGGCGGCCCCCGCTTCTGGGGCCGGGCCCAGAGCCAACTCCCAGCCTCCTCGCCCAGGCTGGCTCCCTGGGGGGTGGAGCTACCCGCCTGCCCTCCAGCACGGAGGGGGGTGGGCGGAGCCCCGCCTAGGCCAGTTGGCCCTGGGTCCCGCTCCCCCCACGGGACAGTGCTGCACCCAGGTCCCAGAGTGCTGCATCCTCCAGAGCACCACAGCCTCCTAACCGCTCCCAGCCCAAGCGCCACTGGCAGATTGCAGCGTGTCACACAGGGGTACATCATCTCTCAGGTGTGTCGCGATGGAAAAAAGGTTGAGAACGACTGACTTAGACAACATGCTGTCCAGTGAGAGACTCACGGAGCTCAATTAGATGATCAAAGAGAAGGTGAAGGAGTAACTTGGTCCCAGTTAGGAAGTAGCCACAAAGGGACTGGAAATTCGATAACAAAGGGCTTGCTTTTCAGTCTAGTAGGCCCAGGTGTAACACGAGCCAAGGGCTGGGAGCTGAAGATGGACAAAGGCAGACAGGAAAGAAGATACAAATGTTTAACAGAGTGGGCAATTAATTGCCGGAACAAGTGACTAAGGCTGATAGGCAATTCTCCATCACAGGCAATTTTTTAAATCTTGAGGGGATTTTTTTTCCCCTAACAAATCTCCTCTAATTCAAAGAGGAATTAATTAAGAGAAGCCCTGTGTTATGTGCTAGGCTGGATGGTAGGCTAGATGGTCACTGTGGTCCCTTCTGGCCATTTCAGCTAGGGATCCCATCCTCCTTTCCTCCCTCCTGCTCTCTGTCTGAACACCCACACCAAATGGCCCCTTCCAGGCCTCCACTGCACAATGGGATCAGACTGCATCTGCCACTGTGCTGCTTTGCTGAAAGAATGACACCCACCCATCTCTTTCCAGCATTGCCACAGCCTGCTTCACCTCCAGAGAGTGTACCAAAAATCCCCCTGCCCTCTGGCAGTTTACAAGCAAGGTTATTATAACCATGCAAGATGGCTAGCTCCCCGTGTCATCCCCCGAAACAGGCTGCGAGCCCTAGCGAGTACCCAGCGTTAGCAGCTTCCCTATAGTGGGGTCGTCACATCTCAGGTGACAGGATCAGCCAAAGGCCTTTCCTTCAGGATCTTTCTGATGCCACTTCTGCACCCAGGACCCAGGTGCAACATGAGCTTCTCTTGGGCATCCTCTAGTGGCAGCTGCATGGCACTGCTTAGCCACCCCTTCAAAAACAAACCAACTCCATGCCTGAGCCATGCACTCGATGAACTTGGCTAGTGCCCTGGGCCAATTCCCTGACATGCCCAGAAAGGCCTGATATTCTCTGGAGTATCAAGGCCGCTATCATCGCACCGCACTGGTGTCATATGTGGTACCTAAGAGAACGTGTAAGAAAGGCAGGGCCCTGAGCTCTTGTCACCACACATGATACAGAGCTCAGGGAGATGCAGAGACCTGGGCCGTCAGGGGAGCAGCCCAGCCAGGATTCACTGAAGTGGGGTTTACAGGAAGGGGTGGGCAAAGACAGCGGCTCTGCATGCGGAGCGTGAGCAGCTGCTCTCCCCGTGGGTGGCAGCATGTACGGGAAGCGCATAGCTGTGGGTGGATGAAGGAGGGGGAGGGCCAGGTGCTGCCCGTGCTCCAAGAACAGAGCTCTCTGCTGGGTCACGTTTAGGGGGCTGTGGGAAGGGAGGAGGGGGGGAATATCAAGAGGGAGGGGTCAGAGGATGATGGGATGAGCAGAAATGGGGAAGGGACATGGGAGCAGGGTGAAGAGGGCCTAGATGTATCATCTTCAGGGAGTTAGGGAAGAGGTGACCAGAACATAAGGCAAAGGCTTAATTTAAAAGCTACTGCTCCCATTCCCCCAGTCTCCAAAAGATGCTGTTCTGCGGCACTCCTTGACCCTGGGCTCAGAGCCTCTCTTCAGTCCCACCTCGGATGGAGTTGGGGAGTGGAGGAGGGAGACAGAGTTCACAAAGGACTTCTCTCAAACCTCACAGGTTCCAACCCACAGGAGCAGCCCTGTCCCCAGGGCCATGGCAGTCAAGGCAGGACATGGTGCCCAGTTCTGCACCTCTGCATGACGGACGTTAACGAGCCATTCACTGCCAGAGGGGGCCCACCACAATGGCTCACATGGCTGCTTGCCACAGCTACACGAGACAGACGACAGCCCAGAAGCCTGGATGGAGGATCTGTGCTCGCAGCCTACTCAGGAGGCTAAAGAACAGAGGACAGAGAGATGCTGGACCACAAATCCAGCCACACATAGCTTCCTGCGTAGAGAGTTGTGAATATAGCGTCCAGGCGGACTGACAGCACAGCCTCATTCCAGCGCACACAACTGGCTGCCTACCGAGGCTTGAAGAAAAGGGAGCCAATAGACGGAGCAGGGGCAATATGTCTCGTACACCAGCTCCCCAGCTCACAAGGAGCGAGGTCTGAGAGGAGAACACACACTGGCAAAAGGCTGCACCCAAGTGTCTTCCTGTGCCTTCTGGGGCCAGGTGCAAGTCTTGAAGCCCTTGGCTTAGCTCCAGACTAGGTACAACGCTAACCATGCTGCATCACCCACATCCCCCCAGCGTCTCCCCTCGGTAGCTCAGTCTCCAGGGCCCGGTCAATCATTGGCTTCTCTCTAAGGCTCCACCCCCAATCACTGTAGTGTTGGGGTACACTGTGGTGGGCACCAGCAGCGTTTCTGCTGAGATGGCGGGTTTTGACGTGAAGGTACTTACCCTCTAAGGCAGCGGTTCTCAACCTTTTGAGGGACTCACGACACGCTTGGTGGCATGCGCGAGCGACCCTACAGAACACACCAGCCCACTCCAGCCTCTGCTTCAGGTCTCTGCTGTGCGGTGACAGTGATGTGTCCCGACGCAGTGGATGAGAACCACTGCTCTCTAAGGCACTGAACTGGCCACAGAGAGACCATCAGAGGACAACCATTTTCAGTCACTACCAACCGAAACTCAGTGACCTAGAGTGAAAGGCCCCATAGCAGTCCCTGCATCCTCTGATCTCCCTGCCTTCAGGAAGGTGGCACCAAGAGCTGTTTCTGGGGAAAAGGGGACTAGTGCTGGAGAACAGAAGCCATGCTGCACAGATTAGGCAAGGGATGCTGGCACGACTGGATTTCAGAGTCTCATCTTGGCACACGGATGGAATCCCCATGCAGAGACCTTCAGTGATGGGCCCACCATTGTGGAATCATCCGCCCAGTTTTCTCCTGGCATTGGAGGTGCCGGGAGATGGAACCACACATGGACACACTTAGGCTCAACAAATATTCATCATTGTCAAGCCACCTCCCCGCTGAGGAGAGGACGCAGCTGATTGTCTCCTATTTGACACATGACCAGTAAAGATCCTTGTGGGAAAGATATCCTTTCGTGGGCCCAAGGGCCAGGCCAGGCCAGGAGCTGAGAGCAGAATACACTTTCACACGCAAGGCCAATGCTGCAGAAACGGTGCTCTCTCGCTCACTCGCTCCCTATCACTGTGAAGATAATACAACCAGACTTGCAGAATGGAAGAGGGAAAAAACAATCCTGGGTTCATTAGCTGGTGAGACTGGAGCTTTATAAACTGAACTGGTGACAAAAAAACCTCACAATTGAGCTCAGCACATTTTCCCGTTAGCATGCCATGCGCCTCTAATTTACTCAGATTTCATCCTTCTCTCCTGTCCTTTTCATTTCTTAGCCAGTCACTCATTTTCCTGGAAGTACATCCGGAGCCACTGAGGTTTTCTTTGGCAAGGATTCCATTTGTTTCACACTAGACTACAGCGTATACCTGGCATCCTTTGATTAATAATTAGCATCTCTCACATGGCATAGCTAGGGCCAGATTCTCAGCTGGTGTAGATCAGCATAGCTCCATTGACTTCAATGGATCTTCTTTGATTTACCCCCATTGAGGATCTGGCCATGTGCATTCACAGCACTTCATCAGCTGGTGAATCGGACGAGGCCGGTTCACTGCACGCCCATTTCACAGAAGGGGAAACCAAAGAACTGAGCAGTGAGTCAGTGGCACATCTTGGAGTTGAAGGATTGTCTTCTCAATCACATTGGCCCCTGTAGCTCAGGCATGTCCTTTAGAAGCCTCGCCTACATATGGATATCAGAGCGTGAATACAAACAACTCTGTCAATCGCACAAAGGCACACCCCAATAAACAGCAAGACTGTGTTCTTTGTGTTGACAATAGCTATTACTTCTTCCCATGATATTCCCCCAAATTTGGCTCCCTTTTCCCCTATGGCCAGGATTGTGCTAGGAGATTTGGCAGTTGCATTTGGTTCTTTCTAAGAAATTAACCAGTCTCTCTTTGGGGAGAGTGGCATTAGATGGATGTGTGAGTTTCTTTATATCGTGTCTCTGGCAACAGGAACAATTACAAGGAAGGGGGGCACACCCATCAGATTTGAGCAGCCAGGACACTCGGAAATAATAAGATATTACATTGATCTTTCATCCCAGAGAATCCCAAGTACTTCACAAGCTATATTTCATTTCTCCCACAGGGCTACAGGGGGCAGGGAAACGTTGGAGCCAAAATGTGTGGGCACACTCCCTGACTTGTGAAAACTGTCAAGGGAACTTTAATGTTGCCCTGAATGACCATCTGCCCAGCCACAGCGCAGAAAGTTACTCCACATACAGGCTGCATCAAGCCGCCCCAAGTCGCACCTGAGGTTCCAGACAATTAAGGTGTTTTGAACCCAGTTTCTAGGCCACGGGGTCATCCATTTTCAGGACAGCCCTCAAATATGACAGCTCTAGGCACTAGCTCCCGAGAAACTCTTGAGATCTGGCATGGAGATGTTTTCAGGTTGAGAGCAGAGCACAGTCAGCCCTCTCCAGACCCCTACAGCAACTCTCTGGCCCTGAAGGGTGCTCTTTGCCTTGGTAAGGCTGGTTTAGCTAAGGCTAGAACTGAAGAGACCATTAGAGGGAAGCACACTGGTCTTCTTGGTAGAAAAATGCTGTGAAAGGAGAGGGCAGAAGGCCAAAGGAGTTTCCCAAGGTTAAATCCCTCCCCATCCCATTCAAGAGCCAGGTCTTTCCTGAGGACAATGAAGGTATGTGATGCCCTGAGAATGGGTTGCAACTACATTGCAGCACCGGCCCAAAGAGGTAAGTTGAAGGACACCTTAAAATCAATGTGTTCCACTGGAGGGCTGCCTTGTCATGACCTTCGCTCAGCTTCAGATCGCACCCTCATGGGCAGAAAATCATTACCCCAAGCCAGCAGGTGACAACGCAAAAGAGGGTCACACAGAAGTTTGGAAAAATCATAGACAATGATCTCACTGCAGATATTCACCTCTTAAGACCTAGCCATACAAATCCTCATGTATACAGAATAGCCATCCACTAGCTACACAGAACCTCATTATACAACGGCTATGTACAATTTAAGAAATGTTTCTTAAGTTAGTGGGATGGAGGGGGAAATTAACCTCATTGTTACACAATCATAAAGAGTGGATTTCTTTGTCCAGTTGTAATCTTATGTCCAAAAAAGGCGACTTACAAAAAAAGTCCACTATGCTCTTGATTCGTTAACAAACACACAACAGCACAAAGCACCAACTTGACTATGTCCCAGAAAGCACCAAAATTATCTGGTGAAACAGACAAGCCACACAGAATTTAAAGCAAATCAAAGATTAAAAACCATCAACAGCAAAGACCCCAGAGTGACCCTGTCCTCGAGAGGATCATGCCCTCCTCAGCAGAAAGTCCCCCAAGCAGTCAAAGGTAATTTGTTTGAAACCACAACAGGACAAACAGCAGCCCTCCCCTGACCCCCATGCCATACACACAAATAGGTACCAGGGTCTCTGGTGACCACAGAACAATAATGACAAGTGTTGAGGCAAAAGTTACTCACTCTTCCTGGGCTGACATAGAAAAATTAGGTGCTAGGCTCAGAGCAAACTCCAGCTCCAAAAATTCATTCTGCTCGTGCAGAAGGTTCCTGTGGATGTTCATACAAGGCACATCCAGAATGCAAAATGCTAAAATCCACGAATGGAGGGATTTATTGCATGCTGTTTGCTGCACTCGCCTTCTGAGCTCCTTAAACCCATCCCAGTGAGACCAGTGAGGGGTGAGGGGGAGGGTAAGAAACATCATGCGGGTGACTTACCTTCCACAGTTGCAGTGGCAAACTCGATCTTCTCCCCTTAAATGCGGTAAGATGTAATTGTGAAACCGGTCCAACAGCGCATTCATGTCCATCAAGCAAGCTATTGCCTGTAAGAGCCCATAACCAAGGCATCTGGTCAACTCTAGATGATGGAATAAAACATTGACTCTAGTTTGATTGCTAAAGACTGGAGCAGTCATAAAAAATTAAATGCTGCTTTTTAATTTTATTTAATGGGAGACACACACACACACACACCAGAGAAACTAGACACATTCTAATGTGATAGGAGGAAGGAAATAAAGTGATAAGGAAAATCTCTTACCATAACGATAGAGGCACCCAGAATCATGAAAATCATGGTGTTTGCATTCATGGACACCAAATGGTTTGTCTATTTCCCCCTCCCCCCTCAAAAAAAAAAAAAAAAAAAAAAAAAAGCGGCTGCCGGGTTATTCCCAGAGGTGAGGTTTGGTCATACAGGGCCCCTCCGCTCTCCAAGCTGCAATCCTGGAGGGGAGGGGAGGGGGCTTGACCTCCAACACACGCCCCTACTTTCCCCCTGGTGCCGGGAACGCCTCGGGCTCCCTCTCTGTGCCTTCTCCTAGGACAAATGTGATAGGTAAAAAAAACCCCCAAACCTCCCCCCGACCCCAGGCTGCTCAGTCGAGGGAGATGCGCCGCTTCCCCAACCCTGCACACACCAAAACCAGCCCTTCCTGCAGCAACTGGAGATTGATCCAGCCCCCAAAAAACAGGGAACGCGGGGAGGGGGAGAGCCACAAAACTGGCTCAATCAGTCAATATGAGCAAGGTTTGGGTTTAAAAAAAAATACAAACAGCCCCCCCCCCCGCCGGGGCCCCCCACCCGCCCGCGCGCGGGGCTCCCCGGGCCACGAGGAATCAGCCCTCCCGTGCCGGCCGGCCGGGGGCAGCGTTTATCCCCCCGATCGCTCGCCGTCCCTGCCCCATCGCGCCCGCTCGGCTCCGGCTGCCCTTCTCCTCCGGCAGCCGCGAACGTGACCCGAGAGGAGGAGGAGGAAGGCTGCTGCCCCCTCCCTGCCTCCCGCCCCGCTTCCCTTTTGGGTGACACTGCAGCTCGCCCGGAATTGGTATGCCGCACCATGCCGCCCGGAGCGGGGGGGCGATGCTAAATACCTGCTGCCGGCAACTACGGGCGCACGCAGCCCTCCCCGGCTGCAAGGCTGGTCCTCGGCAGACAGGGACACCGCCTCGAGCCCCCTCCCCTGCTGGGGGCAGAAAGGACCCGGCCGGGCATGGCGTTCCCTGCAAGCCGGGCCCACTGCACCCCCCCAGTTCTCAGCCTGGGTGCAGGGAGGGGAGGGGGCGCATCTGTCTGTTTCCCTCTCCACTCCGCGGTGAGCTGTGCAGACAGACAGACCGCCCCCCCGCCCCCCAAGACATTTACCTACTTGAGGAGGAGGCTGGGATCTGGGCACAAGGCTCATGCCGGTGGGGGGGGGGATCTGCACAGCTGCCTGCTCGGACTCTGCCCCCCCCCATTTCGGATCCCAGCGCCAGGAAGGGGGGGGGCGGGACATTACATCCCCTTTGCTCTGCCCCGCGCGCCGCCCGGCCCCAGCGCTCTTCAGGGAGGAGATGGGTCACTGGAGCCAAGTGTGCGCCACCCCCCGCCCATTAAAGGCCGATTTCCCGGGGTCAGCAACCGAGCCGCCCCCATTCCTCAACACACACAGAAGGAAGGAGGGTGCTTTCTCGGGGGGAGCTGTCTGCTGGCCGAGGTCTCTCTGTCCCAGTGACTGTGGCCCCATGGCCATAATTGACCTTAGGAGCCCACTGCCTGTTACAAGGGTTGGGGGGATTCTGCAGCAGCAGCGCCACTTGGGGGCGCGGGACGCGAACACCTGAACTCCTCCACCTGGCCTCCCCTTGGGCATGGGCTGCTTGGCCCCAGTACCAGTAGGCGTTAGTGACTGGCGGTTCTCACTCTAACTATCGCCCTCTGCTGGCAGCTTTTCACCTCGGAGAGAGACAGCCTCATTCTTTTGGGGCGGGGAGAGGAGGATGTCTGTCAGTCCCTGCCCTGGCCCCTTTTCAAAGCAACGACAGTAGCAGCGGAGCCCTGATCATTGCTCTCCACTGGGCCCCAGCCTCCTTTTCTTCTTTGTCTCTGAAGTTATTGTACTCACAGAGTTAGGAGTCTCTAGCTGCCTGGTGAAAGGGGGCTGCCTTAACATAAGGGGAGCTGGGATTCAAAGGTGGGCTGGGGGGGTCATAGAATAGTAGCCCTGTCCGGCTGGAAAGGATGGTGGAAAGTCAAGTCCTTTCCCTGTGCTGAGGCAGAACTAAGTCAACTAGTCCATCCCTGACAGGTGTTTGTCCAACCTGCTCTTATGAACCTCCAAAGATGGGGATTCCACAACCTCCCTTTGCAAACCTATTCCAGAAGTTAGCTGTCCTTAGAAAGCTATTCCTCATGTCTCTGCTAACTCCCCCTTGCTGAAGGTTAAGCCCATTACTTCTCGTGGTACATTAGAATGCATTGTTAGCAAGAAATGATTTTAAATACATAGGGAGGCATTCTGATCTGTCTTACCCTGGCCTGGGGTAAATCTGGAGTCAGTCACACAACTACAGAACAGGTGTGAGTGAGAGGAACGTTAGGTCCATAATGTTCTATTCTTCCCCTGGAGGGAAAACATTGCTGTTGTAACATTTCATACAGTTTTTTTTTCCAAATCTGATTTCTAAATAAATAATAATAAAACCCAAAGCAGAACATACTGCTCCAACTCCATTGCTGGATTAACCCGATCTCTCCATTGACTTTCAGGAAAAATAATTGACCATCCACTATTGATATTTCCTTACAAATTTCTACTCCTGGATGTATTCAAAAGGCGGGGAGGGGGAGGAGAAGGTGTGTGTCTAAGAGCTACTGAGGAGAAATCCTGTGAAAACACACAGCTCAGTGATTATTAGACCATATTAACATACGGTGCTTTCCTTTTGAAAGTTGTGTCTTTTCTGAAGACCAGTTTTACCTTGGTGGGACCCAAGTGCAATTTGTTTTTGAAGCATCTTAGAGTGATCAAAACAGACTGGGGGGGGGGGGTGGATTGGTTTGTTTTTGTTCTTAAGCCCATAATGGCATTGAATCAGCCTCCTTCCTTATATAATGACTTCTGTTATATAATCTTCATTCCTTAAGGCGCATTCATTAACCTACTACTGGGTATGGAAAAGACCAAAATACTGTCACATAATTAAAATTACTAAATTGCATCCTCAAATTAGAACACAAATCACAGTGCAGATTAAAGAAAGAAAAAGAAACGTGCACACAGAAAAGATATGATAGTCTAGCACCTTTGTGCAGGAACCACAAACAGCAGCTGGAGAAGGGGGCTCTGGATTATATTGGTTCAGCCTTTCTCAATGGAGCAATGTGATCATCTACAGGGTTCTTACCTCTCCCTAACCAGCCTGGGCCTAGTTTCGTGTCTTGTTGAGCTGCGAAACAATTTTTCCATGGGCTGTCCGCAGCCTTCTGCGAGGGAAGTGCAGAGGTAGCGTGCTCTGCTATTCAGAGAACAGAGGGTGTGTATTTGTAAAGTAACAACCAACCCAAACCAAAGGAGATCCCAGTTAGCACCAAAACAATTCCTAAGGAATTTTGTGGCTTGGAACTTTTGTCTTGTCTGAAGCATGGTTGAAATCCTGTCCAACCACACACAAGCTAGATGGGGTCAATTCTAAGGTGCTGGAGGTAAGTTTGATTTGATAGCTGGAGCTCTTCCCTCTTGAGTCACTCCTGAACCGGTTAACCATGACCGTGTGGAGCACTGTAGGCTCAGAGCTAAGTCTCTATCAAGGACATTCCTCAGGAGGGTAGAGCTGTTAACTGCAGCATCCTCCTGAACACATGCTGCGCTGGCTAATGATGTTCGACACATGCTGAACTTTCAGCTGGAGTGAGCATTCTTCACATCCCATGTTAAACAGTTGGGCAATGCTACTTCTAAATAGCTGACATTAGTCACTGCCATTTTGATACAATGTTCCTCTCATCTATTTTCTGGACCAATAGGGTGAAGCCACCTCCCTATCATCATCTACACTCTGCCATGTGGGTGCACGGATGGGTGTGAACTCCTTCTGTCCTCACTGGTCATAGAATCATAGAATCATAGGGTTGGAAGGGACCTCACGAGGTCATCTAGTCCAACCCCCTGCTAAAAAGCAGGACCACTCCCCCTAAATTATCCCAGCCAGAGTTTTGTCTAACCGAGCCTTAAAAATCTCCAAAGATGAAGATTCTACCACCTCCCTAGATAGCCCATTCCAATGCTTCACCACCCTCCTAGTGAGAAAGTTTTTTCCTAATATCCAACCTTGACCTCCCCAGCTGTAATTTGAAACCATTGCTCCTTGTTCTGTCCTCTGTTACCCTCGAGAACAGCCTAGCTCCCTCCTCTTTCGAGCAACCCTTCAAGTAGTTGAAGGTTGCTATCAAATCTCCCCTCAGTCTTCTCTTCTGTAGACTAAATAAGCCTAGTTCCTTCAGTCTCTCCTCATAAGTCATGTGCCCCAGCCCCCTAATCATTTTTGTTGCCCTCCGCTGGACTCTTTCTAATTTGTCCACATCCTTTCTGTAGTGGGGAGCCCAAAACTGGACACAGTACTCCAGATGCGGCCTGACCAGTGTCGAATAGAGGGGAATTATCACATCCCTCGATCTGCTGGCAATACTCCTACTGATGCAGCCTAATATGCCATTGGCCTTTTTGGCAACAAGGGCACACTGTTGGCTCATATTCATCTTCCCGTCCACCATAACTCCCAGGTCCTTTTCTACAGCGCTGCTACTTAGCTGATCGGTCCCCAGCCTGTAGCAGTGCATGGGATTTTTCCGTCCTAAGTGCAGGACTTTGCACTTGTCTTTGTTGAACCTCATGAGGTTTCTTTCGGCCCAGTGTTCCAATTTGTCCAAGAATCTCTGGATCCTGTCCCTGCCCTCCAGAGTATCTACCATTCCCCCCAACTTGGTGTCATCCGCAAACTTACTAAGCACGCAGTCTATTCCATCATCAAGATCATTAATGAAGATGTTGAATAGAACCGGCCCCAGGACCGACCCCTGGGGCACTCCACTCGTTACCGGTTGCCAACCAGACATCGAGCCATTGCTTCCTACCCGCTGAGCCCGTTGATCTAACCAGTTTTCGATCCACCTTACGGTCCACTCGTCCAACCCATACTTCCTTAACTTGCCAACGAGACTGCTGTGGGAAACCGTATCAAAAGCCTTGCTAAAGTCAAGGTATATCACGTCAACGGCTCTTCCCGCATCCACAAATCCAGTCATCTCATCATAGAAGGAAATCAGGTTGGTCAGGCACGATTTGCCCTTGGTGAATCCATGTTGACTGTTCCTGATCACTCTATTGTCCTCCAAGTGTTTCAGGATGGATTCCTTGAGGACCTGCTCCATGATTTTCCCAGGGATTGAGGTGAGGCTGACCGGTCTGTAGTTCCCCGGATCCTCCTTTTTCCCTTTCTTAAAGATAGGTTCTATATTTGCCTTTTTCCAATCCTCCGGGACCACCCCCGTTTGCCACGAGTTCTCAAAGATAATGGCCAGCGGCTCTGCAATCACTTCCCCCAACTCCCTCAGCACCCTCGGATGCAGTTCATCCGGCCCCATGGACTTGTGCACATCCAATTTCATTAAGTGTTCCCTAACCTGACTTTCCATCACTGAGGGCCACTCTTCTCTCCAGTCCGCGTTACCCCGTGTAGTAGCCTGGGAGCTGGCCCGCCCTGTGAAGACTGAAGTAAAAAAAGCATTGAGTACTTCAGCCTTTTCCGCATCATCCTCCACGAGGATGCCTGCCCCATTCAGTAAGGGACCTATACCACCTCTGATCCTTTTCTTGTTGCTGATATACTTATAGAACCCCTTTCTGTTATCCTTCACATCTCTTGCTAGCTGCAACTCCAATTGTCCTTTGGCCTTTCTGATTTGATCCCTGCAGTCCCGAGCAATATCTTTATACGCCTCCCTTGTCATCTGTCCAAGCTTCCACTTCTTGTAAGCTTCCCTTTTATGTTTCAGCTCCCCGCAGAGTTCCCTGCTAAGCCACGCTGGTCGCCGTCCACATTTGCTGTTCTTTCTGCACATCGGAATGTTATCTTCCTGTGCCTTTAACAGGGTTTCTTTAAAATACAGCCAGCTGTCTTGGACACCTTTCCCCTTCAGATCAGCTTCCCATGGGACCCTGCCCATCAGCTCCCTAAGGGAGCCAAAATCTGCTTTTCTGAAGTCCAGGGTGTGTGTTCTGCTTTTTTCCTTCCTTCCATTGATCAGGATCCTGAACTCTACCATCTCATGGTCGCTGCTGCCCAGGTTGCCATTTACTTCTACTTCCCCAATCAATTCTTCTCTGTTTGTGAGCAATAGGTCTAGAGGTGCAAGGCCCCTAGTTGGTTCCTCCAGCATTTGTACTAGGAAGTTGTCCTCAATATTCTCCAAAAACTTCCTGGATTGCCTGTGCACTGCTGTATTATCTTCCCAGCAGACATCAGGATAATTGAAGTCCCCCATTAGAACCAGGGCCTGCGACGATCTGGAAACTTCTGTTAGTTGTCCATAGAACGCCTCATCCACCTCCTCTTTCTGGTCTGGTGGTCTGTAGCAGACACCCACCACAACATCCCCCTTGTTGCATTCTCCCCTAAACTTAACCCACAAGCTTTCAACCATCTTGTTTCCACTTTCATAGTGGAGCTCCGAGCAGTCATACAGCTCTTTTACATATAAAGCTACTCCTCCCCCCCTTCTTCCCTGCCTGTCCTTCCTGAACAATTTATATCCATTCATGGCAGTGCTCCAGTCATGCAAGTTATCCCACCACGTTTCTGTTATTCCAATTATATCATAGTTCCTTGTCTGTGCCAGTACTACCAATTCTTCCTGCTTGTTTCCCAGGCTCCTCGCATTTGTGTACAGGCACCTAAGATACCGGGCCCATTGCCCTACTTTGCCCTGTCGATTCTCCCTCCTGTCACATCTTCCCCCTTGCAATTTCTCCCGGTGTCCTCCTTCCCCACTCGCCTGAGGTATTATGACTTTATCAAGAAATAAACAATTATTTGACCCCAGCCCCCAGTTCCAACTACCCTCTCTTTTATTCCTGCTGTTACAGCCCCAGCATCCCCCAAGTTCCATCCCTTCCCCCAGGTTTCCCTCAGTTTCACTTACCTGTGGGTCTTGGTCATCTTCCCCCTTCGGACCTAGTTTAAAGCCCTCCTCACCAGGTTAGCCAGTCTGCTTCCAAATATGCTCTTTCCCTTCCTGGATAGGTGGAGTCCGTCTCTGCCTAGCAGTCCTTCTTCCTGAAATAGCACCCCATGGTCGAGGAAGCCAAAGCCCTCCTGGTAACACCATCTCCGCAGCCAGGCATTCACCTCCAGGATGCATCTGTCTCTGCTCGGGCCCCTACCCTTGACCGGGAGGATCGAGGAGAACACCACCTGTGCACCGAACTCCTTCACCCGTGCTCCCAGAGCCCTGTAGTCACCTTTGATCTGCAGAGGGTCACCTCTCGCAGTATCATTGGTTCCCACATGGATGAGTAGCATGGGGTAGTAGTCAGAGGGACGGATGATTCTCGACAATCCCTCCGTAACGTCTCGGATACGGGCGCCTGGCAGGCAGCATACCTCCCGAGAAGCCTTATCTGGGCGACAGATGGGTGCCTCCGTCCCCCTCAGAAGAGAGTCCCCAACCACCACAACCCGACGTTTTCTCCTGGGTGTGATGGTTGTGATCCTCCCAACCTCGGGGGTGCACGGCTTCTCCTCTTCCATATCATCTCCCGTCTGTAGTGCTGCGTAGCGGTTCTTTACCACAACGGAGGGTGGGATGGGAGCAGGGGTGGAGCACTGTCTGCTGCCAGAAGTAACCAGCTGCCAGTGTCCACCCTCTGCTTGAGCCATCCCATCCTTCTCCGAGGGTGTGGCAGCAGTCCTTTGCCTCTGGATAGTTTCCTCATCCTTGCATGTTTCCTCATGAATGCTATCCAGGAACTTCTCCAGGGCATGGATACTCCTGAGCCTGGCCACCTCCTCCTGTAACTCCCCCACCTGCTTCCTGAGAGATTCCACCAGGAGACACCTGTCACATTGAATGATCTCCCCAGCCTGACCATCTGAGAGTGGGAAATGCAGGCCACAGTCCTTGCAAGTCCACGCCAGGATCTGGGTAGAGATATCCATGGTCAGTATGTCTGTCTGTATACAGGCGCAGGTGGAGGAGACAGTAGCAGTGCTGGCACAAGCGGTGCGGGTCCTCTTCACCATAGTATCTACACAAACCACAAACTTCCCTCAAACTCCCTCGCAAACTCCCCTGTTTGCAGTCCCTGTTCGCAAGCCCTGTTCGCAAGCCTGGTCATTCCTGAAGCTTGGGATTTGGGACCTTATCGCTCACAAAGCTACAAATGTTGTTAGCCATCCTGAAATTATGCTGCCCTTTATTAAATCCAGCCACAGTGCAGAGCTTTTGACTCAAAAAATGAGTGGCATTGAATGATCAGAAATTCCTGTCATTAAGTGGCAGGGAACCAATGGTGGCAGGTGTCATTCTGTCAGGAATCTTACGTATTCTTTTTACTCCACAATAGCCTCAGATTTCTTTTCCTCCCATCATCTTTCTCCTCTATAGCTTTCTCCTCTTTGTTAACCTACAGTCCTCCCCTTTGCCCGATCATTTTGAAGGCCAGTGCATCCCCAGGCTTATGTTATACACCAGCTTTTTTTATGCTTAAGGCTGGGTGCAAATGTTGCCCTGGGAAGGCTGAATTTTTAAGCTTCATAGTGTGCAGATTTCACTGGGATCAATTATTCTGATAAGTAACTTGATTGTGGACAAGGCCCCCAGGCCATCAGCAGTTTCACTGCCTATCCCGTGCCTCATTGGCTGTTCCTGCACAGTGGTACGAGCAGAGATCAGCCACAGGTGGTACCACAGAGTGGCACTGAAACCCAGTTTGTGTGTGCAGGAGGTACCCCCCCCCCCCTTGGTGTGCCCCATATTAATGCTGGAGCAGACAAGGAGCTGGTGTTTTAGCTGCTGTTCTCAGAGCAGGGTTACATGAAACTATTAGGATGCTCACTGTAGCTCGCACCAGCACAGCTAATCATGGGATGGGGGATGTTAAGATCAAGATGACTAGAGACAAGACTATGGTGTCTGTCTAACCCTACAGCAGCAGACTGACATTCGCCTTTCTTTTTACTACAACATTTCATCTGGAGTGTTTTACTAGCTGCCCAGATCGACTACAGCTTTCACAGCCAAGAGCCATTCAGCTAACATAGCCTTTCTGCTCCCCCACTATAGGAGCTAAGGCCACCCATGAAATTTGTCTGTTGGCATCACCCTCATGCAGATAGGGATCATACCGCTTGTCTGAATGAGACAATTGCCACTGAATGGTTTAAAAGGCAATCCAAGAATTGGGGTTGTGGACTTGCTGAGCAGGACACTTGTAAAGAGCTCAGTCAGTCCGCAGAGATTCTAGACACATGATTTGCCCCCACTTGTCTCCAGCTATATGACAACCCTAGGAGACATTCTCTCCGCTCCACCATACACAGGTCTACTGCACCATTTGCACTTGGCTGCTGCATTGAATCTCTTATAGCAGTAATGGAAGCCCATGTGTGGAAAACGTAAGGAATCAGAGATCAGCAGTGTAGAACCAAGAAATACATTTGCCTCTCATTTCTGAGACTTGTTTCCAGAAGCCCATTTGAGAGATAGCATTCCGATTCCACTGACAAAAAAAAAGCTTTCATCACGCTTTATTCAGTTCATGTACAAGTCCAGATAAACAAAGAGAAAAAGCCAAGACTGAATCAGAGCTGACTTGTGTAAGGAGAGAGAGAGAGAGAGAGAGAGAGAGAGAGAGATGTTAAACTAACCTAGAAACCCACAAGACTCCACATCATTGATGGGCACCAGGAGCAAATACCCAAACCAATTAAGGGTTTGATCTGCTACAGACTCAGCCTGGGGAGATAGAAGTCCAGAGTAGTTCTTGGATAGGAGACCTAAACGTGCAAGAAATAATGACGACCTTCTAGCAGGAAGGGGAAGCAAGGTCTTGTAAACACAATGATATAAAGGATTCTTAATTTGATGTAGCCTTTCATGGGACAGCCATGTCGTGCAAACAATATTGACAAAATGTAGTCACTAAATTTAGAAAGAAGACATTGTGAGGAATGTGTCACTCTAGGCCAACTCTGTGGGGCTGATACAGACTGAAGAGAATAGCTAGGATCATTACTGGCTTGTCCTTCACCCCTTCTGACCAACTGAAGGCCAAGCAACTGTATTCTGAGCCCCCACAGGTGTTATCCTTTAATTATTTCTCCTAGCAAGCAGGATGGTCCTGCTAAACCCATACATATACACACTACATTCCTAATATAATCAACGTATATGCATTCTCCATGGCCTCATACTCAACTTAAAACAGAAGTTAACGAAACGCATGTTCATTAGCCATGTTTAATAATAGCCTCAGATGCTTAGTCAGTTTTTCTTAAGTGACAAATAGTTTTGTTTATGAAGAGCAAAGGTAGAAGTGGGATACAGCTGTGTGCACTATGCCAGCTTCTTCTTGCCAAGGGTGCAAATGCTCAGAGCTACAGATGCTCTCTAAAGGGGTGGTTAGGGGGCAATAATTCTACCTTATATTTTGGTTCTCTCAAAATCATTCTGGATGACTGGCACATGGAGTCCCTTTCTTAGGAGACCATCTCCAAACACTTTAGCCTCCCCAGAATTATCTCAACTGTCTGCCATTGACTGCAAATATTCCCATAACAATCAAGCTCTGATGTCACAAACAGATGTATATGCATGAATGAACAGAAGTAGATGAAGTTGAATGAAATCCTATCTTTAAACAAAAAGTCTCAAGGACCAAAAGGAAAGAGGATGAGAAGAGAAACAATATACAAGCAATATTGTTTGCAAATGCCATGGTTTTAACTCACCTCCAGTCATAGGAATGTATTCACAATGGTATTTTTCATAGAGTCAAAGATTAGGGCTGGAAGGGACCTCAGGAGGTTCTAGTCCAATCCCCTGCTCAAAGTAGAGGGGTGGACTAAATGGCTTTTTCAAGGCAATGGTTTCTGTTTATAACACTTTTTACATTTTAGGGGGGAAATGGTGTGTATTTTAGTTATGTACGGTTTTCAGAGTATAATTTAGTGGTTAATTGAGACATTCCTGGAAAGCAGGTCAGCCTACAGGGTCATCGCTTTTCACTGAGAGTAACTCAAATCATGACACAGACCTTGTGGGGGAAAGGGGAACAGAAAGCAGCACTCAAGACCTGTAAAAGCTGCTGGTTACAAAGCAGCATGATCAGATACTTGCCTTGTGGCTCTTAAAAGGTATTGCAGCTACATCTTTGAAGGGTCTGTGCATTGGTTAATGAGATTTTGAAAGTGGTAGATACCTGCCATTTCCATAAGGCTTTTCACATGTAGCTCTCAAAGTGCTTTCAAGAGGGGAAAACACTACTCATTTACAGATTTAAAAGCACACAAAAAGGCCCCAATTCAGGAAAGCACTTAAGTCCCTGCTTAACTTTATGCAGGTGTTGAAATCACATCAAGGTTTAAGCACATACTTAAAGTGCTTTTGAGAAATGGGGGTCGGCGGAGTGTTTTATCCAAGACTACATAGCAAGTCAATGGGAGAGCCAGAAATAAAACAGGAATACAGATTCCAACTCCAGTGTCGTTTTAAAATAAGCAAGCACCTTTCAGTTCCTCTTTACATCTGTATCATAAAGAAGTAAAAAGGGCAACTTGGTCTTTGCTGAATCCTTTGTATGTTACCCTTAAAGAGACATTATCAACATACAATTTTCTCATCTTTTATCAGTAGCACTTCTTTTCATTCTTTACCATCTAATGATTTACTTTGCTTTTCACTGCTTATGCTTTTTACCTTTGGCATTTCATTCAGATTGAGCAATAAAATTATGTTTTGTTTTTCTTTATAAACAGAGACTAATCAATTTCTGGCCTTCAGGCAGCAACACAGCCTTGTTTGAGACCATAACACTGGAGGGAATGTTTAGATCCAAAACACACTGTTTCTTTTACCATTAAATCATTTCTATTTCTAGGTTATACAGTTTCCCATTCTTTATTTGGAGCACATCTGTTGACTTTGAGGCCTTAAGATACTATAATGACAGGGGCCACAAGTTATCATTGTATCCCCACATTACACAGCTGGGTTATATGGGACACAAGGAAATGAGGCAGAGATAAATGAAAGCCCTGATTCCTGCAATGAGAGGAGCACAAGCAAAGCCCTGCACACGTATGGAGTCTTACTGACTTCAATGCTTTTCACTGCTGGATCAGGGACTTTGAGACTTCCCAAGGTCATATATGTCGTCTTTGGCAGAACCACCTATTCTGAGTCCCAGGGTCAGAGCTAGAACTCTCAACACAAATTCTTTTGTTTTAATCCCCTTTTCAATGGCGTGTTGATACCTTTGGTTTCATCGCAAGGTACAAACATCAAGCTACAAAGCTTCTATTCTGAAAACAAAGAGGCAAAGAAGAAATGGAGATTTTCATTTTTATTGTATGCTTCCAATGTCATATCTAAACACACAGATACTCATTTTCCATTCATATCTTCATATATTCCAGCCAGCCAGTCAGCCACATTAAAATAAGAAAAAAATGCACAACTGAAATAAAATAAATTTGTAAGCTGGAAAAATACAATATAAACTGTATCATATTCAAGAAACATTCTCTTTATAATTAAAAATCCCACTTGTAACAATTAAAGTAGGATTTAAAAAAATCTTGATTTTTATTTTTAAATAGGTGGCCTTTATGTATATTTTTTCTCTCATTTTCCTATGTACAATTCAGCAGATATCTCTGCCTGCCTGTGGCAGAACACCTGAAACATAAAAACAAACACTGAAAAGGAAAATTATTAACAAAACAAGGTTCGAAGTTTCTCTTCTGGGAGAGTACAGTATGGTCAGAACTTTACATACATGCTTCTTTCATCTGTATTAAGGCCTAAGAGACGGATGTGCTTTAATAAAAGCAGACAGTGTGAAGAAAAGTCCTTCCACTTTTTTCTTCAAATTCCTGTAACAGCTCATCTATTTCATTTTCCATATCTTCTGTGTGTTGTATCTGAGAAAAGAAGAAGAACACATCAGCAATTGACATCAGATGCTGCTGATGGAGTTTGCAACAGGGAAGCTCATCTTTGTTTAGGTTATTTCTAAAAGTGAATTTAGGGTGGACCAAATTACATAACATTCAGAACTTCATTGGCACTTTGCCAATAATCCCATATAACACAGATACACATATGTATTCTTTAACATACAAAGTAACATGCAACTATAATATTTACATGATGTAATTTGTACCACTTCCGATTAATATAGGTGTGACTTGGTTGTTGAGTTCAAGTACTAGCAACAAAAATCAATTCCCAAAGGAATTCAGGCAGACAGACTCTGGGACACTGGGCCATATTCACACAGAAGCAGAACCCATTTTTTCCAAGCGCAGTGGCCCCATTTACATTAGAAAGACCATTGTGCCAAGTAGCAGGTTCAAGCAACGTGGTCCCCTGACCCAGTTACAACTTAGTTCCATTTTGCAATGTAGATGGCACCTTAATCCTATGTCAACACACATCCAAGACTTTAGCCGTTTTACAAAATGCAGCCAAGGTCCCATCTACATTATAATCCTCATCCCTTGACACCTGTATTAGTAGTGGAGTCTTCTAACATTGTTTCCCTAGCCAGTGTGGCCAGGAATTTTCTTTTTTGTCTGAGGATAAGGCATATGACAAAGAGACAATATATGATCTAAAGAAGTTAAATCAACAGCCCTTCTAGCTCCCACTCAACATACTGGCAATGTTTCTCTCCAGGTCAGACTGGGAAACAAGAGCATAAAAATCAAACCATCAGACAGAGTCCATTCTTAACAGCACTACATATGACCATGCTCTTGGATCATGCAATGTGAGGAAACCTCTCCTCCTCTCCACCCAACATTCCATGTGAAAGAATCAAAACAGCCACAAGTCTCACACTGGGGCAAGTACGCACGGGAGACTTGAGAATTTTAACGCTTCTTTGCCATCTCATCAAGCCTACAGAAGGTCTGGGAGCCTGGAGGAGTATGTGTGGCATCAAGAGAATGGGCCAGACTTCCTGTGGAATACCAGTCTGCTGGGATAGTGGAATATTTAGGCTTATTAACTTGTGGAAGAGGCTTCCCTTCACTCTTATGAACATGATGATAGATTTCTCTAGAGAACTTAATGCATCTCCAAGAAGTGCAGATACAAATGTGCTTAAATAAGGTGGTAGGGCTAAGAATATTGGAGGTGAAAAGTAGAAGGTAGCAGTCGTTGCTTACACATTTTTCCTCTCTCCTCTCCACTACCCACACTTTCTAAGTATAGATGGTTTCCATGGATGCAATGAAGCATTAACACATCTGGGGTTCAACATTTAGTAGGTACTGATGTGTTCAGGGTGTGTAATATTGCACTGAAAGAGCAGCAGCTAAAACACTGTATATTCATTCAAGCATAAGGCTCATGGCTAAATTATATATTGGCTTAGGGAACTTTTTCCCTAGAAAAACTTTAATTCAATGATGATTTGTCCATCTAAGAACAGCCACTATGAAGGGAATCCTAGAGAAGGGTTCTGGAAACATCAGTCTGTCAATCTGGATTTGTGCTTTAGAATAACGATTCACACATGTTTGTCACCTACCATAGGCAGCACTCCAAGAAGCATCTTTTTTAAGTAATTAAAGACCCCCAAGCCCCTGTAATCAGCTAAGTGCAAGGTGGCCACAGGACATGAGAATTTGATACTTACACACTGGCATAGTTCACAAATAAGGAAAGCTCCTAGAGTCGCCTCCTCATGGTTATCCTGAATGTCCACATTAATTACGTGTACGGGCTGGCACGTCTCCTGCTCTCTGGAATTTAAATCTAGTGGGGAAACCACACACAAAACAGCAACACTTTAGAAAACCATCAAGCTTTAAACAGACACGATAATATTTGTAAAGTCTTTGTGGACAGAGAAGGGTATTCACAAAACAGGCATTGTCGTCAGTTCTCCCTCAATCTTGGTTTAGGAGGTTGGGCTATTGCATGTTTTTCTATTTTGCTGTGCAGCGCCCCGAATATTTGGTGAAACAAGAGGAGGTGGGACTATAAATAAAATAATTCAACCTTGCAGGAGGATCATGAGAGTTCACCTGCCCAGGCACAGAAGTTACTTGCCCAGTCTTTACTTGAATGATCATACAGATCTAGGACATGATTTTCCAAAGAGACTTGCTATTTGGGATGCCCAACCTGAGATACTTTAAAAGGGCCTGATTCTCAGACAATGCGCACACACTCTGCTAGTCAGGTCCCTTTAAGGTAGCTCAAAAGAAGGGGCTCAAATTCACTGGTCGCTTTTGAAAATCCTGACCTTCATATGTTTCACTCACTGATCAAGAGAGCTAACTCTTCTCAGGTAAGTAGACTTTTGCAAGGCTGTGGAATATTGCCTCACTACTCTAAGACATTCCAGTAGCATGGCCTGTGTTAACAAGAGGCTACCTCCTGCAACTTCAGCTTACCAAAGCCAGCCGAAGGCTGCATTTTTAAATGTAATCGTTCATACCCAGCAGGAGCTATGCAGTATTCTTTCATTTGCCAATGATGAAGAGCCTCGTCACACCAAGAAAGGGGTGCACAATGTGGAAATGGAGCAAGCAGGTGCCTGCCATCTCCGACCTTCCAAGAGAAAATGTTCTCCTAAAATACTAGAGCAAAGGCTGTCCTCTGGGAGCAGCGAGTGCTGAATTTAGCGGCAATTCATTCAGCTCTCAGGGTGCTTACTCTCAAAAGCCATCAAAGTGGTTCCAAGCCAGCTCTCTTAAATCGCCTGGAGCTTCTCAATAGTCCAAAATGACAGAAACCTGAAGAAAATATACAGGGCTTTGTCTCACTGGCAATGTGCTGATGAGAGACTAAGAATGCGGGTAAAATCTATTTAAATGTATAAGATACTGCATTTGATTGGCTGCTTTAGGAATTTAAGATAACTCTTCACCATCATGGGAGATTGCATGTCTAGTGGTTACCCAGTGGGCAGGGCTCTGTTCCTGGTAACCGACACTGACCATATAAAGCCCACGCAAATGATTTAGCCTCATGGTGCTCAATTTCCCCCATTTCTAACATGGGAACACTCCCCCTCCCCATGTGATCATCAGATGAAAAGCACCATGTAAGTGCAAAGTACAGTTACATCTGTACCGTGTATTCAGACACTCCACATACTCTCCATGCTAATTTTAACCCTCTGAATATTAAGGGACAGTATTTACAGGGATTTTTAATACAGGAACTTTGTCTCCTATGGAGTAATAAAGAGACCCTCCTCAAAAAACCAGAGTGCATTCTTCATATTTGATGACAGCAATGCTGAACAAAGAAAAATGCAGTTCTAGTAACTTTGCTACATTGTTCCATTCCTGCCTCTGTTCTCCCTTGTAAGCACTATTACATTTGTGTTGGCCTTCAGTGTGAGGACACGCATGGTCATGGTTCCTCACTGTTCTCCTTCTACCCCTCATAACCTCAGCTGGGCTGGCAACAATGTCACAGCTGTTCTGTGACAACATTGAGAGGCAGGTCAAAAAGTCTGACCTCCAATGTTTAAGAAAGATTAATTAGAACTGGAAGAGGTGCAGAGAAAGGCGACCAGAGTGATCAGAGGAAGGGAAAACCTGTCTTATGAGAGGAGACAAAGAGCTTGGCTTGTTTAGCCTAACCAAAAGAAGACCATGAGGAGATTGCTCTCTATAAATACATCAGAGATTAATACAAGGGAGGGAGAGGAGTTAAGTGCCATTGTGCACACAAAAACACATAGCCATAAACTGGCCATTAATAAGTTTAGCCAAAGGTTCCTAACCATCAGCAAAGTTCTGGAACATCCTTCCAAGGGGAGCAGTGAGGACAAAAAACCTAAATCGTTTCACAACTGAGCTTCAAGGGACACTACATCGGGAGGGTTCTGAGTTACTAGGGAATTCTTTCCCACGTGTTTGGTGGTTCCATCTTGCCAAAATGCTCAGGATCCAATTGATCATCATATCTGAAGTCGGGAAGGAAATTTCCCCCAAGTCAAATTGGCAAAGACCTTCCTCTGCACCATGGGGCAGAATTCACTTGCAAGTTCAAACAAGAGTAAGTGGTGGACTCTCTAACTTGAAGTCTTCAAATCATGATTTGAGGACTTCAGTAACTCAGCCAGAGCTCATGAGTCTATTACAGGAGTGGGTGGAGGAGGCTCTCTGGCCTATAACATGCAGAAGCTCAGACTAGATGATTGTGATAGTCCCTTCTGACCTTACATTCTACGAGTCTTCCCACTGCCAGGATGTATGGGAAAGGGGATGATATTGCATGGTGCAGTGGACTGTGAGAAGGACACCCACAACCCTTGGCCCGTGGCAGTCTTCAGCTGAATCAATAATCTGGAAAAAAACAGCCAGTTCACCTAGAATGTACAGAATCAGTCAGTCAGGCATAACTGTTAAGATACTGCTGTGTGAACACATGAATTGTGTTATGCCAGAGACTGGCTAACTCTTAACATGGGCCTAACTCTAGTAAAGATGGGGCAACTGATGCACCTAGATTTTCATAGTGACTCATTTGCAAGTGCCAAATTCTGTCTTTAGGAAAGTAGGTAGGAGAGTTGTCTTTCATACCCTGCCTGCAAGGAAACAACCTCTCCATAGAAGAAGGGTGTACTGTATTTAGCCTGCTGGGTTTCAGTTCCCAGAAGCATTTTGAATCCAACTCTGTAAATGTACTTGATCTTCCAGGTTAGCTCCTCTACCAACTCCCTACCCACTTCAGTGGTGCCGGCACAAGAGCTATTAACATCTTTTCTGGATATGCAGTCGGCCTTTCCCGCCAGCCATCATGTTTGTGATACATCTGACCCAGCTCAGCGAGTGCTTGTCTTTTCCCAGATGTGTCTGCCAGTGGATGCCAGTTGGGTTGGATTCAGAGATTTTCAGTTTGAGGGGGATTGAATGGGTAATTGAAGTAAATGTAGTTTAAACCATTCAAGGTCCTTACCTTCTACTACTTGATCATAGACTCTCTCTTCACAAGTTAGAATTAGATCAAACACATCTTTGCAGTTCTGAAATCTTTCTGGTCGTGGCTTGATTCTTTTATTTCTGTCCAACATGTGTAAAATCCCATTCTGTGTATATCTGAAGTTTCTTGAGTTAAGTAACTTGGAAAGTAAAGTTTTGTATTTTCAGTAAAATAAATGCTTCCATTAATCCATAATTTATTTGCTCATTTGCTTAGATACAATTAGGACAAAAAAGGCAAAATGGACAATCTAAAAATTGTCTCCTGTTTGAAAATATAAAAGTCAGTGAACTTAGCTGAACTCTACAGCAATCTCCAGAAAATGTAACATCCCATCAGGAAAATTCAGACAGTCTCTGGAGCACACAGCTGCTTTCTCAGAAATTGACCATTACTATCAGTACGGTGGCAAAGATGACCCACTGTAAAAGAGGAGTCCTTTAAGAAACTTCTGTCCTTTATGGAGCAAGTTTTGTAGTCACACTATTTCAACACTTAACTACATGTATCTGTTTTATATACATAGAAATGTGTCTTCTGCAGGCATACAACACTTCCCTAAGCAAGGGCCTCTATGTTGCACACCAATCCATATAGTGCTCCTAATACTAATTGCAAAAATGTGTGGGACCTACTCAGAACTAGGTTTGATAACTAGCTTCCTAAGATAAATTTAAAAGTGCCTTGAAAATAACTCACCAAGCCTGGGTGTGCCTGGAGGTAGACACTGATTTATGCTTATTAGAACTTAAAACAGGCTCCATACGAAAGAGGTGAATTTGGTCTGCCGCTTAGTATCTATTTTAGTGGTCTGACTAATCTCAGGGCCAGGCCTGACGCACTGTATTCCATACTGCTGTCAACACCATCATCATCTTCCCAGGCTTCAGCAATATGTAGTCTCAGTAAGGTACGCCAAACACGGGGCCATTTCAACCTGTGGCTCATCTGGGCTTTTTATCAAACCACAGCGGAATTAGGCTTCTAGGATTTAATCACAGAATTTTTAAAAAAACTGCTCAGCAACTCATACCCAGACTTTGTACGATATCTTGGTGAAAGACCACTTGGGTGTTTATTTCTATATACTACTCTTTTCTTTTTTGGGGGGTGGGGAAATCAGAATTTTCTGACAGCAATGGACCAAATGTAAAGTCCTTAGGGAGAACCCTCTCTGCAGTCAGAGCTTCAGAAGTGGATTAGGAAAACCAGAAATGTGCGACTAGAAGAAAACGTGCTAGCCAATATACATCTGTCTTCAGTTAACAAGAAACAGTGATTATGACAAACAAGTCTTTGGAGAATGCAAGTTAAAGTGGTAAAGATGAACCATTTTTAAAATGTGCAGATTTTGTGTAAAGAAATTCCCTCTTTAGTAGCCAGGCCCTTTCTGACCTTGAATTTTGCCAGTGATGAAGTGAGTTATCCATTCTTATGTTATTTCATGATTCGTAATCCTGCCTGATCTCCTCTCACTTGTTTTCTAAAGAACATACACCTAATTTCTAAGCCTAGGATTTAAAATCCCTGCATCATTCATTCTGCTTATCCTCCGAGTTCTAAAATTCTCCTCTGCTGCCTGGATGGCTACGTCTATGCTGACTTTCCCAAATCCATTCTCCATGGAGTTCCCTCAGTAGCATTCAAGTCACTTCCTACCACTGATATGTATCTAGGCCCCTACCTGAACTTTATTCTCTTTGATGTTTAATAAAACAGGAAATTTTGAATTACATTAACAATTATCCCCAGTCCCTCTGCCTACTCAGTGTTCTGCTGTATACTGAGTGGCTCTTCTATTTTTATTATTCTGGTCTTTCACTATCAGCTTACATTCTCTGCAGTGTATTCCACAAAACCCTTGTCTAACAAAGGCAACATTGTTCTGAATTTCTTTTGTTTGTCTAAAGAAAGATTGGTGCTGCCCTTTCTGTATCAGTCAGTCAATTGTCATCTCACTGCATGTTTCCTTCTTCCAGGTCATGAGTGGAAAAAAATCACTTCCCCCAGGCTTGTGCTCTCCCTCTCTCCAAAACTCTTCCACATAAAACACTTCCATGTGGAATTATGATTGGTCTTCAATGACCAATTAGTCATCTGTTCAAATAGTTCTGCAGGCACTTACCAGACCCATAATTTCACCAGTTCACTCTTGGTTACATAGTTGAAAGGCTGCATTGGATTTATTAGCCATTTCTTTCTTTTGGGAGCCCATGCTGATCATCCTATTTCAAGGCACTTTAGTTCCCTGGACCTGCCTAAAACATATGCTCCTCTAGTGCTTTCCAATCCATCAATACACCCCCAAAACACCCCCCACCAATTCCTGCTTCCTTCAGAATCCTGGGATAGACCCCATCTGGTCCTGAGTTTTTCTTTCTACATACTCTCTTAATCACATGCTCTGGCACATCATCACTGTCTCTCGGGTATTCTTCCCTTCCTAGGATAAAATATGTCTCAGGCATCTGTACTCTAGCTTTCTTTGCTAAACACTAAGGCAGAGAATTACATTTACTAAAAAGCCCACACAGCAAAGTTTTACCTCTTCTGCCAATTTATTGCTACTTTCTCCAATGGCCCATCTGCCTGCATACAGAATAAAAGGCCAGAAAAGTATTTTAAGACTTACGCCATTTTCATATATGCTCTCATTATAGGCACCGGCAGCTGAAAAACAACCATACCACACTTTAAACAAGTGGAGGTGGCAATGGTGAGTGTGTGTGTTACTCTCATGATCCAGTTTTCTTTCCCTCATCACAACCTGGGGTGAACATCATGATGCCTCGATGATGTGACACTTCTGTCACTTCCTCAACGATATCTTGAGAGTCATTTGAGTCAGACCTTTCTCTTCTGCCCAGTGTTCCATGTCCACTGTCTCCTACTGTATGCATTCCAGACACATTTTTGGCATAGCCTCCTCTCCAGATGGGATCCACAAACTTTTCATCTGACTTTTGAACAGCAATGTCTGCTTTCAGGTACCGTAGCAATCTCACCACTATGATATTTAGCAAGTCAACACTAGAAGCCTATGCATTCTTCCATGATGTTTTGAAAGCAAGACAAGCCACTGCGTGTCAATTATATCATGCCTGTTTTACATTCTTGATGCCATAACCGTTTACAGTGGGCCTGATTCTGATCTCATATCCGAGTAATTCCACTAAAGTCAGGGGAATCCCACAAGAGTGAAACCGAAGAACTATTAGAATTAGGCTCAAATGTGTTCGACTCTAGGCAGAAAACGTTGCCTGCGTGCACACCTAATTTCTCCTATACCCTTAGCACTATATATTTATTTTTAGTCAGTAGCCCACAAGCTATTAACATGAAGAGTCTCAGTTTTACTAAAGATTTGTGTGTTAATTTCTTGATATGGGGAGAAACTCTTTAGGTCTTTGTAAAACAAAGAATTCTTAACTCATCAGCTTTCCACCACTCTCTCCATACAAAGCCAAAGAGATCACAATGAACTGTAAAATAAACTCAACTTTAAACTAATTTAGTTTTTAAAGACATAATCTCATAAGTTATACTCTGTCCTCCCCTGATAGATTGTCCCAAACAAGACTAAATCCACCCACTTCTTGCCTTTCTAATCAGTTCATTCATAAACGTCTGAACTCACAGGATTCAAACACAGAGTGATATATACAATAACGCTATACTATCAGTGTTAGTTGGCAAATACTTACATGCAAGTCCTCAGCAAAATAAGTGCCTTACTTCAATCCTTATAATTAGTAATATGTATCAAACCCTGACAAGCAATTCAGCACAGCTGGCAGTGAACAGATGACACTGAGCTAAGACTATTCCCATCTCAGTCTAGCTCAATGACAAAGCTAGGAGAAGTACCTGCCTGAACAAATTTTGGTTATATTAACATGTTAAGCTGACACCTTTTCCTTACCCTTCTCAAAACACAGCTTTCAGTCTAGCACAGTCATGCTTTCATCCACACTTAAGGATCTATTCTTACGTGCAGAACAGTAGAAGGCTTAGAGTCTGATGTTGGTATGTGCTGTATTTTAAGAGAAAACACTTCGGTATACGGCTACATAGCACTTGCACAGGAATTAATTTAAGTATTTAATAGCTACAGGGATTCTTTGTAGCTAACTAAAGAGCACAGCAGTGTCCTGCCATTCTATAAGGTTTAGTTAGCTGCTAAAATACCAAAATAGTCTTGGCATCCAAACCACAGTGATTTTTGGTTAAGGAAACTGGATAAAACCAATCACTTTGTCTCCACTCAGACATGAACATGCACCCAAAGCAACTTTGCCATGACTGAAAAATCTCTATTGGATTTGCTTAATACGAGCCACTGTCACTGTGGTGGGTCTGTGCGATTGGCTCATGCTGTTGTTGCTGCACTGTGTTTCTTCCTATTCAATGGGCCCAGTTCTCCTCTCACTTAAATGAGTGTAAATCTGGAGTAATTCCATTGCAGTGAGTGGAACTATGCCAATGTAAGGTATAAGAAAAACAAACCCCACTAAATAATTACTTAAGACCATGCTGCCGAATCAGTGCTTTTAATACATTCTCAGTTGGAATTTTCATGCGAACATTCCTCTAAAAATGATACCTAAATATTAAATTTGTGTTCGCTTCTTATTTCAGATCCTCTAAAATAGGCCACAAATTGTAAAAAATGACAAAGGTCAAAGACAAGCCTCTTTAAAAGCATTCTATAGACTTCACCCTGTTTTGAATTTTTCTTAGTCAGCACATATTCTTAATCCAACTAAATGTATTTAAATAAAATATTGGCTAAGGCATCTCAGACACACTATGCTCTAATTTGATTTGATCAGATTCTTTAAGAAATCGTTAATAATTTATAGCATTAATTTAACCAATGCTGTAAGACATCACCTGTGTAGTGGTGAGATTACACGTCTGGATGAAACCTGTTGGTTCGTGACACCAAGACCGGGCTCCGACACATGTGAAAAGCTGATAGAAGTGAGTGGACTCTACCTCGTCTAAAAATTAGACAATCTTTTAGATCAATACTCAGCTTCAGTCTTTTTAGGAATACAGGAGCTGCTAGATTGGATCCTAACAAAGGTCCATCTAATCCAGTGTGCTGTCTCCCATGTAAACCAAAGAGGAACTGAGATGCAGGGCTCCATGTCCCAATGATTGACATTCTTCATACCTGGATTGGTTTTCAGAGTAAGTGGTATAAATGCTAGACTTTAAGAAAGGCAATTCTTGACATTTGAGGAGTAGGGGATGAATGCTGTTCCTTATTCATACAGGTATGTCCTAATGAAGTGTTGGAGTGACCAATAGAACTACTTACTTCATTTGCTCCTTCATGCCCACAAGACTTATGTACAGCGCACAACTTCAGCTGAGGAAGAGATTTCTACAAGCACAAATAACTGTGAAGCACCAAACTCCTACTTACACCCTTGAAAAATCTCAGCCTGAAACTAATATAGTGACGAGTTGGTAGTGCAGTGGTTTGAGTCTAAAGAAAAGCTTCAGTAAAAATCTTCTTAGCAACTATTAGTTTGGACCCGACTTTCACATCTTACTTTCCTGCTTGAGCTTGCAATTTTGTAGGTTTAAATCATTATGTATGCACTACTGATGCCACTTAAATGTTTAGTTACCAGTTTGCTCCCAAGTATCAGGTAGACAGCCATATAAGTGATTTCAGTTGCACCTACAAAATGGTGTCTGCAATTATTTGTGCCCAAGGAAAAGGGAAGCCAACAGCTTTAAAAAATCTGTCCCTTTCTAGGAACACCATGGTGAAAAATAAAATTTAACAAATCTTATCAGCAGAGAAGATTTCCCTCTTAAGGGACAGAATAATCCAACATTAACAGCTCTACCCTGGTCTGTTTATATAGTCTGTAAATATCCCATGTTTGGGAAAGATTATAGTAAAGTATAACATTAAAAAATGTGTTACGATTTGATAATCCACAGTAAGCACCATTTAACTTACTTTCTATCAACTTCCACACTTTGTATGCCTTGTTTCTAACAGGACTGTACCTTAGAAGATACAGAAAAGGTAGGAATAAGGTGATTAACAGCTTACTTATTCCTTCCTGAAACGTCTTGGCTAGATGAAACTATACCCCTAGTAGGGAAATAATGCCCATTTCTGGTATGTCATGTTACTTACATGAAAGAGGCAGGAGGGGAAATTAATAGCTGATTTCTGCTACTCCTTCTGAAAAAATTCTCATTAAAAATTAGAGCAGGAGTACTGCGAGTCAGGATTTAAGTACATTAGCACGTGTTCACAAAACTAGCTTAGCATAGTTATCTGAAATGAATACTAAACTTATATACAAGTTAAAATCCAGCATGAAGACAATCCTAATTAGTGAAACTCACTCTGTATAGCCTACCTTGCAATGAAAAGGGATGAAGCTATTACACTAACATCCTGTTGGTTTAAAAAAAAAAAAAAAAAAGTTACAGGGGAACTAGACGACTCAGACACGAAATAGGAAGCACTACATCATTAGGTTGCCAGAAGTTACCCCCATCTGATGGCCAACAGACAAAGAGCAACAACTTCCAGGTCTCTTTCACCCATGGATGTGGACCGTTTAAGAGCACAAATGAAGCACACTGTGGGGCAGTAAGCGGGAGGAAGCTAATAGCTATGATGTACATTTTGTGGATAAAGGCTTCCATCTCCAAGATTTTCACCCCAGCATAGCATTAGAACAGGAAGTTACTGTAAAAAGAGAGTTAACCTTGCCATTGTCATAGTATATGATTTCCTGTGCTACTTCAAAGCTAGACCATGGCAAAAACTCTTTTTATATAGGCAGGCAATTTTGGTAAGAATCACGAAGAAACTCCATTTCAAACCATATAACACAGGCCAGGAAAAACTGTCCTAAGTGAGCTGTTCCATTTTGGGGCCCTCCTTTCCCCATCTAGTTATAAAGAAAGTCACCAGTCATAGCAAAACGAAACGGAGGATCCTGCATGCAACAGCTGGAGGGACACTGTTGTTGTACCATAATTATTGTTGTGTAGGGTGGTCAAATTCCACATTGATAAATGTGATACAAAAGCCTCCTATACAGAAAGAAGTAGAACACTGGCTGTTTAGATACAAGACCTTCATCTTTCCCCATTCTTAATATATGGTCATTCCTAAAAAACAGGTCATTCTTCATTACTATTTCCATATACAACTGACTCTGTATTTAGACTCCAGACAGACTCCAGGCACCTATTGATCAATGCTTGCTCCAGCCTCAAATATCCCATGATTAACCAAGCATTTTACACACACAACTGATGTACAGAAAAATAGCTATAGTTATAGGGTACAGCTAAAAGTTTCTTTCCATTAAATGCCGTTGGATGTTTTACTTTACATCTATGAATTCTAGGGCCTAACTTTTCATGGACCATGATTTTGCATGACTAACTTCAGACACCTTAAAGAGGCCTGATTTTCAGCACCCATCCGCCGAGTATTAGGTCGCTTTAAGGTGTCTCAAGTTGGCACCTAGAATAACCAGAAGTTTTAAAAAAGATGGGCCCTTAATGTACCAAGAAAGTGTTTCACCTTCAAAAGGAACAGCTATTGGCCAGAACAATGGCATAGCTCACACAGGGGTAACTTTACTGAGTTACTGCTTAGATCATAAGCTGTTTGTGGGAAGGACTGTTTTTTTTCCATTGGCACACCACCTCGCAAAAGGGGGTCCTGGCCCATGACTAGAGCCTTTAGGCATGACCACAATATAAGAAAAAAAATAAGCAACTAAGTAATTTAAGGAGGGACTGAGGACAATGAAATGGGAAGAACAGGAAATAAAGTTGGGTTTGTATAGTTATGCCAGAGGAGGGGAGTTAAGTGAGGGACAGAGGGCTAGATCATTAACAGATGCTCAGCCTGTTACACTTAGTTTTCCATAATTCATAGACTCTTCATCCAACTGGATTTAGTATAATCTGTTTCCCTATAGAGATTTCTATAGCATCTGAGCTACAGAGTGCTAGTTAATTAGAGTTGGCACAGAGACAACAATGCAGAGATCATCTTCCTCGGCCAACTATGCTTTAAAATAAACAGTTGTAGTATGTAATGCATTTAAATTTCAAACAGCTAGAAAGGCCTGTTTATTGCACACAGCATGAAGAGGTAAGTGAGGACTACATGCCAGGGCTTCTTTACTCAGCTCCTTCCATCATATGAAACCATTGTCAGAGCAGGACAGGATATTCTATTTTACTTTCTTTCCCATGTCTACTGCAGCACTTTCGGTACCATTAAAATGCTGAGAAGGGGCTGCATTACAGCAGAGGGTGAGGTCTCTGTATATATGACTTTCGGTACCATTAAAATGCTGAGAAGGGGCTGCATTACAGCAGAGAGTGAGGTCTCTCTCTCTATATATGGTTTAATTCTGGAAAGCCTCCCCAGGCCCACAAAAGGCACTGTGCAAGTAGTGCACAAATACAACTACTGGCATCTAGTCTGTCCTGTACAAATTATAAAGTTAAATGAGCTTCAATCCACCCAATTATTTGAGATGTTCCGTTCATACAACTACCAGATAAGCCTTTTAAAAGTGAAATTCACAATTGATTTAAGATGAAAGTTTGTGGCTATACAAATTAACTACACAGCTACCTAATATATACTAGAGATTTTTTATTAAAAATATTTGGTAAAGTATATCCAGCTTTTAAATTGACATTTACCAAAAAAGTGGACACGTTTTCGGAGAAAACGTATTTTCATAGCTACCCCTGGCAACAAGGTCTTTTAAATCTTCAAATAGAAAATTAGACATGCAATTGACTCATGCTTTGGTACAGCACTCAACATACTAGTAGTGATATCCTAATTTTTCCTTGTAGAAAAAAGGTGCTCTGTTTTGCTATACAGACAAGCCAATTATAGCTGTTTGGCATGGTATTTGAAGGTCTAATTTTTCCATTTGATCATATTATCTTTCTGCTATTGGTGTGCCTGCATCTCCACGGAGAACTTTAGTAGCAGTCCATCCCACCTGCACATGTGCTGCTCACTCCCTGCCATGACCCCTGCCACCTGTGCAGAAATTCTCTCCCCACTTCCTTTTCTACTGCAGAATCAACTACTAGAATTCTGAAGTAGAGGGAAGAAGGGAGGGTCATGGAGTACACACAACACACATCTCAAAGAACCCTTTATTACTGTACAAAGTGAGTAACTTCTTTGTCATGTAGCGTCCCTATGGAATGCTCTACTATAGGTGACTCCCAAGCAATATTCACTACTGGAGACCAGACTTCAGAGTCGAATCTGATACAGATGATAGTACTGCAGCATTACTGCCGAATTTGGTGTCTGCAGTCAAATCCCCCAGGATGGTGTAGTGTTCTTCAAAGGTTTGTGCAGATACCCAGGCAGTTGCTCTGCAGATTTCTAATATAGGGACACCCTTGAAGAAGGTAATGGATAAGGAGACCAATCTTACACAATTTGTAAGGGTGCTAAAGATGACTGGAGACCCATTCAGAGAGTCCCTGGGCTAAGACTGCTGTGCCTTTTGACTATTGGCAACAGGTAGGAAAAGTCTCAGGGATTTTCTGAAAGCCCTTGTCCCATCCAAACAGAAGACCAAGACTCTTCTCACATTGAGTGTATGGAGAATGGCTTTCCTATTATCCTCAGGATGTTAGGGATAAAAGACTGGAAGCTGAATAAGCTGATTCATGTGAAATGCAAAAATCACCTTGGGAATGAACTCCATGTGATTTAAGTGTGACCCTCTCTGGGAAGAACACAAAAAAAATGGGGGGATGTGTCAAAGTTGCCATCTTCCTATCCTTCTGGCAGAAATGATGACAATGAGGAATGCTGCCTTCATGGAAAGGTGAGTTAGTGAACAAAGATTCAAATGACAATCTAATCAGTTTAGCACTAGGCTGAGATCTCATTGAGGAATGGGGAGCCTGTGTTGTGGGAAGAGGTTTGTTATGCCCTTAAGAAACCTCTCTGTAATTGGGTTGGAAAAGTTTGAGTATCCATCTACCAGCTGGTGGAAGGTTGCAACTACTGCCAGATGAACTTTCAGCAAATTAGTAGATCCCAACATCTTTAAAGTCAACAGGTAATCAAAGCAACCACTTTTCTTAAACTGAGAAGGCAATCATCCAGGTATGGAGAAAGCACGATGCCCTGAGTCATAAGTGGACTGCCACTATAGAAAGGACCTTGGAGAATGCCCTGAAGGCTGATGAGAGGCTGAAAGGAATTACCCTGTACTGGTAGTGGTCATGGCCCACCATGAACCTGAGGTAACGGCCATGAATCAGTATGATAGAATGATACTTGATGGGGTCACCATCTTGAATTTCTTGACATATCTGAAGTCCGACATGGGTCTCCAACCTCCATTTTTCTTTTGTATCAGGAAGTAGCAAGAGTAGACATTTGCCTTTGAGACACCTGGATACAGGTTCTATAGCTTCTATGCTGAGATGATTTACTTCTTACTGTATTACTCCCAGGAGAAGGGTCCCTAAAGAGAGGGACGGAGAATGAATGAGAAGTGGATGGCATATCCATTTTGGATAATCTCCAGTACCCACTTATCAGAAGTTATCTGTTCCCTGGTACTGCAAAATGAGGTAAATGAGGTGTCTGAACGGATGGGCAAGATCTTCCAGTATGAAGTTGCAAGGACAGTGTTCGAGCGCCTTGACCTGCGGGGGGCCCCCCCCCCCCCCCCAAAACTGACACTTTGAGGTGAAGGGCCAAGATGTACTCAATTGGGAGCCAATTGCTTTTGCCTAGAGAACCTTGGTTTCTTCCTCTGCGGCTCGTAAGCTCTTTGTGATGGGTACTGATGTGTGTATTGTGATGACCGGGACATAAATGGTGGCTGAGGGCTGCATTTTCTCTTGTAGGCTGACTTGTGGCTTGTATAGCCCTAGGGATCAAAGAGATGCCTGTGAATCCTTAAATGTATGAAGAGACAAGTCAGCCTTCTTGACGAATAATGTTGTCCTTTCAAAAAGTGGTTTAGAATTCTTTATTGATGTCAGACGAATGCAGTCACAAAGCTTGTCTCATAACAATGGCTGTGGAAACTGAACATACTGCTGTTCCATGCCATGCCATGCCATGCCATGCCTAGTGTGGACTAAGACATTTTAGCTACCAACTGGCCCTTGTTAATTATAGCCTTGAATTGGTCTTTATGGGAATCTCGGAGGTGTTTGATAAAGGGACCAAGTTTTGTATAATTCTGTTAGTTATGTTTTGCTAGCAAGGCCTGGTAACTTGCTATGTGCAACTGGAGGGTGACTGATGAATATACCATCCTGCCAAATAGGTGCAGATGTTTCCTGTCTCAGTCATAAGTGGTAGATTTAGATTGGTGCTCACAATCTCTAGAATTAACCACATCCACAATGATGAAATTGGGATATGGGTGGGGAAAAAAAAAGTATGTCCTTTACCAGCATGCAATACTTTTTGTCCACCCACTTGCATGTTGGCAGGATGGATGCAGGAGTCTGTCATATGATTTTGGCAGGATCCAGGAGTGCCTCTAGGAGAACTTAATGCTGGGGCCCTGGTACTGCGTAGGGATATGTCCAGTGCATCCAACACTGAGAAAGGTGTCATGTCCCAGAAATCCAATGGAGAAGATAATATCAGTAGTGGTGGTGCATGTCAGTACTCATGCTTCCACCAATGGAGTTGGAGAAGATGCGGATCCGGCCCTACAATCTGTCGGTGCCATGCACACTGGGGTCAGTGTCCATGCTGACGTAGCTGTCCCTGAAGTGGATCTTCTATGCCTTTCACACCCTTGCAGTACCAGTACTACTATGCCTGTGCCCATCAGGTCTTTGGGCAGATGGTCTTGCTCCGTTGCCTTGGTACCATGTGTACCCTGGATACCAGCATTAGGCAGCTTCAGTGCCGTCAGTACAAGTGATGCCAGAGACCATTTCCAGCTTGACCCAGGCTCACAGTGGGGACTCACAAACCTTTTCTCAGCCTTAAGTGAGTGGCTTGTCTCTTTGGGATCATCTGCCTTCAAAGTAGAAGGTTGCAGAGATTTCGACAGTACTCCAGGGATTGAAGAGCTGACTCCATGAGCAGGAGTTTGAGACTTAACACTGCTTTCTGGCCTGAGTTTTAGTTTCTGGCACCCACCTCTGTTTTCTGGCCTGGGTTTTAATTTCTGGCACCAACCATTCCTTTGTGGATTGTGCTTTCCTCTCAGGCAGCGAACGCACTATAAGTGCCCATCAGTCATTGGGATAGATTTCTTGTAACTGAGGCACTTTTTGAAGCCTGGAAAGCCAAGCATCCCCTTGTCCAGGGAAAGGTCTTCTCCGCTCCCCACCAGGGTTGGTGGGAGGCAAATCTTTTCTTTTTTCTTTCTTTTTGGGAGAGGGTAGCACAACTGAAAAACCAAATGAGGTAAAGGGGAAAAAAAAACTTCAAGGGAAGCTAAACTTAACAAAACTAAAGGGCGTTAATGATCTGTGATTGAATAGGTTTGAGGTGCATCTCTAGCAGGGGAGATTAAGAAGAAACTGAGGAGGGAATGTCTATGCACACTGGCTGACCTCAATGCAGGTGCAGACCAGTGTATGCACAAGTGGGAGGGACTGCTACTGAAGTTCTCCAGTCAGCAGTGCAGGGGCGGAGACACACCTATAGTGCAGAACCCATAAGGACACTATTAGAAAATCATGTTTACTTATTAATGCCAATTTTTTTATTCCTCTCCACTAGGGCAATGAAAAATAAAACTTGCTATTTTACTTTTCTGGCTCATGTAAGAACCATGCCACAAAGTCTGAATTGCAATCAATGCAGGGCAATGTTTAGAACTACTCAAAATATAGTGTTATCATCAATTATGGGCATCCGTTAACTGATCTTAGGTTTTGCAGTTAAAAAAAGCAAATCTAAATTTCAGACCTAAACTGACTAGACAGTGACTCAAAGTACATTTAATTCTTCATAACTTTGAAATGATCTAAGTGGGACAAATACATTTCAACTCAAATAACCTTTGATTCTCTAACTTCCAAGCATCACACATCACATAATTATCTTAGATTTATCTGGTGCCTCACATAAGAGTTTACTGAACTACACAAAAGGAATTGTTTTGCCCAGCACTGAACTACAGCCCCCCTGGGGTAAAATATAGGAGCAGTTCAGTAGTATGTAGCAGCACCGCACAACAGTTTGTGGCAGGAAGTGAAGAGTTGGGTTAAATATTAGGAAAAAGCTTTCTAATGTCAAGGGCTGGTAAGTTCTAGAGTAAGCTTCTAAGGGAGGTTGTGGAATCCCCATCACTGGAGGTTTTAAAGAACATGTAGGCCAAATACCTACCAGGCATGGTCTAGGTTTACTTGGTCATGTCTGAGGGAGACTGGACTTGGTGACTTTTTGAGGGCCCTTCTGATTCTGTATTTCGTTAATGCCACCATATCTAGTTTGAAACCATAGGGGAGAACGAAGTAGGAAGAATGCAATGTCTGAAACTTGAATTTAGCATAGACATCAGAGGTGACACCACTCATCTTTGCGATAGAGGCCATTTGGCTATTTAATGCCAAAGGATCAGCACCTCAGTTTCAAGTCACATCTGAAACATAGCACTGTGCCTGATGTCAACCTGGGGAGCTGATCCTGTGTAGATTCAGCAGAAAGAGCTGCTACCCATTGAACTAGCAGAACATAGAATTTCCTCAGATCTCCCTGGAGAGGCAGCCTCTGGCTTAGTTCACTTTTCACAGCCTGTTCAGTCCTTATCCCATCTGCTGAGAAAGGACCAGTTATGATGGTAGTGGTTTGTGATGCAATGCCTTAGCCACCGATTTCATTTCACACAGGGCTCCAAAGAGTTCCTAGCCAGTAACAACTTCAGTTCCTTAGTGACGTGGGCAAGATTCAAATTGGCAACCTAAAGGTGAATGGCTCTAATTATTATTAGTCCTCTCCAAAAAGGTCAGTTGCCCGCTTCGTGGAGCCATGTCTCATCCCACTCTTCCTTGTCCCTTGAGCTCTACTGATGAAGAGTGCTACATAAAAAAGAGCTAGAATTACTTTCATACTTGTACAAAGTGCAGCTTTGCTGGTATATCTGCCCCCAACCTAGCAGCACTTTGCAGATATAGCATATAGGAATTCCTATGGTGCAGCGCTCCTCTTGTAGTTGGGGCCAGCATACCAAACTGTGTAAAGGCTTCCCCATTTTAGACAATACACCCATACTAGGAACAAAAAGTAGTCCATGCTGGACTAAGCTTTGGCCTTTTATTACCAGACAGCAGCTGTGCACAATTTTGATTGCTCCTTCTTGAAAAAGCCTCTCAACTGGTTTTGCATTTGGCATTTTAACCTAAATTGATTCTTTTAAAATTAGTGCCCGGGAAGGTGGATTCGACAGAATGACCATAATAAAGTAAAATCTAGTCCTCAGATCTCCTAATCATGTCTGTGCTACCTAACGAAGTGAAACTAGGAATAATGGGATGAAACTGAGCAAGGTAAAATAGAGTGAGTAGCAGAGGGACATTTCCTAACAGTGAGCTCTACGGGAGGCTCCACTGCTTGAGTTATTTATAAACACAGACAAGAACAATCTGGCATTGGGCTAGACGAGCTGGATATGCCAGTGAAAAGGTATTTCCCACTGGACAGCATAACTTATGTTTCCTTACTATGCACAGACTGGCCTGTGAACTACTTAGCACGTGGGTCATTACAAAAAGGACAACTGCCCTCACTCCTCCTTCCACCGCAAAGTAGAAACAGTTTTGTGTTGCTCAGCCGCAGTGCGAGTGCCCCCACAAGCTGTCTTCTACCCACATCCGTCCAGTTGTAATGGTGCCCACGTGACTGCAGCACAAAAGGCTTTTACTTTCGCCAATCACAGCAGGAGCAGCACCAAAGTGCATCACATTAAAGGTGGGTAGGCTTTCCAAAAAATAAATAAAATTAAATTTTAAAAAATCCACCCACACTTATTTTGCCCAGCCAAAATCTCCCACCCCAACCTCAATCCCACGACTGCTTGTTTTCTCAGCATGCCTCCCAGCATTTTGCTGGGCCTTGAGGCTTCCCCCATTCCCCACTTCTTATGTGTTAGTGCCCTAGAGCCCATATGTGGGAAAAGGTATTTCCAATAATGGAGGCAGGAAGGAGGGTTCACAGTCAGACAGTCACTGAGCACTTAGCTTGTCACCATTCAGCAGTCTCCCTGCTAACGGAGAGCAGCACACAGAGCAACAGTAACTTGGCAGTCAGGGGAAGGCTGTGGGGAAAGAACACAGAGGATCAAGCAGCTAAGATGAGAGGGAGCCTACTGAAGGATTCAGATAAGTGCTCCTCAGATCATCATCTTTTGGATGTTTCACCATCAGAGGAAAGAGACAGGGTGAGGGGACGCAAGTAGAAGATACCAAGGATAGATTTTTCTTTTAGGATAGGGGAGCCTGGAGGGATGAGGAAGGATGTACCTGGATAGATGACTGACAATGTTAAAACCTTGAATAAAAGTAAGGAGGCAGGATTTTAGGGTGGGCCAATTATCCCCACACCAAACCTTCTTCTCCCTCAGACGTTGACAACAGTGCAAACTCTCTAGTGTTATCAGATAACATGATTCTGCGCACTAATCTCACCACTTCATGCTGGTTTCAGATGTCTGAACTGCTCTCCACTTTAGAATTTACTGCCGGAGCCTTTTCAAGGAATTAGGGGCAGTCACACTCACCCCACTTGGATGATCTGAGTAAGTGCAGTGGAGTAATCTAGCATGAGTCAGAAAATGCCATACAGAAAGCAAGGGCTAATTTTCTCCACATCCCCAATCCAATTTTTTAAATGCCACCGTGTCACAAACATGGAAGCTTTACGAGCATATGCAGGCCTGCATCCTTCTAGGGGGAGACCAGTGATATTTTCTTCCACAGGAGCATCCATGGAAACTGCTCACACCTACTCCTCACTACTCAGCTGAGCTGAGATACCCATTCTGCCTTTTCCATAGTCCTCTATTCCCCCCACCCTAGTGGGTTGCGTTTGTGTAGATAAAAAGGGAATCTCAAAACAGTATTAGGTTCTGTCCTAGAACTAGCAGAACCATCTTTGAATATTTTTCCTGTAAGCTGGGCTCTAGTCATTTCCTGTCCAGCAGGAAGAGGAATTCAGTTTTGAGAAGCTTGTTATACATCACTATCCCTATTTGCCTACAGTAATTTAACATGCTTCTCAGACCAAATCCATTTCACATCAGTTCTAACTGCTAGCATGGGTCTACTTCTGCTGTGAACATGCTTGTAATGTTACTGGAGATTCTCAAATCTTCGACTGGGCAGCAGCAATAACAATATTCGAACCATCTTCTCTGTCAAGGACCTTAGGGCAACAGCTGAGAAACTATCTTGAACACATGGAAGCCTCCCTCCTCCTCTGCCTGAAAAGGTAGCCCATTTATTTCTAAGCTGCCTTGCTTTAATCCACATCTCTCTGTAAACAGCCCTAAGATTTTTCCTTCACACCCTCCAAGAGCAAGTTGGCTTCAACAATCAGTTCCAAAACGAGAGATTTAGCAATGGGTCTATCTTCAGCCACCTTGTGTTGGGACTAGTCTAAAGCATCCACTCTCCAGGGCCGCTGCACTATCCCCCACTCCCAAGGAAAGGTTTGCAAGTACATTCTCTGAATATCTGAGTACTGCTGCTGCTCCATCTGGTACTCAACATATCTTATCCTAATCGAAGGATTAAAAGGCATTTTCCCCATTTGCTCATAATTTGCCGTAGCCTTGGCAGTTTAGACTATAGTTTGCAGGCATTTGCATAATGCTATTTATATCACACCCAGCCATTTGCTGCTTGCCCTTTTTCTCAGAAATTCACTGTAGAAAATCATTTCTGGAAAAGTGCTGCTTTTTAAAGACATTTCTCTGAGCTGATTAAGCACTTTTATCTGAGACAAAGCTCTTCCAGACCCTTCTTACACACATGCTGGCAGCATACATCAATAGAGAGATCATCAAGCAGAGAGCTTCAAAGCCACAGATATTTTATACAGAGTTTTGTTTGGGGATTTTTGTTGTTTTATTTTTGGGGGGCTTTTTGAAAATACTGTTGCGCCAACTTGTTTTCTGTTGGGATAGCACTGCACATGCATTTGCTAGTGGCAATGCATTACATATCCTCCCACTCCCTTCCTCTTCACTGCCAGGTGTAGTATGCAGCAGGATGATCCATTGCTATAAGTCTATGATGCTGTGCACTCCTGAATAAAAAACAGTGCCACAACATTCATGTTTAAGCACATAGCAAGCACTCCACTTCCCTCTATTTTTTTTTTTTTTTTTTTTTTTGCAGTATAAATCATCCTTCCAATCCAATAAACTCAATCTGTTGCAGACATATGCCCAGCCACACATTTTGGACTACCAGAGCACCAGGAGGACAGACTAGATCTGTCTAACTCAGAAGTGCTGTGACTTTTCCTGCTCCTAACCTCTTTCTGATTCCTCTCTTCACAAGATGTAGGTTATGGGTAAAAATTTAAAAAGCCCCAAGTGACTTAAATGCCTAAACCCTATTCAAGTCAAATAAAACTTGGGCTCTTAAGTGTCTATAGTTACTTCTGAAAAATCAGATAGGCACCTTAGTCACTTTTGAAAATTTTACTCTGGGGAAATCCGAGATCCATCATATCTAACTGCACAGAGCCTTGCAAAACAAGCTACACAGAAGTTTATTCTCAACATGTTTTAAGGAAACACATAATTTATACCTAGCCCACTCTCAGATGCAAGTTTATTGTTAGAGGAATTTTGTTCAGTTCATTCAATTTCAATAACTTGCATCTGAGAATATTGTACTTTACTCAACATGCATTTGTGATTTGAACCACTGATCAAACAGGTTAGACATCAAGCATTCACTTGCTTTCCAGTACCTGCAGATGCCAACAAGCTGTTTTCCTCAAGCTTAACATTTCGTCTCTCTGGTGGCAAGAATAGCAGTATTAATTGCGGAAACTAGAAAGGCTCAGGTTATCAGAGATGCAAATCAAATTCACTTACACACGGACTCTTCCAACACAATTATCTATGATTTAAATTGTTAAGTACTCAGGGCAAGTTACAGAGGCTTTAGGAAAACTAAAAGCTGCGATCCCAAAAGGCAAAATTAAATAGCATATCTGTAGTTGCTTAGTTTGGGAAGTCTGGTGGCAGCAGAGGGAGACTAGTTCTGCTTGAAGGGAAATTAATCTGCTCTACAGCTAAAACCCTTCATATTACCAAGAGGCAGACATCACATAAGCATTACACAAAGAAAAATAACCCACACTTACTTCAAATGGATTGCAGACAACCCTTCAAGACAAAATGCCTAGATGTGTGTTTAAGGTCCAAGATGGTCACAAAAGCTGTGACAGGAGGATAGGAAGTGGCTGTGCTTACAATTCTGGAGAACCAATAGGAAGAACCAAAGGGGTAGCCGTGTTAATCTACTGCAGACAAACAGACAGAGTCCTGTGGCACTTTAAAAGACTAACAGATTTATTTATCGCATGAGGTTTCGTGGGAGAAAATCCCACTTCGTCAGATTCTTTAAAGTGGGATTTTCTCCCACGAAACCTCATGCAATAAGTAAATCTGTTAGTCTTTAAAAGTGCCACTGGACTCTGTCTGTTTATTAGGAAGAACTGCACTGTTCTGTGCTGCCGTTTTAACTGGTCCGTTACAAACGGACCCAACCTAATTGTAAAGGATCAGAAGACGCCCTCAAAAGAAGCCAGGACTGCTGAATGTGCTGCCTTGAGTGTGACTAGTGACACTACGGTTGCTGCTGTACTACTACAGAAAGAATATCAAAAGAAAGATCAGTGTGAGCTTCCCTCCTGTTGCCCCCTGAAGTTTCCCCAATGCTGACTTTGAAAAGCCACCTTAGGTGGAAAAAGTAGTATACACACTTCTCCCCCTTCTTCAAACTGCCGGTTTTTTGTTGTGGAGTGAAACTAAGCTCATCATTTAGGAGACATAACCAATCTGGACTGGATTTAAACTAGAAGCAAATGAGTGAAACTCTGTTAACAGTTCCTATTGAAAGTTAACAAAGATGCTGGTTGAAATCTCAGTATCATAAAACAGAATCAAATTTGGTGACAACTGCCCCTGGACTTGCCAAAATTCAGAAGTGTGCAACAATTTTGAAAACTGGAGACCAAAAGGCTAAGGTTTTTTTTAAAAAGAGGTTTATACTGAAGTATGTTAGAGTTGCAGTTAGGGAAGAGCACACCCCTATTGGTCAAAGAGTCATCAACCCTCTTTTAATGGTCTCTGAACACTTAACTTTTCATCACAGTCTAAGCACTATTTACCCAAGCAAGATGGCAGTTATAGGTGCTCTGACATATGACCATTGCTGTGGCTGCTTGAATAAACTGCCTGTGCGGTAAGGTAAGCAGCAGGGCAAATGCATTGTTTTGGGAGATTTCAATCCGCTGATACAGCAGAGTATCCCATCGAGCAGTGCAGTGCACATGACATATAAAAAGCTGTGCAGGGGAAGTTGTGCTTGGCAAATGTAATTATAAAGTGGAAGTTTCATGCTATTTAGAAATGCATTTAGGACACGTACTCACACCCATTAAATGGCACAGTGATTTCTCTACTTCAGTCCATTTCTGTTTTGTCTAAGTGGCATTCCAGTTCATCCAGATGTTATGTTCAAAAGTTCTCTTCCTTCTTTTGATGCCCTGTAGTGCCGCTTGGCATTTTCAAGGCCGTTAGAGACCAACCCAAGCTTTCCTAAGAGGAACCATTTCTTTTGAAGGGACTGATTTGCTGCCCCAGCTCCTCCATTCTGTGGTAAGAACAAATCTTCAAACGGATTGGTTTCAATAGCTATTAGTCCAAAATAACCAGCTTTTACGAACGTGATCTATGTAAGGCTCAATATGTGGTTATGAATGCAGTAAGAATACCTAGCTAAACAATGAAACCGTTTTAAAAATCTATATGCAGTACTGTCCTGGCTGAGACAGGCTTCTGCTGCTAGCGCAGAAACCAAACGCCCACAGAACTGGCCCTCTGAAGAAGGAACTTCAACAGGACAAAGATCAAGTTTTTTCAACAAGCATGATGGGAAAGCCGAAGATATCTAAAATAAGCAATGGCCAGGCAAAGAGCAACCTGATGAAGTGGCAATGACTGACGTCTCAGCTCACATTGGGCATGAGCTTGAACATGCCCTAGACATCTTTTCTACTTATAAAAACTGTACCACATTGACTGTACCACTCATAGCTAGAGTGGTACAAGGGTCCTAGTGCAGCACAAAGTATCAGTTTAGAGACACCTCCGACGAGTATAGCTCTTCCCATTTTGGAAGGGAAAAGCTAAACTAGCGTAAGGCATCTTTATACCAGTTCAACTGCATCCACACTACAGGCTGCACTGATTTCATTTTAGGTAGGAGTCAAATCGTTAAAACAGGTACAAGAGTTGTGTTTACACCAAGCCAAAAGTTCTACAGAACAGCAGCAGATTATCAGGACAAGGAAGAGAATGTCTCATAGGTCCTGCCTAGAAACCTGCATGCAAGATAAAAATGGAAATAAAATGGTGTGACACAGAGATGTTACTGATTATAAAATTGTATCTATTATCCTACTGCCCCATTTAGAAGTCATTGTCAGCCAGTTTTAGTCAGAAGCTTTCATTCAAGCCATTTTTTAAGGAGAGATAATGGTAGGGAAAAGTGATCATTTTAGCCTTCTGGAGATGCACAAATATTGAGGCAAAGCCCAAAGAAAGCAGCTTTGGGAGACAAATGTCAATATATTGCCAAAACACTGTCACAGAACCCATGCTTCACTGCAATTACTTTCCATTACACTATGACTGATGAAAGTGTCACCCGCTCATTCCCTAACTTCTCAGAAAACCTCCGAGTGGAGAAACCAGGAGGTTCAGGCCCTGTCTGCATTAGAAAAGGTTTGCCAGTACAGCTGTGCTGGCTCTCTCCTAGTGAAGATGCCATTTACATCAGCAAAACAGTTGGAATAGCTTATGCTAGTTTCTCAAAAGAACTGTTTTGCTGGTCTAACTCCATCCATTGGGGTTTTGCTGACATATCTATGATGGGCCAGGGTGTGCTGTTTTTCCACAGCACTGCATCTTAACTGACACAGCAACACCTACAAAACAATTAAATATAGACCAGTCCTCAGAGGCAGCTGTGGGAAGCTACTGCAAAGAGCATTAAGATGGTCTCTCTCAGGCCATGAAACATCACAGATAAGGTTTGTTTCATCTCCACATTGCTGCTATTATGTCTCAACAGGGAGAGCACAGCTGAAAGCTAAAGCTCAACTGGGAACATTAAAAGGTCAGGAGTGAAGGTGGGGAAGAAACTGGAGCACAATTTACTCAATAAACAAGTTCTAAAAGTTAGGTTTCATTCAGGAAATGGCAGCATAGCATCTTTTAAAACTTTTTTGGCCTGTGTTTCAGCACTGACTCAGAATAAAGGTTATCCTTACTGAACCACCGACACCATCTTGCATTTTCCTTGAAAGTTTCCCATCCCATTACTCATCTAGTTCTACCTTGCCATTAGACCTCACTAGCAAAGCATGGCCAAAGGTGGCGTGACTATTTCTTACAGTTAAATTATGTCCAACCCGCCTCCTGTCCATTTAGCCTCAGATCATGCTGCTTTCTCTATGATACCCTGGAAAAACAGCAGATGTATAGTCATCTTTGAGATCTATAAAGACTCCAAGTTTAACACACAAGTAAATTCAATAGGCTGCACTTGAACAGATAAAGCCAAAGCAGCCCAGGATAACTGCAACTTTTTAATGTAAATACAGTTAAATATTAACATATTAATTTTAAAGGCTTCCACTTTTTTCGCTTCTAAGAAAATGTGATTTTTCTGCAGAGCAAGCAATTCAAAATCATATGCAAGAGTAACTGCAAATAACCAAGAAAATAAAATTCTCAGTGAACTAGACACTACAGTTTTCTGAAGAATCACTGTTCTCAAGCTAAGCTCAGTCTCAATTATTGTAAATTGCAGGCAATCTTTATGCCAGCCTTATAAAAGCAGTATTAAATAGATTCAGACGGACTATTTTTAAGTAACTTTAAGGGGGTTATTGACAAGTGGAAGAAGATTTAAAAGGCTAACATTCTTAACATGCTGTCAGGCTTCCCCCATTTCCCTATCACAGGAGTGGTGCAAGATGGTGTAGCACACTTAACTTTGAATCACATAGCGCTCTACTCATTGCACTATTGTCTGAAGTTCTATTTTAGCCCAACTCCACATTCATAACACTCAGCAGGAGCCTCTGGATGCAGAAGAAATGCAGGAGCTGCCCTTTTAGAAATGTTTTCCTTCCCACAATAACATTAAGATTTATAAAAGCATTCCAGTCCAATCAGGTCTGAGGCTTTGAGATATATTTATACCTAATGCTTCCCCGGAGTTGTTGCTATTTATTGGTTAAATATAATTTGCCTTTATATTCATAAATTTCAAAGTGCATGTTATGTATCCATTAGACATTCTATTAATGAAAATGGAGATTTTTTTGATTTATTACAAAACTCCCTTTACATTTGTGACATGAGTTTAACAAATCAGTTGAGGGGCTACAGTTTAATCAAACCAATCCAACTGCTACGTATTCACATAGGGATCCACCAGAACTTTCCATGCTGTCCTTCAGGGCAGGTATCATTTCTTTTCTATGCTTGTATGCAATCAGCACAACAGGACTTCAAGATGGCGCCATAATCTATATTTAATAACAGTACTCTGCAAGACCAGTGACCTACTTATTGCTAACCTAACATTGAGTTAAGAAGTGTTTACAATATGAATCTAAACTCTGTTGACCCACAAACAGGTGATACAAAGGGTTCACCATCCTAGATACCTTTACCAGATTAAAGAGATTTCATGTTAAAGCCTGTTGAATCTCTTGACAGTAGATGAAATACCAGATTCAGTGGCCAATACTGATTTTTTTTTTTTAAAAGGTAAATGCAAGGCTTTCTCTCTGCTCCCCTGACCTCCAAATCTCTCAGAAGACTGTTCTTTTTCCTTCATCCTATTAACTTCATTGTACTGTTATTTTTAACATTGTACAGTTATTGTCTTCTTTACAATTTAATTTCAAGTATGTATCAGATAAGGGAAGTCCCTCCCCTCACCTCCAACACTAAAATAAAGATGTACATCTAAAAGTACCTGTCTTAACCCATAGGTCCTTTTAACAGACTTTCATATTTCTATAGCACTTGTCGTCCAAATGGACTGCAAAGAATTACAGACTTTTAGTAAGTATTTGGAAAGACAACATATGTCACCTACCACTGAATGGCAGCCAACCCTGGGATTTTGTGAGCCTGCTCTTTAATAGCACACTGCAACACTACTCAGTTTTTCCAGACAAGTGAAAAATCCTGTGGGACCTTCCTCACCTTTTTCTTTGAGGATTGTTCCTTAGGAGGAGTCACCTCATGGACCTCTCCAAACATTTTAATTTCCTTAGTGCAGGTGAGATCAATGAGGGGGTGTTTTTGGGTGGGTTTGCAGACCACCATAAAAGGATCTACCAATCAGCTTGACAGTCACTTTGAAAACTGATGCTCAAGGGAGAATTTATATAGGCAAAGTTCCCTAAATGGGAATTGGAACAAAATACTTGGCTAAGACCTGATTGTTGAAAAGCTTATGGGAACTTCACTGCACGCAGGCATCTTCAAAGTCCATATTTGTCCTTTAATACATGACTGTCAGGTCATTTGGGACAAGATATGCAGTGCATCAGAAGGCCCAATGTTATTTTGCCCGGCTAGTCAGTAGAGGATTCTGACCATGTGCTCAATGGGGCGGTAACTCAGCCTCACAAAATCAAACCTTCTGTGCACATATTAAGTTTTCACCTTCCTCTGTAGCATGGGGCATGGCTCACTTGCTAGTGGATTCTCTGTTCTTTAAGTCTTTAAATCACGATGTGAGGACTTTAACAACTCAGTCATAGGTTAGCAGTTTATTACAGGAGTCGGCGGTGAGATTTTGTGGACTGCATTGTGCAGGTCAGACTAGATGATCATATTGGTCCCTTCTGATCTTAGAGCCTATGAGTCTAATTCATGTTTGCTAGCAGGGCCAGAGTTCCCTCTGATGCAGATTTCTGGGACACAGCAACACTGAATTCTGCAGAACAATAGCATTTCTGTAGCAATTAATTAAATCCCTATTTTTTAATTAAAAAACAGTTACCATTTAAACACCATTCTTTGTGCCATTTTAAAATTAAGAACTGTTGAATTTAATAAAAACATTTTGGCTTGTGTGTGATTTTGTTTTGGTACAGCTTCCAAATACCCAGTTTTCAATAAGCAGTGGAATTCTGTAGTGACAGTTCCTAACTACACTGTACAAGTTGTCCAGAGAAAATAAGAAAATTTGGGTAGCTACAGCTAGGACTTATGAAACCCAGGACAAAGACACAGGGAGTGGGTGAGAAATTTTCAAAGGAGCAAAGGGCAATAAGGCATCCTGCTCCAGGGTTGCAAATTCTTGCGGTTTTTATGAGTCTCACAATATCTGGCATTTCTCTTACAGTTCCGGGAGCCATGATATTACATCAGAATTCCAACTTTCACTAACAAAATTTCTTGCAGTCATGATTTCTGAGAAAAGCTTGAAAACATGACCCCCGGTGACAAACAGCAGAAAGCAAATAGAGAATCCAACGACTTCTTATTTAAATATCTCATGATTTGGGAGACCTGACTTGTTCTTTTTCTATACCTGGGATTAGTAATACTGTGACTCCCACTGACTTTCAACTGGAGCTGGTTGACTAACTCCTACTTGTGCCGTTGAAAACCTTCCCCTTCAGAGCTTCTGGCTCTGGAGTAAGGCTGCATCTCCTCCTGCCCTTCCCCACCCCTTTATTAATAGGGCCAAAAAGATTCAAACAAGGTGGATGAGGGGAAGAAGGATGGACTTGAACTATTAGCTCCCAGCCTCAACAGTTATTGACAGCAAACCCCCAACATCTACCAGTGAATCCAACAACAGGGGGAAGGCACATTAAACTGGAAGGTTCAGCTAACATGATCAGCAGCAAAAATTTGCAGACATTTAAATTGGTAATTGGTTTCACAGTTAATACCTACTGAAGTGAATGGAGCAAATTTGATCAACACAGTGATAAAAACATCAGACGTTGCTGAAGCCATATCTCTATCAGGGCTCTCACCAGTGCAACTGAAAGGATAGAAGTGCTAATGGGAAGTTTCTTAAAACTTCATAGTGTGGACCACTGCCTTTGACTGCACAAGAAGAGGTGAATTCTGAAAACATGAAACCCGTGTTACCGCAGATCGGTAGCAGTGGATTTAAAAGTCTCCAAGTCTTGGTCTGAAACACAGAACTGGTCTCAATTTTCTGATTCCAATTTGACCACCTGAAGGTGGTGTTGTCTGGCTCCAGAAGCAGAAATATCAAGCTTAATGTGAGGGTGGCTGACTATTTTGGGTATGGGAAAGAAGAACACACATGGGAGGGAGTTTAGGAAAGGGAGGAGGAAAAGATAAATGATCAGGACTCAAAAACGTTTT